>OX422194.1:7404492-7596992 GCA_949130485.1 Agelas oroides | reverse complement strand
CACGGTAGACTCATTTCTCCTGATAAATCTTGAGTTGTCACTTCTGTCGATTAAGAATGAAGTTATATTCAGCACTTTGTACTAACATTGCATGCTACAATGCAAGTGGGCAAGCTTTCTTCTAGCTATCTACCTATAACACACATGAACATGCAACAAAGCCTGAGACAGTGGGAAGAACTCATGCCATGTCTGAACTATAGCTCTTTATTTACCTTTTATTTAGGTCCCTCAACTCATATGATGTTCTCCGCCGTCTTATAACCACTACAATCACAACTGCTATGACTGTTATGGCAATAACACAAACAGTTGCAACCACTCCACCAACAATAGCTGACACATCTGTGACAGATGCACACTCAGGATCACTGAACGAAGAAATGTGAACTGGGCACATGGGGTCGATGTCCAGAATCAACCCCAGTACAGTTATCGAGACGCCACTGGATGTCCACTGATTGATATAGTTTGTTAGTGTGGATGCATTTGTGGTCACGGTGCCATACAGCTTGGAGCGAAGGACGACCTGGTTGAGCTGGTTGCTGCATTGAAACCCACTGACAGTATGGTCAATATGTCCTGCTGTAAATCCACAATGACAAAGCTGTTCTGCACCATCAACCACAGCAGTGACAATCTGGTCTCTCTTTTCCTCTATTCGGTCTCTCTACAAGAGGTGATTGATGGCATACATAAACAGCCAGAGTAACAACAGCTTTTAATGATATAGTATAGCAGCTTACCACCCACTCCATACAGTTGAAGTCACCAGCCAACCGGAGTTGGAAAAATGATGCCGAATTTAAATTTCCTATAATAGTAGACGCATATGATAAGCAAATAAACAGTTACCACCTGCACAGTTGTACCCATTAGTTAAACGTAAGTGGTCACACCAAAAAGTGATCACTACACTGCTATGCAGGATCACTGTACCTGTATGCTGGTCAGTACGATTTGTTTGTTGCAGTATCTCCACAACAACATATCCACCCAGATTATGCTGACCAATGGCACGGACATGGATAGTGTAGTTTGTATAAGGTGTTAGGCCAGTAATTTCATAGTTAGTAGCATTCATGACCATCCTTTCTGTGTAGCTGCTATCACTCATGATGTTGGGAGGCTGTTGTGGGGTATCTGATGCTCTGTAGAAGAGGTCATAGTACGATATAGGTCCATTGGGATAGAGTGGAAGATCCCAGGACACTCGGATGGACTGGTTACTGGTAGCAACTGCCATCAGGTTAGTTACTGCAGTAGGTCCTGTAGTCATTCAGGAAAAAAGCAAAAACAAAAACAAAAAAAACGAACAAACAATGAGCCACTTACTCTATCAGTTTTCTTTGTGTAATGAACTTACCAATTGGTAGAGACCTGCCTGTTATCATTTCATTAGGTCCTGGCAGACCACGTTTGATGTTGAATGCGTAAATCATCACCTGATAATCAGCATAAGGAAGTCCACTTGGAAGCACATACTCTTGCTGATTTCCATCAACCATCACTGGACCTAGTGTTGCACTCTGCCTTCTCTGCTGAGGGTAGGGTAGTGTTTGGTCAGCAGAGTACGTGAGCATGTAGTTGAAGGACCCATTGCGCAGAGATGGGGGGGTCCAGGTGATTCGGACAGTTACAGTATTGTCGTTGTTAGTGTTTCTTGATGAGGTGATTGCCAGATTAGTGACTGCCTGGGGAGCTGTTCAGAAAGTGTATGCAGTCATATAAAATACCAAAAGCAAACTTCAAGACGGTCTTACCATCTTCATCTGTTTGATTCACTCTGCTGGACAGAGGTCCACAACCTACACTTGTGAATGCACAGACAGTTATGTTGTAGTTGGTATTAGGAGTCAGGTCTGTGATAACAAGTCGTCTGTCCCCTGCAGTTAGGTTGTGTGGGCTTCCAGGCATGCCTTGTTCTCCATGCGGGTCAAGTGGAGCTGATAGGGGCTCATGTGTCACCTGGTATTGAAGTATATGCACAAGATAAAGTTTTTAAAGTCAGTGTCTTCTCTATCTCATGTTAAGGTCTACAGACTTACAGTGTATCTTCTTCGAACACCGTAGTCACAGAGAGGGTGCTCCCAAGTGACCTCAAGTGCAGTTGAGTTGAGGTACATGACAGTTAGTCCACGAGGCTCAGTTGGAACTAGACATAGCAGAAGACAGTTAGCATGGCAATTATTGCATGTTTAAACTCATCAACTCAGGAAGCCAGTTGCAGATGTATGTTATAACCATGTGTAATTGTAGATGTATGTTATAACCATGTGTAGTTGTAGATGTATGCTATAACCATGCATGTGTATAGTATGCTATAACAGTAATCATACCATCTTCAGGTGTTGTAAAATTCCTTGAACTTGAAAATGGTCCAGGACCCACTGCGGTTTCAGCTTGAACCCGGAACTCATACAAAGTGTCTGGAGCTAAACAGAGTACCCACGCGCAATGAGTCAAGTAAATGAGTTGACACATGTGTATACTATGCATACTCACTGAGCTCTGTCAGTGTGGCTGTAGTCTGTGTTCCATCAACAGTCATGTTGCGGTTGATGTTCACCTGTCCACCCAGAATACACTCCACACTGGCTCCACTGGTCTGCCTCCTGTGATGCCCCATGTCTTGTGGTGGAGTGCTGGATACTGCTACATAATTGACAGTAAAGTGGAGGATCACACCATTAGGGTCAAATGGGGGGTCCCACCTGACTACAACTGAGAAGGGACTTAGAAAGTCCTGTTGTTCCACCAGTGGTGGTCTTGGTACTGGTCTGGGGACTGAGAATCAGGAGTTGTTTGGTAACATGTGCACAAGCACACATTGGTTTTAAAATATCCAACTAACCATCTTGATCAGTGGTGACAATGATGGGAGTGCTGTAAGGCCCCTCACCCACAGTCACTGCCGTCACTTCAATACTGTAATTAGTAAACTCCTCTAGGTTTTGTATTACGCAAGATAGCTGTTGCTCTGGAATCAACTCAGTTGTTTTAGTAATGTCTGTATTTGTGGCAACACCATATTGAATCCTGAATCCTCTGAGGATGCCATACAATATCTCCTCCCTGGGTCGATCCCATTCCACAAGAATACTGGTTGAGGAGTCACTCTGCCCACGAACATTCCTAGGAGCCTCTCCTGGAACTGAGTACAAAACAAGACGCATAAATTTCCTAGGTACTTGGGTACATACTTTTGCAAACTCACCATTTTCACTGGTGGTCTCCACCTCCGTAGAGAATGGTCCTGTACCAATGGTGAAAGCTGCAACTGACACATTATAGCTGGTGAAATTGTTCAGGCCCCTCAGAACGGTGCTGAGGGTATCTCCTGAAACGTTCATAGATGCCATATTTCCTGTCTGGTTAACTATATAGTATTCAAGGATATAGTATCGAAGTACTCCATTGATGTCAATCTCATTAGGCCTCTCCCATGAGACATTCAGTTCATTGGCGCTGATGTTTACTACTGTGAGGTTGCCAGGAGCAGCAGCAGGAGCTGAAACAACAAAGAAAAGAAATCCCATTTAAATTCTTTTGATGGTGTAGCTGATATGTAACTGCATACTCACCCTCCTCCAGAGTCCTGTTCACCCTGGCAACACTGAATGGTCCAGGACCCTCACTGGTGTATGCTCTCACTCTGATGGTGTATTCCACATACTCCTCCAACTCTCCTACCTCCACCATCAGCACTGAACCATTGGTAGTGGTGAGCCTAGTGGAGGGGATCTCATCAAATATACTCTGGTTGACCTCTACCTCATACTGGGTGATGATTCCATTCCTTGATATCTCTGGTACTGGGTCCCATGTCACCAAGATGGCAGTGGAGGAAAGAGTGAAGACTTGCACATGGTCTGGTGGAGTGTTTGGTGCTACAGGAATGGAGAAGATAGGGCTTATCACAATATTCAGTGTATAGTAACGTGCCTACATACCATCCTCAAAGGTTTGAGTGTTCACACCATATCTAAGTGCATGGTAAAAGGTTGAAAGCGGCTACAATGCTCACTTACCATCTTGAAATGTTTGGTTGTTCACAATAGGACTGAACGGTCCAGCACCAACACTGGTATAAGCTCTAACAGCAATGGAGTACTCAACAAATGCTTCCAAGTTTTGTAGTGACAGCATCAATACAGGACCATCAGTCATTGTATAGTTAATTGATGGGATTTCGTCAAATGATGATTGGTTGAATTGGACCTCGTAGTGATCAATCACTCCTCTGCGATCTATTTCTGGAAAAGGATCCCACGTCACTAAAATTTCCATTGCAGATATTGTCAAAGCTTGAACATTTTGTGGGTAGCCAGAAGGAACTGGAAAAGGAATAAACATTGACTCATTTGAGCTGAAAGGACTAAAAGGTTATTGACTAACATACCTTCTTCTAGTGTTCCAATGGAAGCTGTGTTGCTGGGGGAACTGTCGCCAATCTTATTGAAGGCCACAACAGTAAAGTTGTAGGTGACACCAGGGTGGAGTCCAGTAATGTCAGCCATCTCGACTGTACTGTTGACAACTTGCACACCACCACCAAGGAAGGCTGGCTGCTGGTACATGACCCTGTACCCCATGATGGGAGCATTGTTGCTGTGGGGCTCATCCCACACCAGGCTGATGCTACGAGAAGTGATGTTAACTGATCTGACATTCTGAGGCTGCTGTGGACGAGCTGGAGCAATAAAAGTAATCAGTGGCACTTATGGAATGTGGTAAGTCTTAAAGGAATTTAGATGTTGTGAGGCGAAAATAGAGGAAAGTGAGTCGCCGGGAGTCAAACCCTGGCTTGAGCCGTCAGTGCTCTGCCACTGAACTACAACAGCCTGCAACATGGGTTATTTCCTGATGGAGAGAATTTTCCGGTCGACCCCTAACGGAGTTCTGACATCACATTCTGAGTGGCTGCCAGGTGTGCGACTGAGGCATTCAGTACCACCTGTGCAGTACATATATAGGATTGTGGGGGTTGGTGGTTGTCCAGCTGTTGTGGCTCAGTGGCAGAGCACTGGTGGGTCAAGCCAGGGGTTCCTGGGTTTGACTCCCGGTGACTGACAGCTTTTTCACTTTCCTTTATTTTCAACTCATAACATCTGTAGATCTGTTAGTTGCTGATCCCCAAGTAGCAGTGCATGTGCCTACTTACCATCCTCAAAGGTCTGATTGTTCACACCAGGACTGAATGGTCCAGGGCCAACACTGGTATAGGCTCTGACGGAGATGTTGTAGTCAACGTACTCCTGTAGTCCTCCCAGTACTATTGAAGTGTTGCTTGTGTTCACGGCCATAGTCATCAGTTGCCCACCAAATGTCATCAGTGGTTCATACTGAACCTCATAGAGGATGATGATCCCATTCTGATCAATTGCTGGAACCTCATCCCAGCTGACCAGAATCTCAGTGGAAGAGATGGTAGTGGGTTCGACATTCTGTGGATAACCGGATGGAGCTGGAGAGAAATAAGGTAAGACGTAGTGACACAACACAGTAATATTCAACAACACCTATAGATCTGTTAGTTGCTGATCCCCGAGTAGCAGTGCATGTGCCTACTTACCATCCTCAAAGGTCTGATTGTTCACACCAGGACTGAATGGTCCAGGGCCAACACTGGTATAGGCTCTGACGGAGATGTTGTATTCAACGTACTCTTGTAGTTCTCCCAGTACTATTGAAGTGTTGCTTGTATTCATGGCCATAGTCATCAGTTGCCCACCAAATGTCATCAGTGGCTCATACTGAACCTCATAGAGGATGATGATCCCATTCTGGTCAAATGCTGGAACCACATCCCAGCTGACCAGAATCTCAGTGGAAGAGATGGTAGTGGGTTCGACATTCTGTGGATAGCCGGATGGAGCTGGAGAGAAATAAGGTAAGACGTAGTGACACAACACAGTAATATTCAACAACACCTGTAGATCTGTTAGTTGCTGATACCCGAGTAGCAGTGCATGTGCCTACTTACCATCCTCAAAGGTCTGATTGTTCACACCAGGACTGAATGGTCCAGGGCCAACACTGGTATAGGCTCTGACGGAGATGTTGTATTCAACGTACTCTTGTAGTTCTCCCAGTACTATTGAAGTGTTGCTTGTATTCATGGCCATAGTCATCAGTTGCCCACCAAATGTCATCAGTGGCTCATACTGAACCTCATAGAGGATGATGATCCCATTCTGGTCAATTGCTGGAACCACATCCCAGCTGACCAGAATCTCAGTGGAAGAGATGGTAGTGGGTTCGACATTCTGTGGATAGCCGGATGGAGCTGGAAAGGAATGAGGAAAAGGAAAATAACAAAACCAGTAGAATCTGATGTGCTAATTGCTGCAATCCAAGTAGCAGTGTGCCTACTTACCATCCTCAAAGGTCTGATTGTCCACACCAGGACTGAATGGTCCAGGGCCAACACTGGTATAGGCTCTGACGGAGATGTTGTATTCAACGTACTCTTGTAGTTCTCCCAGTACTATTGAAGTGTTGCTTGTATTCATGGCCATAGTCATCAGTTGCCCACCAAATGTCATCAGTGGCTCATACTGAACCTCATAGAGGATGATGATCCCATTCTGGTCAATTGCTGGAACCACATCCCAGCTGACCAGAATCTCAGTGGAAGAGATGGTAGTGGGTTCGACATTCTGTGGATAGCCGGATGGAGCTGGAGAGAAATAAGGTAAGACGTAGTGACACAACACAGTAATATTCAACAACACCTGTAGATCTGTTAGTTGCTGATCCCCGAGTAGCAGTGCATGTGCCTACTTACCATCCTCAAAGGTCTGATTGTTCACACCAGGACTGAATGGTCCATGGCCGACACTGGTATAGGCTCTGATGGAGATGTTGTATTCAACGTACTCCTGTAGTCCTCCCAGTACTATTGAAATGTTGCTTGTGTTCATGACCATAGTCATCAGTTGCCCACCAAATGTCATCAGTGGCTCATACTGAACCTCATAGAGGATGATGATCCCATTCTGGTCCACTGCTGGAACCTCATCCCAGCTGACCAGAATCTCAGTAGAAGAGATGGCAGTGGGTTCGACATTCTGTGGATAGCCGGATGGAGCTGGAAAGGAATGAGGAAAAGGAAAATAACAAAACCAGTAGAATCTGATGTGCTAATTGCTGCAATCCAAGTAGCAGTGTGCCTACTTACCATCCTCAAAGGTCCGATTGTCCACACCAGGACTGAATGGTCCAGGGCCAACACTGGTATAGGCTCTGACGGAGATGTTGTATTCAACGTACTCCTGCAGTCCTCCCAATACTATTGAAATGTTGCTTGTATTCATGGTCATAGTCATCAGTTGCCCACCAAATGTCATCAGTGGTTCATACTGAACCTCATAGAGGATGATGATCCCATTCTGGTCAATTGCTGGAACCACATCCCAGCTGACCAGAATCTCAGTGGAAGAGATGGTAGTGGGTTCGACATTCTGTGGATAACCGGATGGAGCTGGAGAGAAATAAGGTAAGACGTAGTGACACAACACAGTAATATTCAACAACACCTGTAGATCTGTTAGTTGCTGATCCCCGAGTAGCAGTGCATGTACCTACTTACGATCCTCAAAGGTCTGATTGTTCACACCAGGACTGAATGGTCCACGGCCGACACTGGTATAGGCTCTGATGGAGATGTTGTATTCAACGTACTCCTGTAGTCCTCCCAGTACTATTGAAATGTTGCTTGTGTTCATGACCATAGTCATCAGTTGCCCACCACATGTCATCAGTGGCTCATACTGAACCTCATAGAGGATGATGATCCCATTCTGGTCCACTGCTGGAACCTCATCCCAGCTGACCAGAATCTCAGTAGAAGAGATGGCAGTGGGTTCGACATTCTGTGGATAGCCGGATGGAGCTGGAAAGGAATGAGGAAAAGCAAAATAACAAAACCAGTAGAATCTGATGTGCTAATTGCTGCAATCCAAGTAGCAGTGTGCCTACTTACCATCCTCAAAGGTCTGATTGTTCACACCAGGACTGAATGGTCCAGGGCCAACACTGGTATAGGCTCTGACGGAGATGTTGTATTCAACGTACTCTTGTAGTTCTCCCAGTACTATTGAAGTGTTGCTTGTATTCATGGCCATAGTCATCAGTTGCCCACCAAATGTCATCAGTGGCTCATACTGAACCTCATAGAGGATGATGATCCCATTCTGGTCAATTGCTGGAACCACATCCCAGCTGACCAGAATCTCAGTGGAAGAGATGGTAGTGGGTTCGACATTCTGTGGATAGCCGGATGGAGCTGGAAAGGAATGAGGAAAAGGAAAATAACAAAACCAGTAGAATCTGATGTGCTAATTGCTGCAATCCAAGTAGCAGTGTGCCTACTTACCATCCTCAAAGGTCTGATTGTCCACACCAGGACTGAATGGTCCAGGGCCAACACTGGTATAGGCTCTGACGGAGATGTTGTATTCAACGTACTCTTGTAGTTCTCCCAGTACTATTGAAGTGTTGCTTGTATTCATGGCCATAGTCATCAGTTGCCCACCAAATGTCATCAGTGGCTCATACTGAACCTCATAGAGGATGATGATCCCATTCTGGTCAATTGCTGGAACCACATCCCAGCTGACCAGAATCTCAGTGGAAGAGATGGTAGTGGGTTCGACATTCTGTGGATAGCCGGATGGAGCTGGAGAGAAATAAGGTAAGACGTAGTGACACAACACAGTAATATTCAACAACACCTGTAGATCTGTTAGTTGCTGATCCCCGAGTAGCAGTGCATGTGCCTACTTACCATCCTCAAAGGTCTGATTGTTCACACCAGGACTGAATGGTCCATGGCCGACACTGGTATAGGCTCTGATGGAGATGTTGTATTCAACGTACTCCTGTAGTCCTCCCAGTACTATTGAAATGTTGCTTGTGTTCATGACCATAGTCATCAGTTGCCCACCAAATGTCATCAGTGGCTCATACTGAACCTCATAGAGGATGATGATCCCATTCTGGTCCACTGCTGGAACCTCATCCCAGCTGACCAGAATCTCAGTAGAAGAGATGGCAGTGGGTTCGACATTCTGTGGATAGCCGGATGGAGCTGTAAAGGAATGAGGAAAAGGAAAATAACAAAACCAGTAGAATCTGATGTGCTAATTGCTGCAATCCAAGTAGCAGTGTGCCTACTTACCATCCTCAAAGGTCCGATTGTCCACACCAGGACTGAATGGTCCAGGGCCAACACTGGTATAGGCTCTGACGGAGATGTTGTATTCAACGTACTCCTGCAGTCCTCCCAATACTATTGAAATGTTGCTTGTATTCATGGTCATAGTCATCAGTTGCCCACCAAATGTCATCAGTGGTTCATACTGAACCTCATAGAGGATGATGATCCCATTCTGGTCAATTGCTGGAACCACATCCCAGCTGACCAGAATCTCAGTGGAAGAGATGGTAGTGGGTTCGACATTCTGTGGATAACCGGATGGAGCTGGAGAGAAATAAGGTAAGACGTAGTGACACAACACAGTAATATTCAACAACACCTGTAGATCTGTTAGTTGCTGATCCCCGAGTAGCAGTGCATGTACCTACTTACGATCCTCAAAGGTCTGATTGTTCACACCAGGACTGAATGGTCCACGGCCGACACTGGTATAGGCTCTGATGGAGATGTTGTATTCAACGTACTCCTGTAGTCCTCCCAGTACTATTGAAATGTTGCTTGTGTTCATGACCATAGTCATCAGTTGCCCACCACATGTCATCTGTGGCTCATACTGAACCTCATAGAGGATGATGATCCCATTCTGGTCCACTGCTGGAACCTCATCCCAGCTGACCAGAATCTCAGTAGAAGAGATGGCAGTGGGTTCGACATTCTGTGGATAGCCGGATGGAGCTGGAAAGGAATGAGGAAAAGCAAAATAACAAAACCAGTAGAATCTGATGTGCTAATTGCTGCAATCCAAGTAGCAGTGTGCCTACTTACCATCCTCAAAGGTCTGATTGTCCACACCAGGACTGAATGGTCCAGGGCCAACACTGGTATAGGCTCTGACGGAGATGTTGTATTCAACGTACTCCTGCAGTCCTCCCAGTACTATTGAAATGTTGCTTGTATTCATGGTCATAGTCATCAGTTGCCCACCAAATGTCATCAGTGGTTCATACTGAACCTCATAGAGGATGATGATCCCATTCTGGTCAATTGCTGGAACCACATCCCAGCTGACCAGAATCTCAGTGGAAGAGATGGTAGTGGGTTCGACATTCTGTGGATAACCGGATGGAGCTGGAGAGAAATAAGGTAAGACGTAGTGACACAACACAGTAATATTCAACAACACCTGTAGATCTGTTAGTTGCTGATCCCCAAGTAGCAGTGCATGTGCCTACTTACCATCCTCAAAGGTCTGATTGTTCACACCAGGACTGAATGGTCCACGGCCGACACTGGTATAGGCTCTGATGGAGATGTTGTATTCAACGTACTCCTGTAGTCCTCCCAGTACTATTGAAATGTTGCTTGTGTTCATGACCATAGTCATCAGTTGCCCACCAAATGTCATCAGTGGCTCATACTGAACCTCACAGAGGATGATGATCCCATTCTGGTCCACTGCTGGAACCTCATCCCAGCTGACCAGAATCTCAGTAGAAGAGATGGCAGTGGGTTCGACATTCTGTGGATAGCCGGATGGAGCTGGAAAGGAATGAGGAAAAGCAAAATAACAAAACCAGTAGAATCTGATGTGCTAATTGCTGCAATCCAAGTAGCAGTGTGCCTACTTACCATCCTCAAAGGTCCGATTGTCCACACCAGGACTGAATGGTCCAGGGCCAACACTGGTATAGGCTCTGACGGAGATGTTGTATTCAACGTACTCCTGCAGTCCTCCCAATACTATTGAAATGTTGCTTGTATTCATGGTCATAGTCATCAGTTGCCCACCAAATGTCATCAGTGGTTCATACTGAACCTCATAGAGGATGATGATCCCATTCTGGTCAATTGCTGGAACCACATCCCAGCTGACCAGAATCTCAGTGGAAGAGATGGTAGTGGGTTCGACATTCTGTGGATAACCGGATGGAGCTGGAGAGAAATAAGGTAAGACGTAGTGACACAACACAGTAATATTCAACAACATCTGTAGATCTGTTAGTTGCTGATCCCCGAGTAGCAGTGCATGTGCCTACTTACCATCCTCAAAGGTCTGATTGTTCACACCAGGACTGAATGGTCCAGGGCCAACACTGGTATAGGCTCTGATTGAGATGTTGTATTCAACGTACTCTTGTAGTTCTCCCAGTACTATTGAAGTGTTGCTTGTATTCATGGCCATAGTCATCAGTTGCCCACCAAATGTCATCAGTGGCTCATACTGAACCTCATAGAGAATGATGATCCCATTCTGGTCAATTGCTGGAACCACATCCCAGCTGACCAGAATCTCAGTGGAAGAGATGGTAGTGGGTTCGACATTCTGTGGATAACCGGATGGAGCTGGAGAGAAATAAGGTAAGACGTAGTGACACAACACAGTAATATTCAACAACACCTGTAGATCTGTTAGTTGCTGATCCCCGAGTAGCAGTGCATGTGCCTACTTACCATCCTCAAAGGTCTGATTGTTCACACCAGGACTGAATGGTCCAGGGCCGACACTGGTATAGGCTCTGACGGAGATGTTGTATTCAACGTACTCTTGTAGTTCTCCCAGTACTATTGAAGTGTTGCTTGTATTCATGGCCATAGTCATCAGTTGCCCACCAAATGTCATCAGTGGCTCATACTGAACCTCATAGAGGATGATGATCCCATTCTGGTCCACTGCTGGAACCTCATCCCAGCTGACCAGAATCTCAGTAGAAGAGATGGCAGTGGGTTCGACATCCTGTGGATAGCCGGATGGAGCTGGAAAGGAATGAGGAAAAGGAAAATAACAAAACCAGTAGAATCTGATGTGCTAATTGCTGCAATCCAAGTAGCAGTGTGCCTACTTACCATCCTCAAAGGTCCGATTGTCCACACCAGGACTGAATGGTCCAGGGCCAACACTGGTATAGGCTCTGACGGAGATGTTGTATTCAACGTACTCCTGCAGTCCTCCCAGTACTATTGAAATGTTGCTTGTATTCATGGTCATAGTCACCAGTTGCCCACCAAATGTCATCAGTGGTTCATACTGAACCTCATAGAGGATGATGATCCCATTCTGGTCAATTGCTGGAACCACATCCCAGCTGACCAGAATCTCAGTGGAAGAGATGGTAGTGGGTTCGACATTCTGTGGATAACCGGATGGAGCTGGAGAGAAATAAGGTAAGACGTAGTGACACAACACAGTAATATTCAACAACACCTGTAGATCTGTTAGTTGCTGATCCCCGAGTAGCAGTGCATGTGCCTACTTACGATCCTCAAAGGTCTGATTGTTCACACCAGGACTGAATGGTCCACGGCCGACACTGGTATAGGCTCTGATGGAGATGTTGTATTCAACGTACTCCTGTAGTCCTCCCAGTACTATTGAAATGTTGCTTGTGTTCATGACCATAGTCATCAGTTGCCCACCAAATGTCATCAGTGGCTCATACTGAACCTCATAGAGGATGATGATCCCATTCTGGTCCACTGCTGGAACCTCATCCCAGCTGACCAGAATCTCAGTAGAAGAGATGGCAGTGGGTTCGACATTCTGTGGATAGCCGGATGGAGCTGGAAAGGAATGAGGAAAAGCAAAATAACAAAACCAGTAGAATCTGATGTGCTAATTGCTGCAATCCAAGTAGCAGTGTGCCTACTTACCATCCTCAAAGGTCCGATTGTCCACACCAGGACTGAATGGTCCAGGGCCAACAATGGTGTAGGCTCTGACGGAGATGTTGTATTCAACGTACTCCTGTAGTCCTCCCAGTACTACTGAAGTGTTGCTTGTATTCATGGCCATAGTCATCAGTTGCCCACCAAATGTCATCAGTGGCTCATACTGAACCTCATAGAGGATGATGATCCCATTCTGGTCAATTGCTGGAACCTCATCCCAGCTGACCAGAATCTCAGTAGAAGAGACTGTGGTTGCTGTAACATCTTGTGGAAAGCTTGAAGGAACTAGTGGAAAATGTTGAGAAATCATAACCGAGTGTGTGACAAAAGTGGCTACTATGCTCACTTACTATCTTGAAATGTTTGATTGTTCACAATAGGACTGAATGGTCCAGCACCAACCCCGGTATAAGCTCTAACAGCAATGGAGTACTCAACAAATGCTTCCAAGTTTTGAAGTGAGAGCATCAATACAGGACCGTCAGTCATTGTATAGTTAATTGATGGGATTTCGTCAAATGATGATTGGTTGAATTGGACCTCGTAGTGATCAATCACTCCTCTGCGATCTATTTCTGGAACGGGATCCCAAGTCACTAAGATTTCGATGGCAGATATTGTTAAAGCTTGAACATTTTGAGGGTAGCCAGAAGGAACTGGAAAAGGAATAAACATTGACTTATTTGAGCTGAAAGGACTAAGGTTATTGACTAACATACCTTCTTCTAGTGTTCTAACAGAAGCTATGTTGCTGGGGGTACTGTCGCCAATCTCATTGAAGGCCACAACAGTAAAGTTGTAGGTGACACCAGGGTGGAGTCCAGTGATGTCAGCCATCTCAACTGTACTGTTGACAACTTGCACACTACCACCAAGGAAGGCTGGCTGCTGGTACATGATCCTGTACCCCATGATGGGAGCATTGTTGCTGTGGGGCTCATCCCACACTAGACTGATGCTATGAGAAGTGATGTTAACTGATCTGATATTCTGAGGCTGTTCTGGACGATCTGGAGCAATAAAAGTAATAACAGTGGCACTTATGGAATGTGGTAATTCTATTCATAAGTCAGTTAGTAAATTCATAATATTCTGCATCATTGAAGTAGACTCACCTTGTATGAGCACATTCACAGGCCCACTCGATACAGTCTCAAATTCTGGACTCGATGCATTACAAGTATACGTTCCTGAATCAGTTGCCACTGTTATTGAAACACTGAGTACACTTAATGAAACCCTGGAGCTACTTTGTGGTACGATTGTGATCCGGCTACTCTCATTTACAGCTGTCCCATTGTGAAACCACAAGATGGACGGTACAGGATAACCGGTTGCATTGCACATCAGTGTGAAATTTTCAGAAGTAGTCACATTCAAGTCAGTTGAGGTGTTCAGAATGAGAGGAGAAACTATGATCAAGATAAGAGATAACAATAAAGGTAATAGGAAACATTACCAAAATAGACATAACAAACCATTCAGAGTGACAACAGTGGTGTCATTGCCAGCGTCATTCTCCACAAGGCACTGATAATCACTGCCAACAAAGGCATCCTCAACTGCTATCTGGAGCACTGGTTCACTTGCAACAACTGCACCATCAGATATTCTAAACCACGTGAAGTTGTTTCCTGGTCCTCCCAGAGCAGAACAGGTGAAATTCACTACCGTGTTCCTTTCTGCGTTGATGACTTGGGGCGTGGCCTCAATGCTGCCCTCAGGAGAAACTGTATAGTATGGTGGACACAAGTAAACTTCATACATAGCATCACAGATGTGATGCACATTGGGAACATACCTGTTAGTACAGCCTGGTCCGATGTATTACTCCTGCTTGTCCCTGGCAGACTGGCCACACAGCGATAGCTCCCCTCGTCTCCAAACACTGCTGGTGTAAACTCAAGCACAGAACTATTACCTACAGTATCAAAACTGTCAGTTTCCTCGTTATATTTTTGCCACATGTATTCGGGGGCTGGGAAACTTTCAGCTGCACAGGTGAAGCTCACTACTGTTCCATTTCTGGTCAGTATGTCAGTTGGTTGTGTGACTATGATGGGTTCAACATACAGCACAGCTGTAGCACTGTCGTTGCCTGCAGCATTGCTCACCACACAGGTATAGCTCCCCCCATTCATAGAAGAGATGTTACTAACGATCAGATTAGCATCAGTTTCATTCATCAAATCTTCTCCATCGTTCTGCCACTGGTAAGTATTGTTAGGACCACCTTGTGCAGAGCAGTTGAATGTAACAGTTCCTCCAACGTCAGATATCTCCATTTCGGGTGAAACTGCTACACTGCCCTCAGGAGACACTGCAACATGAGCACATCATGCATAACAGCAAGGAAGTACGTAAAATAGTACATTTTGCTACATACCAGTTAGTACAGCCAGTTGTGATGTAGCATTCCTGCTTGTCCCTGGTAGACTGGCGACACAATGATAGCTACCCTCATCTCCAAACACTGCTGGTGTAAACTGAAGCACAGAACCACTGCTCACAGCATCAAAACTGCTACTTTCCTCGTTATATTCTTCCCATGTGTATTCAGGGGCTGGAAAACTTTCAGCTACACAAGTGAAGTTTGTAGTGGACCCATTTGAAACTAATTGGTTTACTGGCTGGGTTATGAAGGTTGGAGCAACAAGGAGCGATGCAGTGGAACAGTCACTACCTGCAACATTGCTCGCTATGCAGGTATAGTTTCCTCCATTTGCAGCACTAGCATTAACAATGGTGAGAATATCTGACATTTCATTTGGCAAGCTGACTGCGTTTCTCTGCCATTCGTACAAAATGTTAGGACCACCTTGTACTGAGCAGTTGAATGTCACATTGCCTCGAGGTTCAGTGACTACTGTTGCAGGTTGAACAGACACACCCCCTTCTGGAGATACTGTGGAACAGATGATATTAAATAAACAAAAAATAAAAAATGTGTGAACTTCAAACAGAAGTGTCTACATGTAGGTATATGTGGCATACAAATTACCTGTAAGAGTGGCATTTTCAGACATCACTGTAACATTATTGGAGGTAGCCGTGCAGTAGTACCCTCCCTCATCTCCAAATATCACTGGATTGAACACCAGCATACTGCTATTAACTCCAACGATGTTCTTCCTAATCGTTCCACTGACACGCATCCACTGATACAGAGGCTCAGGAAAAGCCGCAGCTTCACACACTAGTCCATGAACAGTTCCATTTGTGGCATTCAGGACATAAACTGGATTTAGTGTTATCTCGGGATACACAAACAGTGAAGTGCTAGTGCTGTCATTACCAGCTGCATTGCTGACAATACAAGTATACTGGTCCCCATCGTTCACACTGATCTGAGTGATAGCTAATGTTTGCATAATCTCATTATCCAAGTTTGTTCCATTCCGCTGCCACTGGTAGGTGTTGCCAGGCCCGCCCTCTGCTGTGCAGTTGAATGTTGCATTGTTTCCTCTTTCAAACACCATGTTTAATGGAGACACAGAAACACTACCCTCAGGAGACACTAAGGAAAGAAGTTTCACGGCAGTATAATGTAAAAAATGTAGTAAGGATTAAATTGGGTGCAGTGGAGTAAGCATGCTGCCTACCTGTCACTGTAATGGGATCAGATGCCACTCCCATTGCCACACAACGATAGCAACCTTCATCTCCAAACATGACAGGAGCAAACTCAAATATGCCACCATTACCTACAAGCTGATACTGTTCTAACTCTTCATCTCCACTAAGAGTCTGGCCAGAACCACTCAGAAGCCTGTCTCCACTAAGAGTCTGGCTAGAACCACCAAGAGTCTGGCCAGAATGACCAGCAGATCCACCAAGAGTCTGGCCAGAACCACTAGATCCACCAAGAGTCTGGCCAGAACCACTAGATCCACCAAGAGTCTGGCCAGAACCACTAGATCCACCAAGAGTCTGGCCAGAACCACTAGATCCACTAAGAGTCTGGCCAGAACCACTAGATCCACTAAGAGTCTGGCCAGAACCACTAGATCCACCAAGAGTCTGGCCAGAACCACTAGATCCACCAAGAGTCTGGCCAGAACCACTAGATCCACTAAGAGTCTGGCCAGAACCACTAGATCCACCAAGAGTCTGGCCAGAACCACTAGATCCACTAAGAGTCTGGCCAGAACCACTAGATCCACCAAGAGTCTGGCCAGAACCACTCAGACCTCCAGTTCCACTTGCAGAGTCCATATTGATATTGGGACAATTCGCCTTTCCATTGAGCTTTTCCCAGTGAATTGATGTATCTGATACTGCATTAGTAGTATTACATCGCAGTGATACGTTAGACCCGTTCTGTATCAGTAGTTCTGTAGGTTCGACCACAGGAGGAGCTGTAGGAATATAGCCAAATGTACATCATAACCAAACACTCGCCCTTTTGGGATGATGTTCCACAAATTCATTGCTCAGATATACTTTACTTTATCCTATCTGCCTCATCAGCCTTAGAGAAATAATGATTGTAGCACTTCACAACACACCACCTTTTGATTAAATGCTGTTGACAATGAGATGCGCACACGAAACACGCGGCGAAGGTTTGGAATTATTATTCTGCACTATCTTATACCTGAGTGTCAGCTTGACCAGAATGACTGTTTGCAGTTACTGGCGGTGTCCCCAGCCATCAAATGAAGCGGTGTAACTTGCCATGCATGTACAAATATTTATGGCCTCCTCATTCTGAAAATCCTAGCTACGCCCCTGAGCTGACATCGAATTGCCACTAAAGAAAGTACTGTGGTTGGAAGAACAGCATGTGGGGTGACGGATGGTGAAATAGAATACTAAAAATATGTCTGAAGAGCATCAAGCCTATGACAGCAAGATGTCTACAGACTACCAATATACACCATGTATACACTTCATGCATCTTCAGAAAGATGGTTTGACTCCAGCCTGTTCAGTTGCTGCTTCATTGTTGGCGGTGAATCACTAGAAGGACAACTGGTGAACTTTCAAGTGCCCGAAATCTCGTCTTTTCATTGGTTCCCAGGTGCTTGGAAGAAGGCTATTCAAGTTTAGAAAACTTGCTTCACGTTTGTAAATGCTAATTCAGTGTACAGAGTCTACAGCCGTCTGATAAGTTTGTGTAGTGAATACAAAATGCCTGCAAAAGACCCTGCAAAGCTGGAGTCAGAGACTTGCAAACCATGGTAAGAACCAATACTATCTCACAAAGCTAGTCTTGTTCCAGAGTAAGTAGCCGAAGAAAGTGCTGCATTCCAAGTTATCCTGTGCTCCAAGTTACCTTATAACATGCATGATGTAGTTGACAACAAACGAATGATGCGATGTAGACATATATCTGTTGCACCAGGTTCTTGCCTCCAAGCAACCAAAAGACGAGTGTTGAATGTAGTTAGTGGCGGGCACAATTTCAGCACACTTTTGCATTCTAGTCCGTGATCCCCTGATCAGTTGATCCGCATTTTCTAGATACTGAGAAGCACTGAGCATATTTTTTGCAAATCAACTTGGACCAGAAACTGGTTTGTATGGCCCTGATGTAAACTGACAGAGTCAACGCAGATCTACCACTTTACCATTTGTATACTGTGTAGTACACCAGGGTTATTAAAGCAGTCCTGACCAAAGCTACAAATACAGACATTTGGTTGAGTGCTCTGACATGGACTAAATGTTACTCTCAAAATAGTTCTTACTTGAGGCAGCTTGAAGAAACCAGAAGTAAAGCACCATACATGCAGAAAATAAAGCTAGCATATTAAACTTGACAAAAGCCAGCTAGCTTGCTAGCTACTGTAATTCTGCTACATGGTGTGCTGTCTATCATTCTATTTTGCATCATACCCTGTCGGGTCTTCTGGAAGTACTCAGCACATGTTTGAAAGAAGGAACAACACCATGCAATGGACAGGAGAATATGATGAATTCACATTCTAATGTTGGCTCGCCCAACTACTTATAACTGATACAACAACATACGTTGACAGGTAGGGGCACTCCCAGACCACATTTCGGAAGCTTGACATGTGCGAGTACCACCTCCCACCAGGCTGTAGCCTGCATTACAAGTGTAGGTGGCTATCTGTCCAAATGTTGTTCCGGTGGTACTAACTTGCCCATTGACTGGGTCAGACAGAACACCACAGACCACAGCTGTTAAAAAGAGAGATATACAACATACATTAATATAATGTATCTGGCTATGACTAGGCAGATGTTTCCGATGTGAACTGACAGCTTTAAGATGTCAAAGCAGATCTAGCTATGACTTACTGCTTGTGAAGTGTGAAGTTTGTAGTACCTTGGGACCAAAATAGGGGAAAAAATCATGCATCACAATACTTTTGCACAATCCCAACATCTTGTGGCATTTTTCCGACCATGCCTCAATCTCATATAGTGGAAAATTTTTGCTGGTGCAAATTTTTGCCATTTTCGCGGAAACTAAAAATCGCGAAAAAATTAGGAAATTGATGAGGTCATTATGTACGAACTAGTAGATGTTGGGATTGTTCCCTCTGCTGTGTAGTGGACATTCCTGTTTTTATAATTTAATTTTTATACTTTCATTTCTCTTTTTCTTTCTTTCCATTCTAAAGTCACATCCAACCCTTCACCCCATGGAAGGGGTTTATATCACTTTTGTATTGCCAGTACATTTGTATATTTTGGACTAGTAGTAGTACCCGTGTGAACGAGATGGTTCTCTACAGTCTGTCTGCCCTCTAAATAGTCGCTGTAAAGAAGAATTGGTCAGAGCGGCACGCATTCGTTCTGCGAAATAAAACGGGACCGAATTACCGAAATAAAACTCCGAGTCTGGACGTAATTCCGCGAAATTTCCCGCCATACGGTAGTCAAAGGCCTCAATGAGCGATATCAGTCATTATCAAGTACTTTCAAACAAGCATCGCTAAAGTACCAGACCGGCAAGTCACTAAATCAGGCGATTCTCACGCTTACGCTTGCCGCTATACGCCATTTTGTAGATTATTGGGGCGAGCCGTGAAGTCTTAGTTAGCCAAACGACACTGCTCTGCGTTGCTCGCTCAGGTTCGCCCTAGCTGCGTTCCCAGGCCACTCCCAGATTTTATCTCGCAGCTGTGGAGAAAATTTCTCCAAGGCTGCGAGATAAAATCTGGGAGCGCCCTGGGAATGTTCTACTAGTAATATTATTCATAGCAAGCACGCCCCCGGCCGGAAGCTCTACCGAGCACGTGCTTACCATGATAAGAAGGCAGCACACAGATCAGGCATAGTCTCGTGCCCCACCCGCGCGCGACTCCCGGCCGACGAGAAACGGTCTGGTGAACGCAGTCCAATGAGATTGCGAGATCGGTAATTACTACGTAGCATTTCTCCCTCACAATGGTAAATTCGTTCATCTTCATTCGTGTAGAGTCCCTTTTTTGCAAGTATTGTAAGGTATATGTAGTACTAGGGCTGCTGTAAATGAAAATATATGTGAGGGATCTGAGCACTTCACACAGCTGAGCAAGTGTATAGTTTGCAAGAGCAGCAGTTTCTACTTCCGTAGAGAAGTTTGATGGTTGGATTTACATTTTCACTTGAAAGCGTTTGAATTTACAATGACTGTTGTTTGTGAACAACCAATTTCCATACTTTTGTACTTTATGGACGATGCATCTTCCGCTCATCCTATAGCTAGCTCCCCTCCCACCTCTCTTCTTACCATTCCAAGAAAAAAAAAAAAAAAAACAAGAACAATAAATAAATAAAAACAGCAAGAACAAGTCACAAAAAGATTTTCTGAGCAAAAAACAAGTGCATGTTGGGATGGAACCCTCAAAAACCAGCCAAACGAGATAAGAATAACACCACAATACTTTCACACCATCTTCACATATTGTGCCATTTTCCCAACTATACACGTACACCACAAAACTCTCTACATGCACATTAGCCTATTCACACCCACTAAATGAATGCATGTATAACTACACATCAACAAGGCATTCTGCACTGCTATGATGCACTCTCCAAAAGTCTCCGTGAAGATTAACATGCATGCACTACACAATCAGCACTACTCACTCCACTGCCTTCACAGTTCTCCTATGCACACAACTAGCAAATACAAGACATATAGTTGGCAAATTGGCACATGGTGTAGGGATGGTGTGAAAGTTTTGCGGTGTCATTCCTATCTTGTTTGGTTGGTTTTTGAGGGTTCCATCCCTATATGCACTTATATTTGTTCAGAAATATTCTTGTGACTTTATTAATGTGAACTTTGAAAGTCATTTTGTCATCGCGTAATTTGTGAGAACATTAAAGTGTTTCCATAGTTCTATAATTTTTGATTCTTCAAAAAGTGGTTTAAAACTTTCCACTGTAATTGCTATGTACGGTAATTTCACACTGTAGCGCTATACACTGTATAGAGGACTAACCACATGATCTCCACTCAAGTCATTTGCTAGAAAACAGAAGAGATGTTTAGATAGTTCTTCTGTGTGACCCTTAGAAAAATGGTCTGAAACTTGCACACTTAATAGAGCATGTGACACTAACCACATGGTCTGCACTCAGTTGGTGCAGAAGTGTTAATGAAGTGTGTAGTTCCCACAGTGTCACAGCATCCACTCTCGGAAGCAGCAGAAGATGGCCCCAAGGATGCAAGTTGAGTGCACTGGCTATTCTGATAGCAGACGTAGTCACCATTGGCTGTAGATAAAATGTAGCCAATTAGCTTTGGACATGGCTGCTGTGTATATAGCTTTCACAGTGTCCACATTAGCTGGTTCACATCAAGAGTACATGTATGCACCTCTACCTAACATTGCAAAGCACAAGGGTTTGACTGTGTCATTGTCACTATGTATGGGCATGTACTGAATCCTTGTACATTGATAATGCAGTCAAAGGCTCTGAGCACTTACGTGGCTGGCAGGTCTGGGCAATATCAGGACAGCAGTCCCGAAATGAGTAGCATATCAGATCACACCAACAACTTCCAGTAGATCCACCACAACTAGTGTAGTTTGCAGCAACACATGATTCTGAGGTAGATAGATACAAATGCTTGTTAGTGTCTATATTACATCATGACGGTGTTGTACGTATGATACACTGCTGAGGAAGCAGAAAAGATCAGTCCCTGAGTTGGCATCTACACTAAGCAAAAAATTGTAGGACAATTTGTGTAGTAGTTACTTTAATTAAAATGATTTGATTCATTTCATAAGCTGACAATACAACTTTTCGCTAAATAGTGCATACATTAAAAGACAACAAACAAGGGTGAGAATGAAATTTAAATCTTGAGCAAGCAAATAATGATGTCCAGAAAGATTGTGGCTCACTGCTATGGTGAAGCTATGGTCATGCATTTACTGAACCAGTGAGCTATAGGCGCTTTGAGAACTTGTACAATCTAGGTGGAAATGTGAATCAGTTTATCTGATCCAAAGCAAGCTGATTCAAAGGTCCACTGTACTGTTCATGCACTATTGCGTCTTGCCATTCAAGTGAGCAGTATGTGCTACAGAGCTGTCAGGAGTTTGAGTGGATCTAATAAGCTTACCTGTTTTTCAAAGCACAGGTGTTTTAGTCGCAGCCAATCGATTACTGCCAAAGCCTTCCCACTAATAATTTAGCACTTTAAGTACTGTGCCCCATGCAGGAAGGTTCATACTGATTCGTGTATGGATTAGATTTACCAGCAGGCCTTAGCTATATGTTGGCCTTTATCTTGTGTCAATAGCTTGCTGGGATACTAGCATAGCAGTGTAAGACATCTAGAGGTGCTCATTCACGTGTGTGTATATGTAACAACTGGTACGTAGATAGAAGTAACAGCGTACATTGCGTCAGTTTGAAAGATTTCACTGAGTGAATTATTTTTACCAGCTAAAGATCTGTCATTGCCTGCCACACCTATCACTGGGTGTGGTGGACATTGAGCTGTGGTTAGGGATGAGGCTATTATGCTCAAAAATTCACCCTTTATGCTATGCTAGAATGCTTCAAACTATGTCCGATTATGCTCTTGGTGTGTCCCTATCCCTCATGAAGCAAGTTAATCAAAACTGCGCTCAACACCAACAAAATTAGCGCTGCTGATCCACCCTTCAGAGTGTAGTGCTACTTAGCTGCTTTTATCATGATCTTTGTCAAAACAAGCTTCACCACAAAGGAGGAGTCAGACATGAAACATCCCTTATGAATATAGAAAGGCACACCTCTAACAGCTTAATACCCACGCGCGCAGCAGAAGCACCTTGTGCGCTCATTTCCGCTCAATGTTGCCTTCCGATTATTCCCGATTATGCTCGCTCCGCAGAGCTACCGATTATTCCGGAAACTATGCCCGCATATTAGCCGCATCCCTAGCTGTGGTTGTAACAGTTGACTTTTTTTTTTCATCCACACTCTTCTCCCTACATTCAATGACTTCGAAATGAACGTCTAACTCGAAGTTGTGTCATGTTATGCAGCCAAATTGTAGAATGGAGCTAATTCCACCTCTATCAAGTATATAAACGCTAATAAAATAGTGTATACTTCTTGTTTAAAAAAAGTCTTTCCATATAGCCACTCAAAATTATGCGCATGCACACACACACACACACACACACACACACACACACACACACACACACACACACACACACACACACACACACACACACACACACACACACACACACACACAAACACATGCTTACACCCCGCTTGCACATGCGGTGCATGGAGCACACTTAATACCGATACGGATTTTCACGGGGTGTGGCTTCACTTCCGGGTGTAAGTGTGCGTTCGGTGCAGTTGTCAGTTGTGTGCAAAATACAGGCAAGGAAGCGCTATATCGAGTTCTTACCATTAGTGCTGAAAGATAAAGAAGCTATACCTCTCAAAATCTGCGTCTGCCGTACAGCTGCCTCTTGATCGCGCGTTTGTCCTCCGGAAGTATACGACGGTGACATTCGTGTCGCTGTATACACGCTATCCAGTACGACAACGTCATACTTGTTTTTATGCAGGTCATGCAGCGGAACAACGAGAAAAATATAGAAACATAGTATTATGATAATCCCGACATTCAAGCTACCATCGTACTGCGGAGTAACATACTACATAGTGGATGAAAGTCAGCAGGCCTGCTACATGCTGGTTAGTTTTCAGCTTTGTACACTCCCATCTATCCTCCAGTATTGGAATTTAAAAGTACAGTCTTATTGTAGCTCGACTCTTGCAAAATATCCCCGCTTTACCTTAGATATATTAAAATTAACGTACCTTGTCCATGAACAACCCACGGTAGGTTGGTAAGTAGCAAAACTACCAGCAGAACTGTCGATCTCATTGCGACAGCTAGCTTTGTCGAAGGAGCACTCACATTTTTTTTGTACTTAGGCTCGCCCCCAAACACGCAAGCCGTACGCCCCTAGCTTCGTACCCAGGCTCCTCCCCAGAAGGAGCAGGTAGGAGGCTATAATTATAGCACGCCCCCACGAGATGTTCAGTAGAGACGTGGTTGACCTTTGTTAATTAAAACAACTGGGGTCAAAACGACTGGGATAAACGTTTCTTATGGCTTTGCCTATACTAGGGAGATGCTGCTTTCTCCTGGGGCGAGCCTGTACGAGCAGGCTGATAAAGCAAATTTCATATTTTCCAAAGATGAAATTGATTTGTAACTTAGCGCTTCTTTTGTTTGGCGTGAAACTTGCTAAATGGGTAAAATGAATTTGGTTCCCCAGAATGGTTGCCCCCCCCCCCCCCCCCCCCCCCGGTCCTTATATTTTGAAATATTAGGACCCCCGAAACTAGCATTGCAACCTTACTGAACCATCCCTGAAGCGGGTATTTCAACCATAGTGAAATATATGGCTCCCTGGAACTAGTATTTCAATTTACTGTCAAACGCTAGGTACACGCATGCGCATGCAGAGTAAGCCTCGCGCAGGAAATGCGTACCGTAATTATTCGTATGATTTATATCAATAATAAAACCTTTTTATTAAAGGTCGATGTGCAAATAAATAAATAAATTGACAAACTGGTGACCTCAAAATATGGGAAGGAGTTTGTGAAAAAGATTTACTGTCCAACAAGTCCTTCAATGAGTGCAAGTTCAATGTTGCCCTCACCAACTGCGGGGAGGGCCGGGCGTCCCCTGGATGAGCGGATCCCCTCAAACACATCACAGCTGATCTCAAGCTTATCCTGCATCTCATCCAGTTCAGGGTCTTGCTGTAGGCTTTGTTATGTTTGGTTGCTATCATGGAGGCCAGCTTCTTGTAGAAGACTCTAGCTGCGGGTCCCATTCCACCTGAAGCGGAGAAGACTAGGGGAGTGAAGCATCCGTGTTCTATCTTACGCACCCTCTGATCATATGCACGTCTCTTCTCTTGTTTGTTTTGGCGGTAGCAAGAGGTAAGGGTTTGGTTCCGGTTAGATGGTGCAAGAGGGTTTGAAAACACTTATAACGAACTGAGATACCTAACAGCACATCTCCTCACTGAAGTCTGCTCCAATGTTGGTGTCGAACCCGCGCTTCAGCCACTTGGAGGTGAGAGGATGGATCACAGAACGGCAGACTCAGAGGATAGTGCCAGACTAGACATAAAAGCAGACAATTTCTGGAACAGAGATAGTCGAGAGCCTTCTTTGACATGCCTTATGGACGGGAAACCGCCGTAAGTGCAACTGAGTGCATGATCCACTTGAAAAGAAGAGCCACACACACACAGCTTGATGGGAGACGTGGGGGGCTCCAGTTGTATCTCAGACAGAGCATTACAGGAGCTCCACAGTGGTGAAAACTGCGTTCTAGATCTTTCCTAACACTTAAATAGACTTGCACGAGCTTCAAAGGACTTCTCGGGAGGTTAAAACCGCTTTGTGAGACCTTTCACGCACATAAACTGGCTTGTACGAACTTTTACAGGACCTCCAGAGTGGTCAAAACTACTTTCTAGGTCTTTCCTGTCCCTTAAACAGGCTTGCATGAGTTTCACAGGGCCTCCACAGTGGTGAAAACTGATTTCTAGGTCTTCCCTGGCTCTTAAACAGGCTTGCACGAGCTCCACAGGACCTCCACAGTAGTGAAAACTGAATTCTAGATCTTCCCTGGCTCTTAAACAGGCTTGCACGAGCTCCACAGGACCTCCACAGTGGTGAAAACTGATTTCTAGGTCTTCCCTGGCTCTTAAACAGGCTTGCACGAGCTCCACAGGACCTCCACAGTGGTGAAAACTGATTTCTAGGTCTTCCCTGGCTCTTAAACAGGCTTGCACGAGCTCCACAGGACCTCCACAGTGGTGAAAACTGATTTCTAGGTCTTCTCTGGCTCTTAAACAGGCTTGCACGAGCTCCACAGGACCTCCACAGTGGTGAAAACTGCTTTCTCGATCATTCCTGGCAGTTAAACAGGGATGCACGTGCTTCACAGCACCTCCTCGGCGGTGAAAATGGCTTTATCAGGTCTTTCTCGCATATACACAGGCTTCACCATGCATCCACTGTGGTGAAAACTGCTTTCACCATCTCTCCTTGCTCTTAAAAAGGCCTGCACGTGTGTCATAGCATCTGCACGGCGGATTAAACAGCTTTTCAAGACCTTTCCCGCACTTAAACAGGCTTGCACGAGCATCACAGGACGTCCACAGTGGTAAAAACTGCTTTCTCTAGATTTCCTGGCACTTAAACAGAGCTGCATGTGCTTCACAGCAACTCCTCGGCGGGTTAAACGGCTTTGTCAGGTCTCTCCCGCACATAAACACGCTTGCATGAGCTCTACGGGATTCCACAGTGGTGAAAACTGATTTCTAGGTCTCCCCTGACTCTTAAACAGGCTTGCTCGAGCTCCACAGGAGCTCCACAGTGGTGAAAACTGCTTTCTCGATCATTCCTGGCAGTTAAACAGGGATGCACGTGTTTCACAGCACCTCCTCGGCGGGTAAAACGACTTATTAAGGTCTTTCTGCACATAAACAGGCCTGCACGAGCTTCACAGGGACTCCACAGTGGTGAAAACAGCTTTCTAGTTCTTTCCTAGTACTTAAACAGGCGTGCACGAGTTTCATAGGACTTCCGCAGTGGTGAAAACTGTTTTCTAAGTCTTTCCTGGCGCTTAAACAGGCCTGCACGTGGTTCGCAGCGCCTCCCGGCGGTTAAAACGGCTTTGTCAGGTCTTTCCTGCACATAAACACTCTTGCACGATCTTCACAGGGCCTACACAGCGGTGAAGACTGCTCTCTATGCTTTTCCTGGCTCTTAAACCAGCTTGCACGAGCTTCACTGGACTTCCACAGTGATGAAAACTGCTTTCTAGGTCTCTCCTGACACTTAAACATGTGTGCACGACCTTCACAGGACTTCTCGGGAGGTTAAAACCGCTTTGTGAGACCTTTTACGCTCATAAACAGGCTTGCACGAGAATTACAGGAGCGCCACAGTGCTTTCTCGATTATTCCTGGCTGTTAAACAAGGATGAACGTGCTTCACAGCACCTCCTCGGCGGTGAAAACGGCTTTATCAGGTCTTTCTCGCACATACACAGGCTTGACCGAGCTTCACAGGGCCTCCACCGTGGTGAAAACTGCTTTCTAAGTCTTTCCTCACACTTTAACAGCATTGCACGAGCTTCACAGGACCTCCCGGGAGGTTAAAACCGCATGGTCAGACGATTCACGATCATAAACAGGCTTGCACGAGCTTCACAGGACCTCCACAGTGGTGAAAACTGCGTTCTCGATCATTCCTGGCAATTAAACATGGATGCACGTGCTTCACAGCACCTCCTCGGCGGTTAAAATGACTTTATCAGGTCTTTCTGCACATAAACAGGCTTGTACAAGCTTCACAGTGCCTCCACAGAGGTAAAACCAGCTTTCTAGGTCTTTCCTGACACTTAAACAGGCTTGCACGAGCTTCACAGGACCTCTTGGGAGGTTAAAACCGCTTTGCCAGACTTTTCACACTCCTCGGCAGTTAAAATATGACTTTATAAGGTCTTTCTGCACATAAACAGGCGGTGAGAGTTCTTTTTTGTCCAATCATTAACTGTAAACTCTCACATGCAGGGTGCTTGCTCTGACCTAAGTTCTACATACTCTTCTAGGCCTAACCCCCTTAGCCCTCCTGCCTCTTATTCTAATTCTAATTTGAATCTCTGTCATCATGTAAATACTGGTGCACTTTCAATAATGTACTTTAATGCTCGTAGCCTTATCCCTAAGTTTGATGAACTGTGCTTGTTGGTTGAAACACATCAGCCAGACATTGTGTGCATCGTTGAAACATATTGAAGGAGCATGCACAAAGGCAAAGAAAATCTTGGGCCTATTGTACCGTCGATTCTACCATGCAGCACGCTGACCAGGATACTCTTCGCCAACTATATATATCCATTGTACGGCCCCACATGGAGTATGCAGCACCAGTCTGGGACCCACACTTGAGAAAAGATCAAGATTTACTTGAAAGCACACAGAAATTTGCGTGTAAAATGATCACAAGAAAATGGGACAAAGGCTATGATGAGCTTCTGAACATGACTAACTTGCCCTCTCTTGCAGACAGAAGATTGTACCTTAAACTATGTTCCTTGTACAAAATTGTGCACAACTTGTCTTATTTTCCACCTAATATTATTGTACCTAAAGTCACTAGATCGTACACAAGCACTCCTTTTACCTTGTACCAGCCCTTTGCACATACTAATTGTTTTTTAAACTCTTTTGTCCCTCACTGTGTATCACACTGGAACTCACTTCCAGAATCAGTTGTTTCATCTCCTTCCCTTGCAACTTTTAAACATTCACTTAAACAATATTATATGCACTAAGTAACTTTATTATCTTATACCTAGGGTACAATTAATATTAGCTAAGCTATTTTGTACCCGTTGCTTACGCAAAAATTTTATAAAAAAAAAAAATAAATAAAAATTAAAAAAAAAAAAAAACTCGAATAGAGCGAGTACATTACGAAACGCCCACACACGGGCCACTGGGGCACACAAAAACGCAAACCCCTTCGTAGTACTTCTCTCATACAAGTGAGTCAATTTCTAGCAGGTTGCTCATGTAGCTAGAGATCTACCAAGAGGAGACGCGAGCTGGGTGTGGTTTCCGTTTCGCCGTTTAGTTTTGTTTCTCTGTTGTCCTACTTGCAGGTGTAAGATGACGGGAAAGATCGTGCTGCTTGCTGCTTCACTGCTCTTGTGCTGCTGGCCCTGGAGTGTGTGCGCACAAGAAGGTTAGCGACACGACCAGTGTAACACATATATAAGAAAGGGGCATAAATTGGAGGCTGTCTACAATCACTGGACTGGACTAGTGGACTGGACTGGTGGACTGGACTGGTGGACTGACACTAAAAATCATTTTTATGCTTTCTAATGAGACTCACTCGCCTGTAGGGTTGCATGATGCATAATATTACCCCCAAAACAGCTTTCTTCTTGGACAGACTGACTTTATGCCAAAGTAGTAAACTTTTGATGGCAATAACCACTATATTGGGCTTCATTTCCAAAAATTGTCAGGGTAGGGGAGGAGCAAAAGTGATCTAACGGTTAGGCAAATATTTGAGGGAGCAACATCCTATGTTGTTGGTCCTCACAGGACAACTGACATTTGGTAGTCTAGATGATGCTTGTACGAAGGAACAAGTATTGCACCGAGCATGCGATCAGATTGCTCATTGTTGTTACAATGTACAGTATGGTGTAATGACTACTAAAACATTTACCAAACTATATACCAAACCTCATCTGAAGTCTTAGGAACTGAAGTCAGGTTCCGATTGTCTACACTACATCATAGAGGAGAAAGACATTACACACTGGGTACAAAGACCCTCATGAATACTGTATGGTAGTGAGTTATTTGCTATGAGACCATGTATATAGCTAGAAACAAAGCTGCAGGGCTTCCACACAACTCCACAGGTGAGTGAGTGTCATTGGAAAGCATAAAAATGATTTTTAATGTCAGTCCACCAGTCCAGTCCACCAGTCCAGTCCACTAGTCCAGTCCAGTGATTGTAGACGGCCTAAATTGGATATAGAGGGACTAATTGATGCTCAGACACTTAAGTGGCGGTGAAGTCTTTCGGCGGAGGTTATGCGGCTATCAATGTTATGCCCCACCCTCCCCAGGTAGGGTTAGGAGGGGGAATGGGTGGGGATTTGACACAAAATCTTGGCCCGAGGGGTAGGGATTTTGACCCCGAGTAAATTTATCAATTGCGCATGCGCAGTGTTGTGGCCCATTTTCATGCATGTGCGTGCGTGTGTCTGACGATCCGAGGTCCCAACGTTTTCTCTTATCAGTCTATGGCTGCTCAGGAACGAACCACGGTGACAGTTCTCGTCCACTGTCAGCAACGGACACGCCCAGTTACATTCACGAGAGTTCCCACCACACCTGACCTGCATCTTTTGCAAACGGCTGTGCGAGAGGTGTTCAAAGATGTCCCTAAACTCAATGCACCTGGTGCAGTGCTGATTTTACAGGTATGTTCTTATTCAAGGGCAGTTTTGGGTTGGGCAGAGTTGGAGCATGGTAATCGTGTTAATAGGTCATAGTTTGTTAATTCCAGGGCGAGTCTGAACGTGCCTGGCCTGTATGGCTTCTGTTTGAGTATATTGCGTGGGCAGATCTATACATTTACAAGGATTCTGTTTAAATAAAGGGCCAAGTTGCATATCTGCATCTGGAATGGTATACAGTAACATTTTTTTTGGTGTCAGACATATATAATGTGATGGCTACACTCCCCACTCCATAAAATGCAGTCCAAAAGACCAGAGTGGGATGGAGTCTTTGTTGACATCGCAGCCACTGATGAAGTGGAGAATCAGAGTGTAGTGCAGGCTTGTATTGATTTCCTCGAAACACCTCTGGTAAGTGTTAGCTGATACTGTGTGTGTGTATGTGTGTGTGTGTATGTGTGTATGTGCATGTGTGTGCTTGTGTATGTGTGCATGTGTGTGTGTGTATGTGTGTATGTGTGTATGTGTGTGTGCATACTATGTGGGTGGGTGGGTGGGTTTGGTGGAAGAGAGGTATGTGTGCATATGTATGTGAATGTGTTTACAAAGAAGGAGAGTAAGGACATAAGTATTATTCTGTATTATAATTCAGTCATTATGTGTTCACAGGCTATGAGCACCCCAACCATTTCGCCCCGGAAGGCTACAACCCCTAGTGTAGCAACCTGCATGGAGCCTTCTATAAACTCTGGTGTGCAAATGAAGTTGGCGATGGGAGAGTCTGGATTATTCCTTGTGCCCCCCCCAGTGGTGCGTTTCATAATTTTGTCGTGATACGTTGAGTGCTTTTGTTAAGTGAATGCTTATTTTTTTCTTCAGGGAGAAACTGTAGAGCAACCTTCTCTATCTGGTAACGAACAAGAGGAACTCATTGCTTCAGCCAGAATATTTTCCAAGCACCCCATCACTCCCTACCATCAGCGGATTAATGAGGAAGCTAGCAGGCTAGTGTTGGCCAATCCCTCTCTTCTTTCTAGACGTGGAGAGCTCTTGAAGCAAGCTCGTGAGTCGGTTCATAGCAGTGGGTACAACTACAAGAAGGGAAAGACTCGATCCAAGCTGGTTGATGGATCAGACACAGAGGCACCATCGACTCCCAAGCGTCCCAAAATGGATGCGGAAATGCGACAGCAAAGAATGCGGGTGCTCGAGGAAGACATTGAAGCATTCAGCAAGCAGATGAACTATAAGCAAAAACGACTGCAAAATGCAGAGATTACCAAGAGGTATGATCAGTGTGAGGTGATCAGCAAGGAAATTCAGGAAGTAAAAGTACAGAAACGTTCCCTTGAGAGTGAGCTAGCAGCATTTCGTCGGAAGGAAAAGAAATCTCAGTGGTACCAACAAAAGAAGCGAATCCGTAGGAATGAAACCAGACATGGCAATAAGGCTAGTACCCAACTTTGTCTCTCAAGCAGTGGTTTCAACACCTCTGACGAGAGTGACTTCTCTCTTTCATCTCCTCCATCGTTCACTAGCTCGTATTCTCATGCTTCTCGGTCAACTTCCCTGGAAATTGTCAGCGATGACAACTCTGGTTTACAGGCAACAGAAGAGCAAGTTGTTGGGATTGAGTCAGAGTCTGCATTACAACCATTTGAACAAGGCGAGATAGGTGAGGGAAGTAGCCAGGATTTTCACCCAGGCCTTCCTGCATTTCAGCACTAGGTGTAGGGAGGCCGGTTCCTGAACTAGTTGCAAAACTTGTCCAGAAGTCTTATTGTTCACCCAGTTATTACCAAGTTAATGAATGTATTTGCATTAGCAATGAGTCAGAACTGAGCCTTGCTGAATATGCATCTGCTTTGCCAACATACTGTCGTATGACACACTCGATAGGCTGTAGAGAGTGCAAAGGATTGAAGACTGTCGCTCTAGCTGTATTGGACAGTGGTTATATTCGGCTATCAGATGCCTTTAGGCTCGCATTTCCAGGCACTATGTACCACTCGCGCAGTGCTAAATGCCGTCTTTTGCGGATGCCTCTTGTTGCATTGAGGCTTGGAAAACCTGACAGTGGACAGTCTGAAGTGTATCTTCTTGAGTATTGTCCTGGTATGAACTATTGCCATGTTCATAATCTTATGCAAACCTTGCTCATACCACAAGCAGGTGCAACAGGTGTAAACTTGAAGATGAGCAAAGATGAGCTCAGAGATGTACTAAAGCTCGCTCAGAGTGATAGAGAAAGAGAGTGCCTTAGTTACATAGCATGGCGAGCTTCAGGACTTTCTGCTACAGCTGCTAGAAAGCACCTTGGTCTTCATAGAATCAGTCATAGAGCTGATCGCGTTCAGGCAACTTTACAGGAAGCGCAAGACATTAGGGAGTCTGTTGAGAGCATAGCACGAATACGAGAGAAAGTGGCATTTGAAGCATTTGGTTTCAAAGTCAGTGATTCCAGCAGTTCCAGTAGTGATTCTGAAGTTGACTCGGAATTTGACGATGACTCAGATGTTGCACACCCTTATCAAGCCTATCGGCAGGAAACAACTCTTCCCGAACTTGTTTTAGCCATTCGCTCCTCATCCTTCAACTGGTTTGAGCTTATCAACCAATTCGAAGGGCGAAACATTGATCCAGCCTCTGCTGAAATAATGTTTGAAGCATTGCTGGGAGAGTTAAGTCCTGAGGAGTGCAAACTGACAGCACAGTCTCATGAGGCCTTCCTTCACATGGAGAAAGTAGTTATGCCAGAAGAAGAGCGAGAAGTCTCAGCATGGAATGGAGAAATAGTGTCGGAGTCTGAGCATGAGGACCCAGACAGCTATCTTGGACAACAACACAAAGATGCTCTGAAGAAGAAAATCACAAGCATTCGACAGAAAGCTCGCAGAGATCGTGCTAGGGCAGTTGCAGAAAGACGATTCCTGGCACGCAGGAGGTCGAAGGAAGTTGGAAGTATTTTGAAGGCATTCCCAGACATTGGGAAAGAAATTGAGCATTTTGTTGAGGAACGGAGTGTAGGTGCTGATGCATGGCGTCGCACAGGAGTGCTAACTTTCGATGGCAACAAGCCCATCAGTCAGAAAGTGACGTATCATCGAATCAAGGAACACCTTGAATCAGTCTACAAACGCAAATTTGCGTATGGCACTGTGGTGCAACTATGTGTGGCTCGCAATCGCAGAAGGTGCTCTTCAAAGCGATATAAGGGAGTTGCCCGAGTTACAACCAGGAGGGCACGGAAAAGTTTTCAGCTCAAATACAACCCAGATACACACTGGAGTTCAGCATTGTATAAAGGACTAAACTTTCTTCAGTACATGGATGGGCGTGACAAAGTGGTTATCAATCGTGATGATGCAGCTGGATTTCGGCTCGATACATTATCAACTCACCGCCTTCATCGCAACCCTGTGGTACAAGGACGTGAAATCCTAACAACCCGAACTGATTTTGTGAACAACTACCCATCAGTTTTGAAGACGACTTCATATAACTTCACTGGTACCAAAACAACCAGTGAGATGTGTGCTGGTATTGTGAAGGCTGCCGGCATCTTTCCAAAGAATCCTGCACAACATGCCAGTGACTATGAGATGTTGGAGGCAAGTGACGTGATGAAGCCAGCTTTTGTAAATCCAGTGACCAATAACTCTAAACTCTTGGAATGCATCAGAGTAGACGGCGCCACAGACGAAGGCCCCTCACACCTGGAAATACAGTTTTGGTGGGCATTACGTCATCTGGAAAGACCAACATTTGCCACCCTTCTAACTACCCGTAGTAGTGGAGCAAGTTATTTGAATCGGGTGGAACTCCAGAACGGGTGTTTAGCTGTTGCTCATGCAAATTTATTCATTCCATCCAATCTAAATGGCTCCTGTTTCGATCCTGAAAGTGGAAAGCTTGATCAAGAAAGGCTCAAAACTAACATGGATATAGCCACAAACATTTACATCAGTAGGTGTGACAATGCCGCCTGTGGGGACACAGTTATTCATTTGTTCAAGGGTGCCGATTCCACTTCTAATCAAGAGCTCTGCTCTCATGTTCTCACTTTCCTAAAGGGATCTGAAGCACAGAAAAAAGCACTAGAACAAGAGAAGCCAGAAGTATATTGCCGTATACAGAAAGTGTGGCAGATACGACAAAAACACATGGTGCGAGGGCTTCCCTCACAATACTTTTTTTACCTCAAGTGCTGTCAGGAGAGTGAATGTTTTCATCCCTTATGTACTGGACAAGATGTGCCTTCCTGGTTCACTGATGGTCCTTCCATTACATACCTGCCTTTTCCAATCCCAGATCCCTCCCAGCCCTGGGGCAACCCTCACTGCAGCAAGTGTGAAGGTCAATGCTGTGGCCATTTTCTAGACCCTGAGAAGGCTATTACTTCTGCATTAATTCCTATGAAGAAACCTCCTTCGCAACTCTTGAAAGAAGCTTTCGACAAGCTGAAAGGACATGTTGGTTCTGAGGAGTATATTCTTCAGACGGCCAGAGAGTGTTTATTGTCCCCGGCAGAAGTGAGAATTTGGTTTGACCATTTAACTCAGATTCGAAAGAACCGAAAGAGAGGAGCCGAAAAGGCTGCTGCCACACGTCGTCGAAAGCGAGAGCAGGCAAATGCTCAGCTACAGGCAGGACCCACAAGAACACAGCCAAACACGCAAGAACAGACCAACACACACAAAGAGATAACTGTGACGTTTTGTGGTGTGTGTCATGAGCTTTATGTAGAAATGACTGAGGAACCTGAAGACTGGATTCAGTGTGACTCTTGCTCATCATGGTTTCATTTTGAATGCGTTAACATTGACCCTGAATCGGTACCTGAGCAGTTTTATTGTGAAGGTTGTCAGTGACTTTTTCTTTTCTGTGTCAATTTATTGTGGTATGTATGTGTTTGTTTGCCCTGAGAAGCTTCTGAATATTGTGTTCATCTGATTTTAACAACTAAGTGCGAATCCCAACCTACAGGGGTTGGTAGAAGAGAGGGGCATTTGAAAAAAAAATGTGTCCCTGGGGTAGGGAATTTGATTGATTGCTATGTCAAATCCCCACCCATTCCCCCTCCTACCCCTACCTGGGGAGGGTGGGGCATAACATTGATAGCCGCATTAGCGAAAACATAAACTTGGGTTACAGTCAGGACCAGGGTTACTCCTAGTTTCAGGGTTAGGGTTTGCTTTAGGGCAATCTTGCTTTGCCTAATTTTAAAAAGGGTTTTAGTGGCTCATTAATATATTCATGAACCCAAAATTGCCACTCGATGGACGCATCTACACACTCACTGTAGGTAGCATCCTAACCACCAATGTATCTCAAATCAATCTGTGCCAGCTTTTGTTCAGAGTTACTCTCAAAGTCAGGCTAGACTCATGTTTGTCACTACTCTTGGAATGGACAACTTTGACTGCACCAAAATGAATGCACATTTCAAAAAATTCACAGCTTGTCTATGGGAGGGGCTCATTCACGAGTGGAAGCAAGCATTACTAGCCCCACCTCTCCCCCTTATGTCGCTAAACAACTCACGGTTCTGTTCCACACACAACTCCTCTGCAGCTTTCTTGTCTACAGTAGGGTAGTACCAATGATATATTGCGCATTCTAGTTAAAGCCCAGCCCAGCACTCGGAGCACCGGGCCACGGTCACCTACTAGGCTTGGCATACGATCGCAAGACCTGGGCCTACCCAGTGAGTACAGTCTTGGCCATTGTGGCCTTTCTGCTGCTTCTAGACACAAGCTAGCTTTCACAAGCAGGCATTATGCACTACTCACAGCTACTGACACTATACAGCACTCTACTAAAACTTTTTTATTTTTTAAGTCGATCTAAGCTTATCTTCAAAGTTCCGACCACCACATGAAGGGTTCCACCAGGCCACATCTTAACTAACTTAATTATAAACTGATTATTGGATGCCAATGCCGACAGGAAATGGGGAAAATCCCCAATTTTACGGACAGTGAACGGATGAAGGTTCCCAAAACGGACTGTGCGCTAAAAGTTTACAAAGACAAATAATTCTATCAGCTTGGATTCCAGGTTTGTTGACCTTGCAAACACAGGGTTCCCTGCCACCTTAAGAAACGTTGCGCTCCTGTTGCGCGCCCAGAGGTCCAGCAGACATAAGAGTTGCAGGATAGGTGGGCTAATGTTTGATAATCAACATACTTGAAATTCAACTCCAAACAGTCTTCTACCTGGGATTTAGCAAACGAAATATTACATCTGTTCAAGCACCTATCCTCGGAAAAAAAGATTCTATTAGCGGACAAGTGTGATAATCATGTATTATAATGCGTCGCTAGCCTAATTTGGCAATTGCTGCAGCATGGTATGGGCTCGTAGGCAAGGCCAATGGAAGGGCAAGAACTTTGGTATTTCCTTTTCGGAGGAGGCGGCAAAAAAGTTACGCATTGTTTTACAATGTATTTTCGGACGTGATTTTCTATCCCCGCGTACTACACAAGTTTCGGGTATCGCCAGCGCCAGTATGTCTTGTTGCTCTGATGATGTGGCACAGTTGCTACCGTGCTTAGACCTTTGAAGTCTACACAAGTTTCGGGTATCGCCAGCGCCAGTATGTCTTGTTGCTCTGATGATCTGGCACAGTTGCTACCGTGCTTAGACCTTTGAAGTCTGTGGTCCGAAAACATATCAGTCCGAGAATAAATTTTTGCCTCTAGCTACTATCTATATGAATGAATGAATGAATGAATGAAACATTTTATTAGAGTGACACCCAAGATTCCCAGCCTGATTAGGCCTATGAGTCACTAAAAACAGGTACAAAATAATGGTTAAGTATACAGATATTACAGATTTAAAAGCTGGTTTCTAGTTTTATACAAGTTATACAAATGTTTCCCAATTATTTTGCAATGATTATTAGCACTAAGGATGTACTTAAATTTATCAATAAGGGTAAGGGAGGTAAAAGAAGTATCTAAGTCGGATAAACAACTGAAAAAGGTAGAACGTAAATGATCTAAAGCTGGACACAACATAACAAAATGAAATTCAGTTTCAACAGTGTCTGATGAACACAATCTGCAGGTCCGGAGGTGGTATGGTGTTTTTGGTGCCCTATAAACAAAGATTTACTCAAGGTGCAATTTGTACCACAATATAGGACGGTAAACTACAACTCAATTTGTGTAACTATTGCGGTACATCATGCAAGTTTTGTGCAGGCTATTACATGGGCGTAATAATGGGGGGCAGTGGGAGCAGTTTCCCCCACAACATGATGTGGTATATACCACATATAGATGTAGACCTTATCCATGTGCCATCATTTTGAGTAACTTCTGAATGGCAAATTGAAGGAAGGGTGCTGTGTTTTGCAGCTGGCTTGCTGTGTATGGCAAAGAGTGAAGTGTACAGCTGTGAGGATTCCCATGACGCAGAAGCAATCCTAGCCCAGTGCCAAGTAGATAAACTATTCAAATGCTTTTACCAGCAATGAACTGACACCCACAAATCCTATTATAAGCTGTCGCCTGTCGTTTGATTTTTCGTACAATCTCCACAAGTTTTGTGTCTTCGAGAAATCGAATGCTACTTCCCTTAACTCCTCATTGTGTACACCTGGCTGTACACACAGCAGCTAATGAGTATTTGTACGCTTTTGCCATCCTGGTAGTGAATGACGTGATCACAAAATGATCATACAAATAAGGTCTATACTCCTGTTTAGGTAAAATTGTAAATAATTATTGTTTGCACAAAACTCGCATAATGGACAGATTAGTTTACACAAAGAAAATACATTTACAAGTGCATGTAAGAACTTCAGAACCTAAGTCTTATCCGCACAAATCCACAGCTGCTAACAGCTATGAGTGTATGACAGGTGATCATAAGTTGCAAACTTTTACTACTGGAGTGTATGTCGTCATTTACTGGAACTAGCAATAGCTAGAACCCTAGTTGCTCACCAGTCAATGAAAAACTCAGCATGGAAAACAACAGCTCCAAATTGGACAGTACTAATTTATATTGTTTCTCTCACAAAAGTGGTGCATTTATGCGGGACAGAGTTGTAATCAATGTTTGGCATTAATCAATTTGCAGCTCAGAAATATCATCCACATATCTACAATAGGTTATATGTAATATATAAACCATGGTAAGGAGGTGTATATGGCGAATATACTACCCGAGACCGAGGTCAGAGGAAGTTTGCAGTAGATATACCCCGAGCCGCAGGCGAGGGGTATATCTAACTGCAAACTTCCGATGACCGAGGTCGAGGGTAGTATGATTCGCGATATACACCGCCTTACCATGGTTCATATAATATATACTATGGTGCGTGGGCGGATTACGTATGCGGTTCCGTTTCCGGTATTGCATTTTTGAATTTGAATCGACGAGGCTGGTGTCGTTTCGTTGTGCGTTACTGCTGCTTTTTGACTGGAAAAGGATGAGTTTTAGTACGCTTAGGCGACCAAAAGACCCCCGAAACATCTCTGCAGTCAAGGCAGAGTCTGAGCCATGACGAAGGGCCTTTCGCTCGTGTCGACTTGAAACCAAGATGCTACTGGCGCTCGGCCATGATGCCGATGGGGAGCTAGCTTGCTACCTAGCCGCTCTCGGAAGCTGGCGATCATGAAACAATGGTCCGAGCTGGCAGTAGAACGCCCAGCCTCACTGTTCAGCTAGCAGTTGTCCTAGCGCTATCCCTGGATCAACCGCCTGGCGAGTCAAATTATTATCGTCAGCATCCGTCAGGGTAGTGCCGGCTAGCTGCCGGGGAGCAGTAGCGTCTGTCCAGCCGTGCGTGGTTCAACACACCAAGTAAGCACTATCGCTGCAAGAATAACCTGGAAAATTTGTGCGACGCTTTGGCTGTTGTGCTAGTACTGAGTATGGGGGCTCTGTAGTGCTGGCAGTGAGGACTGGGGGGAATTGGCCATTCCATTGCAAAACAAAAAGTTTTCCGTTTCTTTGTGCTGCAGTTATGACTGAGTGCCAAATATACACCCCTGACTCAGCAATATACTCCCTTGCGGTTGAAAATATACACCCCTGACTCAGCAATATACTCCCTTGCGGTTGAAATATACACCCCTGACTCAGCAATATACTCCCTGCGGTCGCAGCTGCGCGGTCTATATGCCATATATGACCCCATGCGGCGCCTTTCATCCGCCCACGCACCATAGTATATAGTGTAATGTAACCTTGTACCCAGGCCCTTTCCCACTTTTTGTAAGAGGAAATGAGCCTAGGTATAAGTATAAGTCCATATGATCTATGGTAAATACACCTGTACACCCAATTTCATTTGCTGGTTTTCTTTAGAGGTCTTTTCTACGCCAGCACATGCTTTACAGCATAGCAGAGTGGGGTAAAAGCCGGCAGTTTCCGGGAATCAAGTACTCTCACCAATTTAGAAGATTATAAAAGCTGGTAGTTGCTTGATGTTATGTGTGTCGCACTTTTGAATACAGTTCATGTGGTTCTCATGTACTACAGGTATTGGGTTAACCCTGAACAATGTGAACTATACCAACAACAGTGTTGTGACCGTCACGGATATTGGAACTGGTAGTGCTGCTCTGCTCTGCACAACTACCTACACACCCTGCTGTTTTTCTGCACCACCACCAGGAACTCACTGGTACTTTCCTAATGGAAGCCAGGTCAATAATACTGATACTCTACCATACTACGAAACTAGAATTGATGGAAGTATGTCTCCTGAACCTGGAACAGTACTTCTCAACCGTAACCCTGGGGCTATCACAACAGGAATCTTCCGCTGTGAGATACTTGATGCCACTGGAACTTTTCAAAGCCTCTATGTGGGGATATATACTGCCTACTCAGGTGAGTCATGTACATTGAAGAGCAATATGTTTGTAGAGCAAGAGCCCACACAAGTAATTGGGACTATTAAAGGATCTAATTTACCATGGTAATTTATATTTGTGATTTATTGATTCACACACGTATTAAATAAGAAATTATTATTCTATCATCCTAACACAGCGGTAGTCAAAGGCATAATCTTGGTCCAAGACACTACATTATTTGTCCAAGACTACACATTAAGTTCGCCTGGAATAATAGCAAAAAAAGACAGTTGGGTACAAGACTACCAACAAAGATAGCAAGATAATGCTGTATCTATACATTGCATATAGTAGAATGAAATGTCCCAAATAAGGACTACATGATTGGTACGCCTGGTTGCTCATAAAGAGGAGAGATTGACCTGCTACCTTCACGGTACACCCCATGTTTACAGCACTTCAGCCGCAGTAGTAGTAGTTTCCTTGCATGGATTCATTGCCTTGCTCATGCATTTCTACTACTTTCTGTACGTGAAGTTGTATGGGTTGCATACATGTAGCAGGCCCCTAGCCAGGATTTTCAGAAGGGGGGTTACTTGGGTGTCTTGTGTGTATGTATGCATGCATAAGCATGCAAGACTGGGGGGGTCTGGGGGCATGGTCCCCCAGGAAATTTCGATGCTCTGACAAAAGATGCATGCTCTGGGGATTTTGCATTCAGTAAACATCTTTTGTTTTTGTATAATTTTAAATTGGTTGGTGGAGAGTCTGAATCAGCTTTCTTCTTTTCTTTATGCAGCATGTGCACATTGTCAAATTAAAACTACTTCACACTGAGTCCAGGGCTGTTCACAGTAAATGACCCAAAGGATGCTATTTCTATGTTAGCTGCTGTGAATTAGTGACAAATGTCACTTAGTAACATCTTCCAAACTCCTAAGGCACGGATGTTTAGTGAATGCAAAATCCCCAGAGCAGAGCTAAGCCAGCTGACATAAAATTTCCACTGAGAGTCTGGCCCCATGAGACTATGAGAAAAGGTACTATGGTTGGCAGAACAGCAGTGGGGTGACAGATGGTGAAATAGCATGCACAGAATACTGATATGTCAGAAGAGCATCAAGCTTATACTATAGCAAGATGTCTCTATAGACTACCATAATATACCATACGTTTCCATGCATTTTCAGAAGGGTGGTATAACTCCAGGCTGCTCAGTTGCCGCTTCATTGTTGGGGTGACTCACTAGAAGGACAACTGGTGAGCTCTTGAGCACCTAAAATGGCGATTTATTTACGCACATATTTACACGCGTCTTTTCGGCCTAAAGAGCTTACGCGAGCATTCCGCATTCATCCGCTGGTCCTCCATAAACACGTGGGGTGCATACTGCATAGCTGCTATTAAACTCGTTTGAACCATGGTGATCCTCAATGACAGCGAGGCTAGTGGACCAATTACGAACCGTAGGGCACCTAAAATGTATAGCTACGTATACGTAGGCGGTGTATAAAATCTTTTGGAGGCCAAAAGGGGGGTTCGAGCATGTGTTCTCAGTTCTGTGGAAAAGAAATTTTCCTTCAGATAATCATTTTTTCTTTTTGTTTTGTGTTCCTTGTTTTTTTTTTTTTTCTGAGTAAATTGTGGGTCTCATTTAGGTGCGCCCGAATTAAATTTCCAAACCTATTAACTAGGCTGATGCTTCGTCACTGAGATGAACTACTACTACTGTGATGTGCACTGGTAGCTAAGATGTAGCTAAGATGTAGACAAAGATGCAGCTGTTTGAGGACCACTACTGTGACTGTCACATTTAGCAAAGTAGCTAACTCAAGGTGCAGTGCTTGTATTTGCATGTACGATTTTTAAGTATTGCTAACCCGAGATACCGTATTTCTTCGATCAGACGCGGCGGCTACTATTTTATTCGCTGCACGTTTTGTGCGATTACTATTCGAGGGCGGCGTTTATTTCTTTGGAAAGCCCGCAGACATCCACGACGGCTGGACAGAGGAGGTAGTGCAGGTATACGGATTTTGTATACGTACGTTACATCTCCCGGTGATATCCGATATGATAATCGGAGTTATGCGGTTGTCGTACAACGAAAGAGCTGTGCCAGACGGCAGATTTCGGCACCATCTGTTCCAAGCTGTGTTCATGCGAATGACCTATCCTTCAAGATATGTGTATTTCAGGTGGTCAAGGGTCCACACAGCTGTTGAGACCGCTGTTACTGCTCCCGTCGGTATGTGAGAACGCTGTAAAAGCCAGGTCCAGCTTCAAGCCTCTGAAATTGGTGAGATTCAAGCGCCCATAGCGCATGAACGCAGGGTGCTATCAAGACCGGACTTGCACCAGATTAAAGATCTGTTTCTGTGCTTTCTGAAAATCCTCACATGATGGGGGTGACATCCCCCATTAGATTTGGAGCTATAAGCCCGTGGAGTTAACCATGTTTTGTGGTTTTGGTGCGCATGGGTAACTTTGTCCATTCGTATCTCCTGAACCCTACCACCTATGGACATGAGACTTGAACCGTTGGATGCAGCAAAGATTGAAGTTTATAAGGGTATGTAAAAGTATTGTGACATCCCCATCAGATATGGAGCTGTGAGCCCGTGAAATAAACCATTTTTCATGATTTTGATGCACACGGGTAAATTTGTGTGACTGTATCTTTTGAACCCTTCCCTCTACAGACACGAAACTTGTACCATTGGATACAGCAAAGGTTGAGGTTTATAAAAACATGTTCAAGCATAGTGACATCCCCATCACAATTGGAACTGTGAGTCCTTGAAGTAAACCATGTTTCATGGTTCTGTACGCATTGGTAATTTTGTGTGACCATATCTTCTGAACCCTACAACTTAAAGACATGGAACTTGTACCGTAGGACACAGCAAGGATTGGCATTTATAAGGATGTGCTGAAGTATCGTGACATCCACATTAGATTTGGAACTGCGAGCCCATGTGTTGGTTTTGGTATGTATGCATTGGTAATTCTGTGTGACCATATCTCCCGAACCCTACAAACTGTGGACATGGAATTTGTATTGTTGGACACAGCAAGGACATGCAAAAAACTTAGCATGAACCCTAGGGAGGTGTACATTATGCCGGCATCATAATTAGTAGCCTTGAGCAAACGAGCATAATTCTTAAAACCTGGAGCATAATACGTAAAATTTAGAGCATAATAAAATGATTTTACGAAGAGGCTACACGTGCTCTTACAAAGTCATTAGTCACTAGTTGCTGACTTGACTACGAGAGTTCCACCTCAGCCAACGGCAAATCCAGTGATCAACAGCTTGCATCTATGTCCAGTGAGTCTGAGTTTTGCAGGAGTTTGTCACTTAGTCATGCAAGCCACGCCCTCTGCAAAAGGTGTGGCTTGCGTGACTATTTGTTACTGTCGCCAGCGAGATTCAGATGTCTGCATTTTGCACAATTCTATTGTATATTGAAGAAAGACCAATATTTCGTCAGCATAATTTCAGCATAATCAGTACTCTTTTAGGCATAATAAGCTAGAAATTTAGGAATTGTGGAATAGCATAATTAGACAATTTTGAACATAGTGTACATGTTGCTTAATAAGCCCAAACAGTTAGGATTGTACTGAACATTTAAACTGAATTGCATTTTGTTTACTGGAACACTTTAAACGAGATAGATACATGCTCAAGGCTAGTGATACACTGACTTAGGCTGACCCATCTGTCACCTGACATACATTTACGTCAGCATACAAGCCTGTAATATATATCAAACATCACAGTACTTTAGCAAGAACATCAGTCTCTCATTGTGTATTACTACACTATTGAAATGCAATAGCTATCAATTTTGCTTTGACTGGAACTGAACAATGGAACTGAACAATGTTTGGTGATTATTATGTGTTCTTGGTTTCTACGATTGGATGCAGCAAGGACTAAGCACAATAAAGGAATTTAAGATGTTATGAGGCAAAAATAGAGGAAAGTGAAAGGGCCAGGAGTTGAACCGTCTGGCTGTCATGGCTCAGTGGCAGAGCACTGGCAGCCCAAGCCAGAGGTGTCCTGGGTTCGGCTAAATTCCTTTATTGTGCTTAGTCCTTGCTGCGTCCAATCATAGAAACCAAGAACGCATAATAAAATGCGCTCTTGTAGAAACATATTAGCTTATTAGAGTGTTCCTGAAAACAAATGCAATTCAATGCATGGATGTTCAGAGGCATACTACAAATACAAATTGCTTGCTGTGTCCTATGGTACAAGTTCCATGTCCATAAGTAGTAGGGTTCAGGAGATATGGTCACACAAAATTACCAATGCGTGCAGAACCATGAAACATGGTTTACTTCAAGGACTCACAGCTCCAATTGTGATGGGGATGTTGTAATATCCTTGGACAATGGCAAATTCCGAACTATTGTTTATGGCAGTCTAGATGTCTGGCTTGATTGTATATTTGAGTTACCTTGTATGCCTCACATATCTCTGTTGCCATGTATCGCTGCAGTTCATACCTTAGTTGCTATGCTGTACCTAGCCAACTATAAAAAGGCTGTGATCTTTATTGTATGTAGTCACTACTGAAATTCTGAATGGCTGCTATCACTATGCCTATGGTGAAACTGCTGTGCTGAATATCGGCCGCAATAGTCGGTAGCGTGCAATGTATTCTTCGCGGCACTGAGGATACAACAGATGTCACTATGCTTGAACACGTTTTTATAAACCTCAACCTTTGCTGTATCCAATGGTACAAGTTTCGTGTCTGTAGAGGGAAGGGTTCAAAAGATACAGTCACACAAATTTACCCGTGTGCATCAAAATCATGAAAAATGGTTTATTTCACGGGCTCACAGCTCCATATCTGATGGGGATGTCACAATACTTTTACATACCCTTATAAACTTCAATCTTTGCTGCATCCAACGGTTCAAGTCTCATGTCCATAGGTGGTAGGGTTCAGGAGATACGAATGGACAAAGTTACCCATGCGCACCAAAACCACAAAACATGGTTAACTCCACGGGCTTATAGCTCCAAATCTAATGGGGATGTCACCCCCATCATGTGAGGATTTTCAGAAAGCACAGAAACAGATCTTTAATCTGGTGCAAGTCCGGTCTTGATAGCACCCTGCGTTCATGCGCTATGGGCGCTTGAATCTCACCAATTTCAGAGGCTTGAAGCTGGACCTGGCTTTTACAGCGTTCTCACATACCGACGGGAGCAGTAACAGCGGTCTCAACAGCTGTGTGGACCCTTGACCACCTGAAATACACATATCTTGAAGGATAGGTCGTTCGCATGAACACAGCTTGGAACAGATGGTGCCGAAATCTGCCGTCTGGCACAGCTCTTTCGTTGTACGACAACCGCATAACTCCGATTATCATATCGGAAAGAGAAAAAACGAGCTTATGAACAGAGGATACGCGAGGTGGAGCACTCGTCTTTCACTACACTTGTTTTTTCGGCCACAGGAGGAATGGGGAGAGAGGCAACCTGTTTCTACAAACGCCTGGCCTCCATGCTCGCTGAGAAGTGGGATCATCCATACAGCACCACACTCTGGTGGCTAAGGTGTCGTCTGACCTTTTCCCTTATCCGTTCAGCCATCCAAGCCCTACGAGGAGCAAGATCCTCTCGAGGCCAAGCCGCCCACCCTCCAGCAGCCATAGACCTTGCCATCACTGAGTCCTATATTACACCAGATTTTTAATCTCTTTGTTTCACCCAAGTTTCCTTTTTGTTTTGTACATACGTCACTTACTATACATTTTTTGGTTGTTGTTGTTGTTGTATCACGTGCAGTGCATGTGTGTGTTGAATCATCAGTAATCTTATTTGCGAAAAAAAAAAAAAAAAAATAAAAAATAAATAAATAAAAAATTATCATATCGGATATCACCGGAAGATGTAACGTACGTATACAAAATCCGTATACCTGCACTACCTCCTCTGACGGCTGGATAAGGTACGTACGAGTGAGATCGTGATGATTGCTAGACGCTGTCAGTAGTACGCGCAGCCCCTCAGTCCTGCTTTCAGCTGTGGAAACGACTCGTACATCACGAACAGTCCTAGCGCTAGCGTGGTGACCGCCGTCAGAAAGCATTCACACACGTCTGCGCGTGCCGCCAGCCGCGGCTACTATTCGAGGGCGGCATTTATTTCTTTGGATTGTGCGGCTACTATTCGAGGGTGGCGTCTATTCGAATAAATAGACACTAGCTGCAAATGCCTTATCAATTGAGCACAGCCACATTGACATGTTAGGGGACTAAAATTCCTGGAAAATCATTCCACTGGACCATGACCTGAAAATGTAGTCTCCTGTCTCATTTTTGGTCTCATTGTCATATCCCACCCATCTCAAATTTGGGTCTGGGAATGAGACTACTCCACTTTGACACAAATGAGCACCAGGTGGGACGTGTGTAATGTGGTTGCCACATTCCATACAGTCTGGGGCCATTGTGGCTGTATACAGCATACTATCTGAAGGTCTGTAAGTAGTGGGCTTCAAACTTTGATATGTAGTTTTTGTCTAGTGTATATCTGTGTGCTAGCATGTGTGTATGTTGATGATAGTACTGTTATGAACTACATTCATTGGTTGGCACAGTGTTGTGTGTATGTTTGAGCTTTTGTTTCAAGGTGAGTCCCCTCATGCTGTACATCTGTGTAGTCTAGCTAGCCACAGTCTCTCAAACGTGGTGCAAATTGGAGGGATGGCTATGCTATGGTGGGAAAGGATGAATGGAAAAATTGGCAGTATTATAGCTACAGCTGAAAAATTAAAATTTTGCAGATTGCCCAGATCTGATGTTGGCAAATTTAAATTTGGCAGATCGGGCGTCAGCAAATTGAAACTATTCACAGCCAAGTTCCACATTTTTTACATGCATGCAGGCCTCCTTGTCTTGAAGTAGTGAAGCATAGCCATGTCAGCTTGTGGTGTATACTCCATACACTAAATTGCACAAATCACTCCAGTAATAGCAGTTGGCGGGATTTAAGCCTTTCACACCTAATTTTTTTTCCACTTGAGACTACTTTTAGCATATATGTGCACCATATCTTCATTTCTGTCCAGAGCCCTGACTCCAAAACTGAACTTAGTCAAGCCTAGCAGCTGCTATGTGCACAGCTCCCCACCCACCTCCCCCTGTACCACCCTTTCTGCTGATGCAGAACCCACACGCAAGTGCTCAGAGAGTATCTTTTCTGTACAGTGCGCAGTATGATGAGTGCACTATAGGGTTTAAAAGAACCTAACTAATGAGGAGGACTATAGTTGTCATCAAACTTTGGCCGCATGTTAGCTATCAGTTGGCACAATCTGTTTTGAAGATAGTTTCTGTGCTAGCAGAAGGAGTGGGATGGGGCTACACTGAAAAAACTACTTGGTTAAAGTAACCTCACAGAGTGGTTACTCCAGTTTCAAGGTTCATTGAACTCGTGACTATATGCTATGAAGAGAATTTACACACTGTAACCACCACTCCACCATCCTCTCCATAATTCCATCAAGCTTTATTAAGAAGCTAAGAGCTAGCACAGACACTTGTCTGCTAGCTAATGCACATGCATACCACTTCTTATGGTCCATCTGCTGGCTATTATCCGGTTCAATATCTATCCATCATCCCTCTCACAATTCCATCAAACTGATCTTTGCTTCCTAATGAAGCGTGACGGAATTGTTAGGGAACAATGGATGGTGGTATGTTCGTGAATTCTCCTAATAGCTAATACTTATCAGTTCAGTGAACCCTGAAACTGGAGTAACTACTCAGAGGTTGTTTTAACTAAGCAGTTTTTGCAGTGTAGGTGGGTGGGTGTCACCCTCCAGGTGACAGTGCATGGTGGCTGTTGCAACTGCTACAGGAAAGCCTTGGTTGGCACTGGGAATTATCGGAAGGAAAGCCTGGAAGGGTTCTACATGTGATACTGTGCCACTGTGGCATCACAAGTAGGAAATAATGATAACATTGTCACAGATGGCTTGTTGTTTGTGTGACTGTCAGCTTGTGAGTTGGGGAATGAAGAAGATGCAAGACCAAGATGACTTGGCATCCAGAAAGATACACAGAGCTACCAAAGATTCCTGCCAATGTCATAGCACAGTACCATATATAAAAATCCCTCACAGCTTTTCTTTCAAAGTTCCAAAGCAGCTTCTGGAGACAAAATGTGGAACAGAAAGAAAGCCTGGGCTCCCAGACTCATCTTATCACCATTGATAGGTAGATTGTATTTATGAGTGTCTTTTTTGCTAGCTTTTAATGCTGCTGCAGGGTACTTCCAACCACTTGTAGGTCTTTGTACCCTAGCTTGCACTATAAGGATCTGTTTTAGTCTTATATAGTTGACTTGAAATTTTACATCTTTACCTTATCCTTTACCTATAGAGGGTATTGGAGCCTACCACAGTGTTACCTTGTCATAATGATGCAGTGTCAATGTTATTAAGTAGGATGAACTGTGTGTACATATTGTTATAGTTTGTGACTTCAAATTGGAAGTCACTGAGAAATTCTACACATGTCCAGTACAGCCACAGCTTGTCCCAATTAAGTTATCTTGAATGTCTCATAAGTCCCCAGTTACAAGCAAATAGCTGTCCATGCATGGGATCATCCCTGGACTATCCATGGACCAGCTAGCCTGGTTCCATGCATCTGCCCAGATTTTTCTGCTCTACGATAAAATCTGGGTGTGGGAATCTGGGTGTGGGTATCTGCCTGAGGAACGAGGCTAAGCCGGCATGGGTAGTGTGCACAAGGGAACTGATGGACCAGTGCATGCAAACCTTGATGGACATGTCCCAGTAGCAGTACTGCACATCCCTTCAATTCTACACTCTTCTGTGGACAACTTTGTGCATTTATTTGTAATTCTTGTAAATCTTAGCCCTATCTATATCAGTTTTCCTACTTGTAACCCTCAGATTACCTACGTATAACCAGTCTGGGATATGATAATCAGTCCAGAACCTTCACCTGTACCTTTGAACGTGGACCTGCTACCAATGTCACCTGGAGGAAAGATAGAGCTGTGATAACCCTCAATGCAACCTACCAGCAGACCAAGAGGGTAGTTGATCTTGTTACAGGTACCTACCAGACAGTGCTCACCATCAACCCATCAGTGGATCAGAGTGACATTGAGGGGTTATACAGCTGCGCAGTGGAGAACAACAGGGGAAGATCATCACTGACTCGAGTTGTAGCTGGCAATGGTGAGTTGATTCCATACATGCACTCTTTATCAGGTAATGTATCAATTGCCATTGTCAACTGATTACATTGGTACCATATTTTCTTGATAACTTGAATAGTAGTGGCATTATCAGAAGCAGTGAGAAAATAAATGCCCTCTCAAATGTTAGACATGACTATTATGTAAGGCTAGCAAATGAACAAACAAAAAGAAATTTAAACATGTTCAAATTTTACATCACTACCTCTGAAGCCAGTTCAGTGAGAGGCTGTGTCTACTACCAGGAGTGCATAATGATGTAGAACACAAAAGTTTAAACTTTGAAACTTAACCAAGCATTTTGCCTCAGCTGTGAACAAAAGAGTTACTCTCAGAATGTCAACTCCTAGAATGTACTCAACTCCCAAAATATCAACTCCCATAATGCTAACTTCCCAAAATGTCAACTCCCAAAATGTCAACTTTGCAAAATTTTTAAGAATTTCATGAGTAGCATCACCTCAGTGGCAGCTAGCCTGCTTTCTCTTGAAGACATCTTTAAGCTCTTAAATGTTGGGTTTCTATTTTATTCTCTTCAGTCGATTGTGCCAGCCTTCTAGCCTCGTTCTCAGGCCTACCCTTTCTTTTGTTTTTCGGTTTGCGTTCCACCTCCATGTATTATACTGAACACAAACCGAAGAACAAAAAATGGGATAGGCCTGGGAACGAGGCTACCAGCCTTCTAGGTGATTGTTGTTGTGTGAGTCATCATAGGATAACAGTTCCTGAGTGGTAGTGATTACTGTGTATGTGGAATCAAAGTAGGTCTTGAAATCGTCCATCTCCTCCAGCTCTTGTGTAACACCATCCCATGCTCCATGAAGAACCCAAACAAATACATCTTTGATCAAAACTGGTACTATTTTAGGAATGCACATTGCTTAAGTCTATCAAAGAAGGAAAGTAAAGTTTTATATAATATTATGTCAATTGCCAGAAATATCCAAAATACCCTGCCCTATTGCATTCTGCATGTTCTATCGTGTAAGATGAAATGGACTGTCTTATCATGTATCATGTATCATGTATCAAATACCAAACATTTAGAATTGTACTGTCTACCGGGGTATATGACAGGATGGTACACACAGTACATATACATTAGCACCATCTCTAGAATTGTACCATGCACAGGAGATTGTAATCTGCATGTGATATGTACAAGGTAGCAATTAGTGCTGCATAAATATACAGTCTACGTTAGTGGCCCATAATAAGAAGTGAAATTGATTTACAAATACAACAGTCCTCATTTGTACATAAATGAAAAGTTAGTGTAGCTGTAAAGGAGCTGCCAGTTTTGTGACATAGTGGTGCATGAACTTTCCAGGTTATGTGGCTACAGCACTTTAAACAAAGATGGTGTAAGGATGTCACCAAAATGGTGTGTCAGTAGACTATACTCAAATTGTCTGCATGGGTATGAGACTAGGGTGCTTGATGCATTCCACTCACCAATTAAACCAACAGTTGGTGAACCAATCGCTCTGTTAAAGGTTGACCCATTCCAATGTATTTTGGCCAGTAACAGACATGTTATGTATTGAGCATTGAACCATATGGAGCTTGAAGGATAATCAGATGTGTGGTATCTTGCTCTTCTATATAGGATTGTTCACATTGGTTTTCAGACAAGCTTCAGAATTTTATTAACTCCTCTGTGACAGTTTTTCTTTTTTCTTGTGCAGGTTTGAGTTTCTGGTTGAGGGGTACAGTATACCAGAACAACAGTCTTGTGAACCTGGAAGATATTGGTGAATATGATGATGCCCTGCTCTGTGTGACTGACTTAACTGCTTGTTGCCGATCTCCTTATATTGATTCTTTCTGGTTATCTACTCTTGGGAACTGGTTCTTCCCCAATGGAAGTAGAGTTCCTAGCAGTGGTTACCGGTGGGACTTCCACAGAACAAGAGGTCACATGGTGATACCTCTGCACAGGAGAAGAGGTGGAGTGAATGGAATCTACAGTTGTGTGGTACCTGATGCAATGAATGTCATCCAGACCATATACATTGGAGTATACACAGCCAGTACTGGTGAGTTGTACATGTAACAAGATTGAGTTGGCATAATTTCATTCTTTGGAATATTTATATATGCAGTGCTTAATGTACTTGGTATTTAGCTGGCATCTAATTTTGCTGGACACTCTCCATGATAGTCATTAGTTGAAATATGAGGCATGTATAGTGATGAAAAGCTAGCTACTTATCTGCAATATCAGTTCTTTAACAAAGGTCCTATCCAATTGTTGTTATGAACGAATGTGGCACTTCAAACAATATTCTTTGATGCATGTGTTTGTGATGCACTTTGGCTTTTTTCTGATGTTCTTAGCCCTTCTACAATGATCACACGCTCTACCATATGTACTAGCCAGTGAAAAACACAATGTTACTCTTACCGCATTGTCTCCACCCACCAATTTTGACAATTTTGTGATTTTGCAAGGTCCTTCGTGTAACTGCACACCATGTGAAAATTATTGCTCAGTGACTGGTGACTGTAGATTTGTTTCACAGTTTGTTTTCACGTCGATGAGCTAATGTACATATATAGCTGCAAACATTCTGATGCACTCCAGGCATCATGACATCTGGTAGCAAAGGTTTGCACATACTGAAGTCATGAAAATATACACACCACATGAATATGGGCATGTCAGGGTTCTCATTTTCACATCAATTTAGGGTCCCTGTCATGATTGTAGGAACCCGCTTTAGCCTGCAAACAGCAGGAATGTTATGATGAAGACACGTATGACACTGGCAGGTACAGTCAGCTGTCAAAACATGTCAGGTGCAGAATGGCCAAGTATAAAAATATCATATACCTGGAGAGATAGAAGGCTTGTGTGAGAAACTGAAGATCAAGAGATTAGTGAAGAGCTGCACCCTGCTGAGCAAGGCACTGATGGGAAATTCTCATTCACAACCATTTACTTGTGCCATCAGCAGTACAAAGTGACTGCATCAGCTCCAATACTAGTAGTGGAACTAGGATAAGCTTATAGAGCAAAGGAATAGAATCATAGTAAGTATTTCAAGTGCTGCAATCTACCATCTGACTCTCTGAATGTACCTGACACTTGGTATTGTTCAACTGTAGTTTGGTTGCCCTAGGCTTTATCATGACTGTATAGTCACTGCATACTATTTCAAAGTACATATGCTACTGTTATACAGAGCATCCCATCAAGGTTCCATGAGCTCTCTTCTTCCCCTTCAAATTTGCATTTTTTGGGGCCAAATTAAAATATAGGTTTCCTATATCTTATATTTGGTGGCTTGTTTAATGATGGTTAGCGGCATCTGACTCCCTGCACCATGTAGCTATTCATTGGTTTGCAAGTATGATAAAACTATGAACACATGAAATAGGATGTGTCACGTCACAGTCTACAAGTTGCGTTCTATTTGTTTTTTACCGATTTTATCATTGCATATTTTACAAAATAGCAACAATGCCCTGTTACGTGTATGGTTTTACTTTTTCCTCCAACAGGGCAGGTTATTATCCCAGGTGAAATTACCTTCCAGTTGGACACAGACCCAGCCGCTGACCCTCCTGTGTTCACCCTCACCTGCACCTCCACTGGTGGTCCTGTCTCCACTGTCTCCTGGAGAAGGGATGGCACAATGCTCAGTGATAACAGTACCTACAGTATCACTTCTCAAGTGACAGACTCAGAGACAGCCACCTACATCCACACACTGACAGTGACTGGGAGACTGGTGGGAGAGTATCAGTGCAGTGTGTCCAACATCAGGACACCTTCAGGAAGTACCAGAAGCCTAGCAGTTGGTAAGGTGCCTGGCATGGCTTATGTTTATGTGGAGATTCACAGTTACATTCTACATGGGGAATACAGGTTTTTGGTGGGGTAAACCTGAGCAAGTGCCTATTTACTAGTCACTACTAGTCAGTTAGTAATCAAAAGCAGACCTTACTAGACTACACAATGCATTTATTCATCTTGTAAACTGCTGCACAGGACTGGAACACACTTCACACCGGAAGCCATGAAGCTAGCAGGGGAATCTAATGTTTTCAGCAAAGAAATTTGAATTTCTGATACTACTGTAGTGATCTATTCCACAGGTGCTGACCCACCAACTGATCTCAGTGCTACACAAGTGGGTCCCACCAGTATCAGAGTCTCCTGGACTGTACCAGTCTCAGGAGCCACTGTGACTGGGTATAGGATATCCTACAGTAGAGGGACTGACCAGGGCAGTGCGGATGTCGGGGCTAGTACAACCGACTACACTATAGCAATCCCTCAGCCACAGAGTCATCTGATTTACTCCATCAGTATTATAACTCTTTCATCTAGTTTTTCAAGTTCCATGGCTGGGCCTGTAATGGTGACAGTAGGTAAGATCATGCAATGCTTATATATTCTACATGTGTGTGTAAATTGGAATAATGCCTTCCCTTTCACACTGACCTACCATCCACTATTCTGCTGTCACACCTGGAACACCAACAGGCTCTGTGAGCAGTAAGTGTGTGTTTGCATGGTGTTGTAACATACACACATACACTAACTATAGAGTATGTTACTGAGCTACTACTAGCTGTCCAGCCCTGGTATTCAAAATTGTTTATTACTGTAATTAGACTATTTCCATTTACTGCTGTTTATACATACCTCTTATGCATATTGTGTTCATTCGTGCCTGATTCAAAATTGTTTATTACAAACACATGTGTATTAACTGTTTCCATTTCTAGTTCCAGGGCTGGTGAGCTCATTGAGTGTCACCAATACCACACTACTGATCACCTGGGACCCTCCCCTCACACCAAGTGGTGACATCCTTGTCTATGAGGTTCACTACCAGGCGGAGGGAGGACAGGAAGTTGGGGGAGTGGTGAATGTCACAGCCACCTCTGTAGAGCTGACTGGCCTGAGACCAGAGTCCACCTACACCATCTCAGTGAGGGCCTACACAGCTGCTGGGCCCGGGGAGGAGAGAAGACTGACAGTAGCAGCAGCTACTACCAACACCTGTTAGTTGCTAGACAGGAAAATTGTGAACACAAAAGCATGGTTTGAAATTTTGTAGCCTTTATCCAGTCACTTGTTATTTCACTTAGTGTCACCTAGTACTAGACTTACGGTCTATTATAGTGAGTGAAGACATCCTGTGACTCTTCATAGCAACTAGTCCTGCTCTTTAACAGGGAGATGTAGTTTATTGTTTGTTCATGAATTTGAAGCATCCTTCAAATTCATGAACAATCCGTCTGAGTGAAAATTAATTGTGACACCACGCAATTTTAGTATGTATACAAATGCTCACTTAATTGCAGCATCTCCACAAGTGATGGGATCTGGGTCTCCTGTTGGTGCAGTGGTCGGAACATTTATTGGCACAACTCTGCTCTACACTATGATTCTGCTTGTGTCAATCTGTGCACTGATCTATTGGAATAAGAGACACAGGTAATGTTGATCTTGTAAAGTGCTTGTGCATGCTCCTGTAGATATGCACTAATGTTTACTTTCACTGTGCTGTACTTACCACAGGAAGACAAGAAAGGATGACACTCAGAAGAAACAATTGAGGTTAGTTCCATCCCTAGCTTTGTCCGAGGCCATTTGCACTAATCACTAATGTAATCCATTTACATGCTAAACAGAGGTACATGCAAGAGCTTGTCATCCCATTGATAACAGAATGGGCTGGGAATGAGAATTTGGCTATAGGTGGTTTTATAAGCTAGTTCTATTCCCCCTTCCCATAGCACTGACATTGCAATGAAGGAGTGTGCTGCTTATGGAGGAGTGACTGCCCACAGTGGGATGGAGGATGTCTATGAGAACCCTTGTTGAATTGAAGCTATTTTAAATTGCTGTTATGTATGGACTTCAATATGTGTGTATTGTCGCTTGTAGATAGCAACTTAGATACTCCACTCTTCTAACTCTTGCACTACGAATGCCTGTCTCAGTTTTAACTTTGCTTATGATTGTATCAAAACATTATACTGATATGGCTGCTTAATTGCAACCAACTGGTCATGCATTAATGTATCTGTGAGTAATTACTCCTTTAAGGAGAAAGGAAATCACCTAGATGTGGAAGTGAGCCTACATATCAATATAATTGTGATGCCAGGAATCTGTTCATTGTGATGCCAGGAATCTGTTCATTGTGATGCCAGGAATCTGTTCATTGCAAGTGTCATTGTGGATGTTAGGTTTACATATCCACTCGTCATCAGTAGTCACGTCAGCACATCGACCTTTTTGTGCATGTATTCCAACATCCTGCATGTTCATGTGGGAAACTTTGCTGAAGTTCACAACTGAATGCTTCAGTTATCAGGGTAAAAAACTGAAGCATTCTGTCAAAACCTTGACAAAGCTCTACTGATTTCCGTGGGTAACAGAGAACCTTCTCTTTATTTACCCAGGAGCCAGCTGAGAACTGATTACTCCAACTTGTAGTATGACACTAAAGGCACACCATCAGTGAATCCTAGCTAGCTCGTTTCCAGTCCATTGCCACTATGATGTGCATGCAACAGTGCAAACATTGATGTTAAATCACTCTCTTGTCAACATGATGTGCTTGGATTGAGCAGAGCTAGCACTCTTTCTACAAAATATTGAGCCTTAAAAATAGCAGAGGCTGACAATATGCTGTCTTCAGATTACAAACAATAATTTAATATACTCAGCAATTGCAACTGAGCACAGGCTATATCCCAAACTGTACGTTGGGATAGTCTACGAGAATATGTTACTGTGTTGTCACGGAAAAGTACTGGATGATAAAACAATTGAATGGAGTAAATTGTTGCTACAGCATGCACAGTCATGTGAAAAAACCCTGAACCAACCAACAAACAAATAAACAAAAAAGAGAAGTAGAAAGAGTTTGTGTGAATCTGAGGTTTTAACGAGTGCATCAATTAGTGCGCAAGGCTTATACACTAAGGGTGCACTAGGAAAGAAAAGTCAACAAGCCCATGCAAATGACATATTGGTAGTTTTCTCCATTCAGAAGGTAGAGGTATGTCACTGCAGGCATCAATCCATCTCTTATGGTGGCTACAGACTCTACAATGTCTGTTCTTAGACAAGTGTGTAAGGATCCCATTGCATAGTTGAGATTAATGGCACATACAGGTAGTTGTTTTAGAGTGTTCTTATTTGTGCTGATCAGGACATGTCAGATGCCTTTTAGCATGTCCAGCATTGCTGCACATTGCATCACTTTTACTATATCGTTATTGGACTTGGGGCTGTAGCTTGTTTTATTGCTGTTGAATGGAATCAGTGGCGATGTAAATGAAACTGTGAAATGTCACTTTATGTGATAGTAGAGTAGTCTACTTTTATGAACCCACAACGTGGAGGTGATTTCCCCAACTGCTATAGGCTTACGTCACAGTATACGAGCAGCCACCTCTTTCGAAGCTGTTTTTCTACTTGCTGATGAGAGATGACGGCGAAGACCGTAGTGTTTGCTGCTTCACTGCTCTTGTGCCGCTGGTCTTGGAGCGTGTGTGCACAACAAGGTTAGCGACTCTGAGTGTGACGGGTCTAAGTGCGATGTTTGAGCAGCAGTGGAGTAGGAACCAATTATGGATTGGGGGGGCCAAGGTGTATTGGGAGGGGTGGGGTTAGGGTTATCATGGCGTACGGTAGTACGCCATATGTAGGGATGACCCCGAAAAAAAATGGCGGCCACATTAAAAGTGCACCAATGACACGCTCGAAATGTCTACGTTAGATTAGTCAAAAGCCTCTATGAGCCATATCAGGCATTACCGAGTGCTTCCATGAGCAACGGGACCATTAACTTTGCTGGAGAGCATCGCTGAAGTACCGGACTGGCGAGTCGCTAAAACGGGCAAATCGTCTATCTTCCGACTTTCTTCTTTCTTTCTTTCTTTCTTTCTTTCTTTCTTTCTTTCTTTCTTTCTTTCTTTCTTTCTTTCTTTGTTTCTTTCTTTCTTTCTTTCTCTTTCTTTCTTTCTTTCTTCTGTCAGTGTAACTGTCAGCCAGGCTAGCACGATAACGGCTAAAGCTATTACAACGATTCAAACGCGAAAAAACAGCATAAATCACCGGGTATTGCACTCACTACTTATCGTTATCGTAGAACTCGAACTATTCTACAGTGATTCTCAAGCACTCCGATGTTAATACTTAGTGCTATACGCCATTTTGTTGCAATAACATTATTCATAGCGCATACGCCCCCGGAAGCTTAACTGAGCACGTGTTTAGATCTAGCTTACCGTGAACGATAAAGACAGCAACAGCCGAAGTCAGGTGGTATATAAATGCATGCAAACAGACATAGAGGGGTTGTGCATGTTTCCAGGAGAAGTATTTTATAAGGTATGTATTGCTAGAGCTGCTGTAAATGAAAGTTTATGTGAGGACTCCCACAATGAGCACATGCAGTTTGCAAGTGCAGCAGTTTCTACTAGTCAATGTGTAATCTAGTGAGTTGCTAGTCATATAACCCACCTAGATACGAGGTATACTTGATGGTTAAAACACTACCTGGTACTTTCCAGCTAGTGTTTTAACCATCAAGTTATTTGTATCTAGGTGGGCTATATGACTTAGAACACTATATAGCCACTGATTTTCAATTTTTATTGTCAACTTTCACATTTTCAATTTGCTTGTTATAGTCATTTACAACAATGCATATAGTACACATACAATGTTTACTGCAAGTTGATGGTAGCATTTTGGCTGGTGTCTTCTTAACATCCTCCTTTTGTGTTGTGCCTCTGAGTTTTCTCCAACGCAGCAAGTAGGACCCTATTGGTAGCTTGGTATACTCAAACTGCTCTAGTGCAGCTAGTAGCACTGAGTCAACAGTGCATGGCTTCATTCAAAAACTTTTGCACTAGAGGAGGAGGCCACAGAAACTGGTGGTTGTTCAGCTCCATAGACCCCTATATGCTGTGGTTTCAAACGGATTTAGACTATAGCTACTCACCATCAAACTGTTCCTGTAATGGGGTCTTATGACTCAATACCCTGTGGTGACAGTCTATGGAGAGTTTTTCGGTGAACCCATTAGTAGTCCACATGAAGTGAGCGCGGGATTTATAAGCTTGCATGCAAAGCCTCATTAAACTCGTGCTTTGCACTTGGTTTTTATGAGGCTTTGCTTGGGGTTCTAAACCCCCTAGATAAATAAGTTTGATGTTTGAATTGACAATTTCACTTAGCTAGAAGCATTTGACTTTATGACAATCCTTAGTTCTTTGTGAACAAAAAAGTACTACCATACTGTACACACCATGCATCTTCCCCTCGGCCTACCCTTCCACGTCTCTTCTCTGTTACCATTCCTAATAAACTACCAAAAAAAAACAGCAGGAACAAGTCACAAAAAAGTTTTCTGAATGAAAACAAGCGCATGTAGGGATGGAACCCTCAAAAACCAACCAAACTAGATGGGAATGACACCACAACAATTTCACACCATCCCTACATCTTGTGCCATTTGCTATGCACACCACAAAACTCTCTACATGCTCTTAGTCTATTCACACCTACTAAATGAACACTGAACAATATACAGCCTTCTACATAAAAGACTATCCATATTGCCATGTCCAGCAGCAATAAAATTTCACAACATAACTTACACCCCAACATACCATACAGACCCAGTTCATGCACTCCACAGTTTCTACATTCAAGACTAGCCTCGCAAGTCAGACCCTTTCCGTTCCACAGCACCGATCGCTTTCAGTATTGGCACACAGAGGAACTAAGAATCGTCATAAATCCAAAGTGAAATTGTAAACCCAAACATCAAACTTCTTCCCTCCGCGTGCCGCATACTGAAAGCGATCAGCGCTGTGCGGAAAGGGTCTGGCTTGCGAGACTACTTCAAGACAGACCATATCTGCCATGCTCAGTATAGCAACTACATTGCAGCCACCCACAACATAACCCACTCCCCATGCACATCAACATGGACTACACACCCAGCACTACCCACCCCACTGCCTTCCACAACCCTTCTATGCACACAACTAACAAACACAAAGCATAGTTGGCAAAATGGCACAAGATGTAGGGATGGTGTGAAATTGTTGTGGGTGTCATTCCCATCTAGTTTGGTTGGTTTTTGAGGGTTCCATCCCTACATGCGCTTGTTTTCATTCAGAAAACTTTTTTGTGACTTGTATAATAATCAGCATGATATAGTTGCCGAGCGCCTTAGCGCGAGGCTACTAATCGTGCAGTGTAGTCAGCTCGCGTTTGTATGTATGTATGTATGTATGTATGTATATATATCCATCACACTTTAATTGCGTGAGCGCGGTTTCTGTGGTCTCGTCCCCAGACTTCTAGCCACGTGGTACTGGTCCGACCAGGAGGCGATCGAAAGATCGTGCGCGTGCAAGAGCCGAAACGGAGCAGGGGGCACATGGTACTGGTGGGAGCAGGGGGCACATGGTACTGGTGGGAGCAGGAGGCGATCGACGTGTGAAAAAGATCGTCCGAGAGCCGAAATGGAGCAGAAGCAGTCAAACCGTGATCGTGCTTAGAGAGCGAAGACGGAAACAAAGGGACACTGCATCAGAAGAGAGTAAGGCAAAGGAGAAAGAGTCTGACAGATACTCGCATGACACTACGCTCACTTCCTGAAACTCTTCAGACGACCGCTTTGCCATCTTCATCGCTCTATCTCGTCTCCAGCACCTAGCACCTACACGCTACACGTGGTTACAATGGATATCTACTTGCATATTTCCGGATATTCTTCTGCGCGAGGCATACTCTGCGCATGCGTATTCCTAGTATATTATATACTATAACATGGAGCCTGATTATTGGGGGGGCCAGGCCCCCCCCCTGTTGGATTATTGGGGGGGCCAGTGGCCCCCCCGGCCCCCCCGGTTCCTACTCCACTGAGCAGTCTCGTCCCCAGACCATATATATTACCCAGTGGGGTGGGTAATATAGTATCTATGCCCAGACCCTCTCGATCGTGCGAGGGCTGGGTCTGGGCTAGTGTATAATGCCTCATAGCACAAGTATTTTTCAGGATCTAGAATTCAAGTACATATCCACTGACCATGAGCAAAATTTCCTCTAAAAGTAGGGACAAAGAAATGGGGAAATGGATTTCCTGACTTTCAGAGTGGAAAAAGACTCATCACACTTCTTCAGATACTTCAGCAATAGGGGCTTTCCAAAACCACGCCCCCTCCATTCAATTTTCTCCCAGCATCTTGATCTACCTTCCATAGTTAGTACTCTATGACTGCAGACTGACTTGCAAATTTCAGCTTTATACCATGTTTCATTCGTTGGATATGCAGGCTTCAAGTTTGAAACTTTCCTGTATAATTAGATGGAGATTGGGGTCAGATTGGGTCCTAGCTATAATGTATGGGAAAACTGAAATTTTGAGTGTGCAGATCTCAGAAAGTAAACATGCTATCCTGCTCAAATTTTCAACTTAGTCTCTTCCTAATGAGTACTAAGTCATATCTAAAATTCAGGACAATCAGAGGTACTCCCCAGTCGTTTATGTCGGTAACTGCTCTCCCTCCAGCCATCGTGTAGTAGTGACCTAGCTCCTCTCTTTTTTGTGGTGAACTCCATGATCAATTGTTGAAATAGTTGGGCAGTAAGTGTAGTGAATCCCCATTTTATACCTACCTTGACTGTCATTCAATCATTCCTCATCAGTCACTTCTGTCACTTAGATCACCTCCCATCACTACAAAACACTTCCCAGTACACTTATTTCCTTTAGACGAAACACTACATTTGACAAAAATTTAGACGAATTGGCATTAGACGAAACGTCATTAGACGAACTGGGATGACACTGTAGAGATCAGGTATGATGCGTAAGTGTGAATTATAGTTTATATGCGCCGAGTGGAGGAGGGGATGTACAACAGCTTGATCTGGTGGGACAATCCTATCCTGACATATAGCTACACACACTCCAGCTCTTTGATTCATGCCTAGTCGTGCTGGTGCTGATTTATTCACCAGATTCTTCTTGCTTTCCTCAGTCTGGGAACAAAAATACACCCTCCAGCAAATGCTTGTTTTTTGAACATCATCATGCACTAGACTAACTATAATTATACCAGAATGGATGGATGAATGAACGAGGAATGTTTAGGCTAGATGAAGCATTGGAGATCTGTGCAGTGTGAATAATTGAAGGGCTCAGAACTGGAGTGGGCTAACCCACTCACTGTATTGGTTAGCAGTCATAATATATGTTACTACTAAATTGAACTGCTAATATCTGAAGAGATGCATTCTGAATAGACTGTGACATATGGCTACTACCGTTAGACAAAAATGGCTGCATGAGTCATCAGCATTTTTCTCCTTTCTTTCTTGATGACCGACCAGTTTAAGGTCTGACTGTTAGATCTAGAGCATGTTTAATAACTGAGCCTGCTCCTCATGCATCACACTCATCGTACCCTCTATCGAACATGCCCAGTTTGGTATCTGCTTTGGCTGGATCCCTAGCAGTGTAGATTTAAGTACTCTAGCCTTGTATCTAGGCCATTTAATTTGGTATATAGAATAAATGGCCTAGGAACAAAGTATTTAAGTGCAACAATCGATTTCCTGAATGACTCGATAGCTCAGTTGGCTAGAGCATGCATGACAGGCCTTTTTTCCCAATCTCCTTTCTCAGTGGCTTTGACCAGGTTAGGTCTGGAGCATGTTTAATAACTGTGCACACACCTTGTGCTTCACACTCATTGTACCCCCCTGGGGCATTTTGCTATTTGGAAGTTAATCCTGCCTACTCTGCCCAGGGTGGTTTTTCCACATAGCAATTCAGATTCAGCCAATGATTTACCTGATTAGTCCACTCTACTAGTTATAAGCCCTTCAATTTATTCACCTGGGAAAGTAGTACATGTACTGCTTAGAAACACTATACAAATGTTTTCTGGACGTGTCAGTATTTATTTAGCTATCTTCTGTTAAAAGCAAGCTATTCTCACTCAAATTTTGCCAATTCACATTTTCTAACCCATGCATTAAATTTTGGATTTATATGTAGAGTGTTGGAACAACATTTGAGAAAATCCTCTATTCAAGTCGCTAGTGTGAGACTCACTTGGACTTGTCCCAATCACAGGAATCCTTTTCTTGCATGCATCTTCAAGTGTAACTGATTATGTATCACACATCTGTAGGACAGGTTGAAGTTGTGTTTGTCATGTGCTACAGGTATTGTGTTAACTCTGAACAATGTGCAGTACACCAGCAACAGTGTTGTGACCATCACGGATATTGGAACTGGTAGTGCTGCTCTGCTCTGTACAACTACCTACACACCCTGCTGTTTTTCTGGACCACCACCAGGAACCCACTGGTACTTTCCTAATGGAAGTCGGGTTGAACGCTTTAATACTCTACCATACTACAGAACTAGGATTAATGGAAATGGGTCTCCTGAACTTGGAACAGTACTTCTCCACCGTAACCCTTGGGCTACCACAACAGGAATCTTCCACTGTGAGATACTTGATGACAGTGGAGATTTTCAGAGCATCTATGTTGGGATATATACTGCCACCACAGGTGAGTATTGAAGAGCAACATGTTTGTATAGCAAGAGCCTGTGAACACAAACATAATTATGTAAGTAGGGCTAAGTATTTCCAAACCTACAGACTCTTCATCATTGTGGGGAGCCTGAGTGAGAGTGATATTATGAGAAGATAGCCAAATATTAGCCAGGTTCCCACCATTTAATGATTGCTTACCGTGTGCAAAATGAATTACAATGAGTGGTACTTTATTTTGCCTCACAAACATTTGGAACTCAAGACCTTGGACTACAGATGGAGAATGCATTCCCTTGGTAGAAACCCCCCTCTGTCTATTTAGGTAGACAACATCGTTCACATAATAGAATATCCCAGGCCTTTACCGTCTTGGTACTGCTACAGAATACAGGCATGACTAAATCCAACCAGCGTGTCTGTTTTAGTTGGTTGGCTTGATGTGATTACTAACTTCACCTGATTGTGGCCAATTTTGACGTTTTCATATGACTCATGAATTTTGTTGGTAAGCCACCTTTAACCATGCAACCTCTGTACAAATTTTGTCATTGCAGGCATCCCTGGAGTGATCGATATTCTTTTCCAGCTGACGTCAGATCTGCATAGTCCAACACCAACATTCACCATCACCTGTGTTTCCAATGGGGGTCCGGTGACGTATGTTAACTGGACAAGAGATGGTATACCGGTACCTCAGAACAGATACCACCATGCCTCTCACACACTAGTGAATGCACAGGTGGCTACCTACCACAGCACTCTGAGCATCATTGGGAGGCTACCAGGATTGTACAGGTGTGAAGTGAGTAGCGTGAGACCAGACCGCACAGTAATGGATGCACAGGACCTGATTATTGTTGGTGAGTTGGTCTTACAAATTATATTACAATGGCAGTAAATATGTCGATGTGGATGCAACCCTTGCACCAGCATCAGCTGATATACATTTGCAGGTGCCTACCCTCCTACCAGTATCTCTGCTCAGCCAGCTGGTCCCACCAGTATCAGAGTCACCTGGACTGCACCGACATCAGGAGCCACTGTGACTGGGTACAGGATATACTACCGGGCAGTGGGGGATCAAGGCAGTGTTGATATCAGTGCTAATAAAACTGAGTACGTGCTTCTGGGTCTTCAGTATGGTCTCTCTTACACCATCACCATGCTGACTAAATCACAGCATCTTCCAAGTCATCTCAGCAGTTCTGTGAGAGCTACACTGGGTAAGCAATTCAGTGTTCATGCACAAAGTTCAATGCATTTTCTTTATCTGTGAGTTTTCCTAACTTGTTTGCAGTTATGGTGAGAAATGTGAGTATACAGGTCACCAATGCAACCATGCTAATGGTGTCATGGGAACTTGTGGGACAGTCACGCTGGAACATACACCATTATACAATCTACTATAGTGCCTTCTGTCCAGTGCTATACAAAGTTGTAGATGAGTCCACAATAGAAATTCCACCCAACAAGACATCTGTAGCTGTGGTGATCAGGGAGCTGGAAGCTGGTGTGGAGCATCGGTTCCAAGTGACTGCTTCACTTGAGATACAGGGAGAACTGTATGAGGGAGAGAAATCTCTACTAACTGAAGATTCCATGGTAGTTTTTGGTAAGCCAGAGAGCCAACTGAATATATGACCAAACTGCATCCTCAATTGTGCCATAGTAACCAGTGTTGTGTACAGATGAAATAAATATTCTCTGCAGATGAGGCAGCATTTCATTTGCAGATGCGGCCAGTGTCACCTTGTACAACATGGAGTGTAAGTTTCTGTGATTCATCACAATGAATGATCTTTGTGCAGTGTAAGTTCCTTCACGCAATGCATGTTGACATATTGATCACTGTAGTCATGAAGTCAGCATTCTGCTTTGTCTTCTCTCTAGACTGACAGAGATGAGAATATCAGATCCTACATCCACAGTGGGATTGTCAAAGCCATTTCATACCACTGCAACTGCAGCTTCTCAATGGAGTTCATCAGAAAGGGGCTGTTTCGCTGCTGGAACTCACTCAATGAATTCATCTACAGGAGTGCAATTGTGGGTATGGAGGCCCACAATGCAACTGAACTGGTGGGATTTCTGCAGGAGTGGGTGAATTCAGAACCAGCTCTGCAACTGGACCAGTTTGAGTTGGAGGTTGGCACCAGATGTCCCGTACTGATACCATCCCTGAAGCTGAAGGGGGAGGGGAAATGTTTATGATGCATATCATGCACATTTAATTTGACAGCTACTGACTTGAAACTGTTGTAGTATATAGTACCTGATATGCACAACCCCTTAGGTATGTAGTCTAGCTGTAGTGAATATTGTAACATTGTTCCTAGGCCATGTTGCAAGTGCACAGTATGTATTATGTGCAATTATGTAGCTGGTTTTGTAAGTGTGCAGGTATCCACTCATTAATTTTGCCAGCTGTCTCAATGTAAATGGAGGCCATAGATTGATGAACCTGGCCATTACATACACATATTGTCCCATAGTGTCAAGATGAAGTTAAAGTATACGTGGTTTTGACTAGCATTACATTTATGGTCCAGCCCCAGTTTCCACTCTTGTTGCTCAATTTCGTCACTTGTTCTACACACTGTCCTAAGCTCCAGCTCTATAAGCAAGCTAGTTGGGGACCCAGGATTAAGGTTATCCGAAGTGACCTTCCAGGGAAAGATTTTCAAATGGACAAGCTTGACTGTACAAAGCTGATTAAAGTTTCATATTGTATAGCACTTACCATACACCCACATTATGTACCTGGAAATGTCTTGCTCAACTGGCCTCCTAGTCTGCTGCTGTTATGTTTTTTTTCCCCTCTGATTGATACACCACTTTCTATGATTTAATTAAAGAACAATAGGACTTGCAAGTCAGCTTACGTAGCCATGGAGACATTTTGCCATAGCTGAGTATTGGTTTGTAAAATTTTGGGAGTGTGCACGAGGTTTGCTTTAGAAATTTGGTATGCTGGGCAGAGGGTCACCATTGACAGCCTGTCCCCCTCCACCCAATAACTCCATTCGGGTGGCAGCTGTGCCATTGGAGTGTTCAGTACAGACCTCAGTGCGGTAACAACTTTTGTGAATAGTAAGTACATGTGCTGATATTGTCTTTAATGTTCTGTCTCCTGAAAGTTGTCTCTGAGTTTCAGATTAATTGTGCACGCAGAAACAGACTAGGAGGCCAGTTGACCAGGTACATAATATGTTAAGTGCTATGCACACCAACACCCACCAACAGCATGTATATATGTGTATTAACTGTCATTTCTAGTTCCAGGGCTGGTGAGCTCATTGAGTGTCACCAATACTACACTACTGATCACCTGGGACCCTCCCCTCACACCAAGTGGTGACATCCTAGCCTCGGTTGAGGTTCGGTACCAGGGATGTCAGGCATAGGGCAACTTGGCATGCATTTTTTAAACCCAAAAACTGGGCCTGCATAGGAATGCATGCATAATACATTCACCATTAGTGCGAAGTATATATGTACGTAGTTATGTCATCATACACAGTTTACATAATTATGTAATGTTGATTATCAGAGAGTCGGTAGACTGTCTATGTAGGGATGGCGCCAACGCGCAATATATGCAATACTTTTAGCTTTTCAAGTAAATATGCCAACATTATCTCACTTGTAGCACAAGCATGACGTCAGGATCTCTTTCTCGTGTGGTGGTGAATCCTCAGATATAAATTATTGTATCTTGTGTTAGTTTAATATGCTCTGATATTTTATATATATATAAGAAGCACATGGTAATGTTCACTATAGTGTCAATTATGCACATAGCTATATACAACAACAACTACTCAGCTAAAACAAGCTGTGACTGATTACTCCAGTTTCAGTGTTAAATGAACTTTAACTGTGCATTGACCCACCTCATAGCTACATTTACCCTTGTGTCATGATGCAAGGTTTTTATTAAGCCTTTGCTAATGTCCCTTGAGACTGGAGTATTGCAACAGCTGCATTTGTTACAACAGCTGGGAACTGTACAACTGTGCATGCACAGGATAGTTTAGTGACTAAAATATGAGTATTAGCTACAGTTCACACGCATGACGATGAAAAGAACAATGCATTCTCCTTCGTATAGTGCTATAGATCTAAACAAACTTCTTAGTCCAAGCAGCAAATTCATTGGTTGACTTCATGCATGCATGCGTTTTGTATTTGTGCTGAGGAAATGGGAGAATCCCTTTTTGTTGTGTAGCTACTCATCAGTTCAATGAACCCTGAAACTGGAGTAACCACAGGTTGCAGGAAATGTAGCTATTGATGCTTGCTCTCACTGTCCTCCAGTATATTTCTTATAGGTAGCTGTACTACATCTATCAACATTATTAAATGTTCCAGGCAAAAAACCTATATAGTCTGAGTCCCACTCCCACCTTTCACACTACAACCGTCAGCCGACCAGCAGAGAGTTGATCATGTCAATGATTGCATGGCAGGCTTCAGCCTAAACTCACATTCACTCTGTAACTTTATCATCATACAGTTTACTTTTCTACACTAGTCAGTGGTGTTTGTATATATAAACAAAGCGGTCTTGAAAGCAGGAAGTAGAGTGAGTATGACCCACAAATGAGAACATTACGAAACACCCACGCATGGACTTGATGGGATTGTTGCTGCCTGCGATTCACTGCAGCAAACAAGAACGCCCGAACTCCTTCTGTTCTACAAGTGAGTCGATTCCTGGCAAGAGGAGACGCGAGCTGAATTAGACAGTTGTGGCTAGAGTAGCTCATCAATCACCGGACACCACTTAAATCTGGACACCATCAAAGTGTCGGACACCAAATCTTTAAAGGTCGTATAGCTGCTAGCTGATCTGACCTACTCTAGCTAGACCGTGACATAATCAATGAATTTCTCCTTTCCATGTCCTCGTTCCCCAGTTCCCATTTCCTCGTTCCACACTTCCCCTATTTCGTTTCGAAGGCGCGCCATGTGCTAGGGCAAACCACTCCCGTTCGGTTTGCGAGATGTTGTAGGCAGTGTTGACATTGACCCAAGCTGTTTACATTGAGTTGGTTGTAAGCCCCCTTCCAGTGAGCGCCTGCATAGCCGCATGCATGTACGCAAACATTGCCGTGGCTTCCGGGTCGAGAGTACGCTCCCATCGAACATCGGAGTGCTAGCTAGCTATTTGTGTGTAGCGCAGCTGTAACCTATTTGCTAAAACCCTACAGAAACATAGTCCGCAGTTAGGGGTCACTTTCCGAGTACCGATGGTTCGAACAATTGCTACTTTTACAGCTGTGACTGCATAGATCTTAATCGAGTGAGTCGGGCAGTTATCTATCTTGTTTGTCTTGATGATGTGAAGAAGCGTCCCAAGTGCGGACGCATAGCGTTCAGCAGTCCGTGAGATATCGTGCTGTCCGCGTGATGGTGTCCGATAACGGATGGGTTACTCTACCTGCTTGCCAGCCCGCTCGGTGTGGCTTCCGTTTCGCCGTTTAATAGTTTTTTCTCTGTTGTCCTACTTGCAGGTGTAAGATGACGGGAAAGATTGTGTGGTTTGCCGCTTCACTCCTCTTGTGTTGCTGGCCTTGGAGTGTGTGCGCACAAGAAGGTTAGCGACACGACCAGCCTGTAACACAAAACGGGGTAACTTGGAACGGAAATTAGAATTTGGTACCTGCTGATTAAAGTTTTGCTCGAAGTCCGAAACAATGTTTGTGTGGGAGGCCTGTCACGTATATTTGGACCCCCGTAGTAATTGGACCCCCGGTCAAAATATTACGGTAGCATTTGGACCCCCTTTGAAGTATTTGGACCCCCCCTAAGAAGCACGCGCGCAACGCGTTGGTTGATCAGTTTGCTGACTTTCTGGGACGACTGTGCGAGTCTGTCAATCTAAGGTGAGAATACAGGACAATACAAAGGTAGGTAGAGTCACAAAATGCGGATTGGAAGACTGAAGACAACGGAAGGAGAGAGATCGCTACCAGAGTACCGAGGATCGAGACAAGTCTCGCAAGCCAGACCCACTTTCGCATAAAAGGGAAGAGTCTGGTGAGCTGGACACGGCTTCACGGTATGTGCAGTTCACCAGACCTTCCCTTTCGCTAAAGTGGGTCTGGTTTGCGAGACAATAGATCGAGGCGAGGAAAGAGACGGTAAACAGCGAGAGATTGTGAAGAAGACGAACACCAGGAAGCAGAGAGTGTACTACCTGTATACCATACCTCATATGTGAATGCATGTGTTCAACTGTACTTGACTCTATTGTAACAGTTGTTTATACATTGTTAGTTAATTTTTTTTTGCGTGCGTGTGGATGATTTACATTGCAGTGCCAAATTAATTGTAGTATCATTGTAGTGTCATGCCAGAAACTTTCAAACTTTCAGCAGGTCCAAAAACAGCAAATTTCTGCAATTACTGCTTAGAGCACATGGGGGTCCAAATACTTCGGTACTACTTCGAAGTATTTGGACCGGGAGTCCAAATACTTCGAAGTAGTTGGACCCCATGGGGGGTCCAGTTATTTCAGAGGGGGTCCAAATACTTCAGCACCACTCTGAAGTAATTGGACCGGGGGGTCCAAATACTTCGAAGTATTTGGACCGGGGGGAACTATTTCAGGGGGGTCCATTTTTTTCGTGACAGGCCCATCTGTCTACAGTAAAGGCTAGTAAAAGTTGCTTGACTTTGCTTTTGTATCTTGGGCGCACAGCTGATCAATAGGGGCTTTCCAAAACCACGCCCCCTCCATTAAATTTTCTCCCAGCTGATCAATTTGGTGCGGGTGCAAAAATTGGTAGGTGGGGTAACTTGGAACGCTTCCTATTTGGACATGTAGTGTTATACTGCACAGAAATCATGGAGATACAAAGTATTGAGCTCTTTTTAGATGTTAGGCTGTTCATCTCCTTCTAGTTCCTCTCTGTGCATGCCTTGGAGGCATACTCTGGTTGCAACTTCTTATCTGCATGCAAACAGTAGCAAACAATATCATGTAAATATCTGTAGCTTTCAAGTACCAGCACCAAACTTTCAGAGCAAGTGTAGAAGGCCTATACCTAGATGGTAATTTGATGTGCAGGGGGCCATTGTCAGAAGTTTGGAGTCGTCTGATAAATTAAGAAAGTGCACTAGTGTACCTTCCAATACCATCCCACGAAGCTAGTCCAACAGTCTTTGTCCAGGAGTAAGAAGCTGAAGAAAGTGCCGTGTTCCAAGTTACCCCACATTCTAAGTTTCCCCGCCTTACCTTAAGGAAGGGGGTATAAATTGGATAACGAGGAGTATTTACTCCACTAGACATATTTACCAAGGTGCAATTTATACCACATTAATTAATAGGATGGTAAACTATTGCGGTACATCATGCAAGTTTCGTGCAGGTTATTACATAGGCGTAAAAACGGGGGACAGTGGTGATGGCAACCCTCCTAGTTCATGCAACAATGCCAGTGCATTCACTGCATCATCCACTGCTGTTTTTGCTTTGAAGTTTCTAGTAAGTGTTGCAGGTAAAGTGCCACATGGGCAGGTCGAGCTGGAAACTCTGATATTTCGGGGTATTGCGCTGCCCACTTCTTCCAACGATCGAAAGACCTGGTGTATTTCTGTACGTTAGACTTGGCCCTTGATAACTGCAACGTTCGTGGAACACCCACTGCTAGTTCTTGAAGCCTAGGTTCTTGGATGTTTCCAAGCTCTTGCATGGACACCCACTGCAATAATATCTACATGTGATGGTAGAGAGAAAGATTCTCATGTAACTGGATACATAGATATTGAATTCATCATAAGGGTTGGGTGGGTGGGTCCTTCATCCAGCTAGCTACTTAACTTTGACCACACTGAGCAACTGATCCTTGCCTGCCGTACAGGAGAGCTAAAAAACTGCTTTTACAGTCCCGCTTCCCCCTTATATACCTAATCTACCCATGCGTACAACTCATGGGGATGCCCAATATGAAAGATACGTATATGTTTCTGTCTAATTCTTTCCATTTTGCTCCAATCAACCGACAGAAACAACATCTCTCATACCTTTCTGCAATGAGCTTTTGCCCCTGTGGCAGCCATTATTTATTACTAACAAAATTTACACCACCAACGTTAACAACAACTGAGAGCTTCTCCAAAGAGCGGGCAACTTAACTGTTGATTATGGTGTACAGGCTCCGGGTCATCAACCTGGCTACAGAACAAAGCCCTATAGGTTCATGGATACTATTTGCTAGCTGACGCACTGTCATACTAGGAGAAGCTTTCCTTACACTTTCCTGCAGTTCACATGTACGTTGTTCTGGAACTGAGATGTTTCCTTGCTTTAGGTCCAATGAGAATCCCAACCATGTGACCCTCTGTCTAGACTCAAAGTCTAACTTCTCTTCATTAATAACAAACCCTGCTCGGATTAGGTCTTGTGTAATCATTTGCGCTGCTTGGCTTGTTGCTTGCTTTGTGGCTGCCATTATCAACATACAGTACAACTTTTAACCCTTTGCTTCTCCATCTCTTTACCAGTGTCCTGAGCAACTTGGTAAATACAAATGGAGCTGTTGCTAGTCTGAATGGTAGGACTCTGAACATGTAATATACAATAACCCCATCCTTGCCTTTCCACGAATATCCCAGATACTGCCAGTATAGTCAGCATGTATGTCTACATGACGGTATCCTGACTTTAGGTCAAAAATTATTGGTGTAGTCACCTTTCTCAATCATTTGGATAGCTGTTTTTATGTCTTCATATTTGAACTTATCTTTCCAAAGGAACTTGTTTACATATCTCAGGTCCAATACCAGCCTTTTCTTTCCACTTGTACGCTTTACTACTGACAGTGGGCTGCAAATCACTGGCTGTCGTTCAGCTGTGACAATGCAACCTGCCCGTGTAAGCTCATGAAGTGCACTTTCTACAAATTGTGCTTCTTGTCTGGCCAAAACATGATTCTTGAAAAATGCTGGTGGAGGCTCTCTCAATAATGGCAACCTATACCCTACTGCAACAGTGTTTCTCACAAAATTGCAGTCTGTTAACTCATTTTTCCAAAATTCGGTGTTGTGTTTCAATCTCCCTTGTACAGTAGGGCAATTTACACCTAGTGGAGCTTTGTCCTCTAATTTATGCATGCATACAACTCATGGGATGCCCCAATATGAGAGCTATGTTTCTGTCTAATTTTTCTGTTTTGCTCCAATCAACCGACAGAAACAACATTGCACTACCTTGTACATATGTAAAACTTCCATCTCACAAACCCTCCATATATATATATATATATATGGAGGGTTTGTGAGATATATATAACTTATTACACGAGTTAGCGTGCAATAACCGCGATATGCACGCTAACGAGTGTAATAAAGTATTTATTATCCATTACCACAACAGCGTCGTGTCTCTTCTCACCAAGTCCCGAGTAACTCGCCGTTCGAACGCACTGGTTCTAATTAAAGCGCACGCTGGTTGCTAGGATATCGCGCATATATAGCCTCAGGGCCCGTGCAATAACTACCCGTGCAATAACTACCCGTGCAATATCGTGTGATATTGCACGGCACGGGAATAGGAAAATACTGTTGTAGAAATATCAACTGGATAATAAGGTATATTTATTATATACCTAGTATACGCGCCAATAGTATTTCTCATAGAGCAACATGACAAATATTTTCCCATATTCGATAGTCCGTATTTCATAGCCCTCAGGGCATATGCTGTGTAGCAACCGCGGCGTGTGCTTTAATTGGAATGCACTCGTAGCCGCTGCTGAAACAACGAATAAGCTTTCATTACGGATGAAGATGGCATTATTTACTAACTTACGGTACTTTCTTCCACTGGTAGAGGGATCGGTACGCGTGCTGGTGCCGTCCAAAGCTAGAAACAGGCCAGCAGCCTGAAGCTCATTAAATATGCACGCAGCAACGACCTTTGTACTGCGCATGCGCAGTAGCTGTCTATCTTCTAGGTGCTGCTAAATCACAGTAGTATATAATCTATTATTTGATGTGTGAGAGGACAATATGGCTGGATATTGCACGAGTGTGCGGTCGTATTTTCACAGCCGCAGGCGAGTGAAAATACAGCACAAGAGTGCTATATAGCCCTTGTCTGCTACACTGTCCCCCTCTCAGAGCCATACGTCCTGGATGGTTTACAGATGTAACTTAATTTAATTGGGGTGAGCCTGAGCTAGCCCCACACTACAAAAGTGTATTGTGCATGTGTATGTGTGTATGTTTGCTTGTGGCCACATACTGTATATTCTAAACTCAATTATGTGCTACAAGCACATGTGCATCTCAACTGTGGGTCTGCTGATCGGGAAGACTGCATGGCTAGCAAGCTACCCTATCATTCATATCACTATTCTATTACAGTAATGATGGTGTGTCACAAAACTGACAACTCCTTTACAGAACTGTTTAAATTTGCAAATTTCACTATCTGCCAGTACAGTAGACTGCATAATTACATGGCACTAATTGCTACCTTGCACATTACAATCTCCTCTGGCACAATTCTAAGATTGTGCAAATCCCAGGATTGTGTAAAACATATATTATTATGTCTCCGACCAAACAGACATTACCAAAAAAGGACTCAAGCTCATTGTTTCTTCTTCTTCTCCCCTCTCTCTACACTTACATTGATCATTCACATGATACAATGGACCAGACCTTCCCTTTCTGTTTCTGTGTACTGTAAGTGATTAAAAACGAGAAGGTTTTGTCAAATAACCGACATGTATGTGTTGAGCATTGAGCCACACTTGTGGAATGTAAAGATAAATTAAATATGCTGTGTCTTGTTCTTCTATGATTTTTAATATGGCTTTCAGATATGTAACAAGTTTAGTACAGAATATCAAACCCTCAGTGGTAGTGGTATCTCTTCCTCTCTTGTGCAGGTGTCAGGTTCTCACTCAGAGGTACAACATACCAAAACAACAGTCTTGTGGCCCTGGAGGATATTGGTGAAGGTGATGATGCCCTGCTCTGTGTGACTGACCAACCTGCTTGTTGCCGACCTCCTTATACTAGTGTAAACTGGTTCTTCCCCAATGGAAGTAGAGTTCTTGGCAGTGAGAGTCAGTGGGACTTCCACAGAACAAGAGATCAGAGTGTGGTACTTCTGCACAGGAGGAGAGGGGGAGAAGATGGAATCTATCGTTGTGAGATACCTGATGCAACGAATGTTACCCAGACCATATACATTGGAGTATACAGTAGAGCAGACGCTCAGGCTGGTGAGTGATAAAGATTGAGTCAGTAGTTTTGGCAGGAGCTCTGGGTCTCAGAAACACCCTTACTACCTGTGTAGACTTTCTCTGCTGGTTTAGACAAACAGTAGCTCCAGTCAATTCCGTTCTTTAGCAAAATCAGAAGCATATTTCACCATCTTGTCTCGGTTAATAGTGCAAAACTGTCTTGCTAAGCGTGCAATGCATGACCGGAAGTTAAATGCCGTGCACTTACTACACCTTCACGTAAAACTACTCAATATTCGCGTGAGATTTTTCGTATTCTACCGTTCGATAATTGGTACCGTTTGATAATTGGCACCGTACGCTACTTGCTGTTGTTGGTGATTTCAATGTAGACTTTAGTCGCACTGACAGATGTCACACTAATGATTTATTACAGTTCATGCATTTTAACTCTTATAGCCAAGGATCAGACATACAGTTCACTTATGAGAGTGATGATAGACTTCATTGCTCCTGAGTGGATCATGTATTGATCTCACCAAGCTGACTTGTGTACAAGAAATCACTGTTATCAATAGTGGTATGAATTTATCTGATCATCGCCTACTCTGTGTCAAGCTGGACTGTGCTCATGCATGCACTAAAACCGTGCATCAATTGTCGTCTTCGTCAAACCATGTGGTGCGCCACAGAGCCACCCCTACTTAGATACTGCAGTATCAATATTTGGTTGACTGTATTTTAATTCCTGCAGATGTTATTAGTTGCACCAACCTGACTTGTTCAGAACACTGCAACCTTCTAGATCATTGATTCAATTTAAGTTAGGAGACTTAAAAGGAACAGAATCTATATTGAGATGTAGGAATTACATATAAGATGGTCAAGGCCTTGGTAGGTGATAGTTAAAGAGACTTTTGGCAGGAAGTCTTGCAGTGTAAGACTAACAAGCAAATGTCTGCTCCTTGTGTTGATGGGGTACATGGTATTGCAAACCTATGGGCTTCTAAGCATTGGCATAGCTACACCCGGGCCCATATGGGCCCAGGCCCTGGTGAATTTCTGAGTGCCCTGGTAAATCATGTGAGGTCAACTTACCTGAACCCAGTGGCGTAGCCAGAAATGGGCCTAGTAGGGCCAGGCCCAACCTCTCGAAAATCAAGCTTACCTTATAATATTTCTTGCTTTCAAGTAGCTATATACCTTAAGGGCACTATTGATTGCGGGTATTTAATTTAGGGATTTTAGCGAATAACCCATTTTTCGCTAAAAATTGTACTCGCCGATATTAAATTCATTGCTACATTCATTCCAATAGCTAGATTAAAATTTCAAAATCGCTAAAATGAATACCCGCTAAATCCGCTATTTTTCGAAACCGCTAAAATTTGTACCCGTTAATAATAGTAACCCTAAGGTAGTTAGTAGTTGCCAGTTCTGCATGGACCGGTACCGTGCTGTGTCAGCAACTTGCACAACTCAATGGTTTCACGTGAGATCGAGAAGGATCCCACGTGCGCACACAAAATGGCCATGCATGCTACTAAAAGACCAAGACTGACCTTAGATAGCTATTTTGAAAAAGCAAGTGGATCTAGCTGGCAGTGAAGCGTCAACTCAAACGTGTATGGGTGTCTATATGTATTTTCTATGCAAAATGAAGTGCCAATAGTCTCAGAGCTCCCGCGCAAAACTCCCCCCTCCCAGGCCCACCAGGGGAGAAACTCTCCCCTCCTGCACCCACCCCCCCTGGTGGGCCCAACCACTCTTCAAATCCTAGCTACGCCACTGCTTCTAAGTTTAAAGATTTCTTGTCCTCCAAAGACACATAGTCAGCTAGATGATACTTTATCTAGGCTCAAAATTACCATGGGAGAGTTAGAGGCTACTAAAGTCACATCTGATACAGTGTATTATCTGTAGCGGACAATACATTGGTCGTGCAGTGACAGACATACCAGAATCACCATGAATGTCTCCTGTGAACATTGTGAACATTGATTATCTGTACACAGAATCTGGTACCCCAACACCTGCAAACTAAGTCCAATTGTATCATTGCATTTGAGTCCTTCCACAAATCATAAGAATCACGACATATCCAAAGGGCTACTAAGAAACTAAAGAGGGGAAAATCCGATGGTGAGACTCTAACATCTGATCATTTGATTTTTGCACCTGCCTCTGTCTCCAAGATCCTGGCGCCTATTGTTACCTCATTGATCCAATATGGATACATGCCCTCTTAGCGATGCTATTGTTCAGCCAATCCCAAAGGGTGGTAACAAGCATTACTCTCTTTCCACTAAATATCAAAGTATTACACTTCATGTCTTAGCCATGTATTCTTTGAATTGTATGGTCAACACCTGCTCTAATCTCAACTTCAATTTGGTTTTAAGCCTGGACTTTCCACCACCACGTGCACCGGAGTACTTAAGGCAGTGGTTTCTCGATATTTACAGGAGGGTTCATTAATGTATGGTTGTTTGATGCCTCGAAAGCATTTGACATTGCTGATCACAACATTCTCTTTGATGAACTGCTAACTAGATGACTGCCCTCTCCAGTCCTTCGCTTCCTCTTTGGCTGGTACCAATCCATACACCTGTGTAGAAGGTGAAATGGTTACCAATCTAAGTCTTTCAAGGTGTCTCGTGGTGTACAGCATTCTCTTGTGAATCTTGTTTACTCTCTATTTAGATGATCTACTTATTGAGCTCTCCCGCACCAACGTAGGTTGTTTTGGGGACGATCTTATTTTATTTTGGTGCACTTGCATATGCAGATGACATTACATTATTGGCTCCCACTCCTCCTACTCTTAGGAAACTTCTTGCTATTTGTGACACCTGTGGTTTTGTCTTATTTGTTGTGCTGCTTTTGTATGTCATTCTATGGTTGCATGTGCATTGTGTAATTTAAGTAACCCATCTTTTAAATCTCTTGATGTCTGTATGAACAACATTTTGTGAAATTTGGCCTTTGTCTTTCAATTGTCATACAAGTTGTTTCAGGGTGCTACAGTATTTACGATACTTGTTATAAACAATCCTATAAATTGTTATGTTTAGCAAAATCATCTTGTAACCATCTTGTCCGTTCTGTCTTTCAAGCCTCCTCCCTATCATGTTGCTCCTTTGTTGGTTATAATTTATATAAGTTTGGTTTTCATTTGTGTGTGACTATAGCAATGTGGATTTTTCATTAGTGCTCTTTTAAGGAGATAAGAGATAGATTTATTTATGTGCAAGGATTGGACTGTTTCCCCTTGAATTGTATGGCTGATGCTGACTCACTTTTGTTAAATACACCTGTTTGTGGTGTGGCTTACATGTTTAATAATAAATAATTTGAAGGTTACTATTTTTCTTAGTTGGTCCCGGCCTAGTTTCAGTTACGAGTTGCCAGTGTGTTACTTTCAGGTCCTCCCTAGCCTCATACACACACAAAAAGAGGACATGAGCCTGAGTATGAGGCTAGGTTCCCCCAGTGTAACTAGCCTGGTTCATAATAGTCAGTCCAGAACCTCACCTGCACCTTTTGCTTCTATCTCAATGCAGGTTCACCCAATGTAACTAGTCTAAGTTTCAATAATCAGTCCAGAACCCTCACCTGCACCTCCACTGGTGGACCTGCTACCACTGTCACCTGGAGGAGGGATGGAGCTGTGATAACTCTCAGTGCTACCTACCAACAGACCAAGAGAGTAGTTGATCCTGTTGCTGGTACCTACCAGACAGTGCTTACCATTGACTCATCAGTGGGTCAGAGTGACATCCCAGGGTTATACAACTGTGCAGTGGAGAACAACAGGGGAAGTGACTCAGAAGGTCTGGTTATACCTGGCAATGGTGAGTTGATCCCATACATGTACCGGTACTGTTTGTTAGGACAATGATGATGTATCCCTTATTACTCTCAACTGATTCTTGAAATCCAACTACACTGTCACAATATTTGAGTGGATTCCACAAGTTCATTGGGCCATGGTATAGTGCTTTACAATGGCACCTTATTTTCTTGATCTGATTCTTTCTTGATCTGATTCTTTCTTGATCTGATGCTTCCTTGAATATGTAGCAGCACAATCAGAAGTAGTGAGGAGAGTAAATGCTATACTTAATACACTCAGTAGTAGCCATAGCTGAGGCTAGTAAGTGAGCAAACCATGAGGTCATGGTGATGTAATGATGACAGTCAACATGTACTCATTCTTCTAATAGAAAAAGATTAGATCTATGATTGTAATGCATCTTGAACTTTCTCACTGGAATATACTGGGTATTTGAGTAACCCTGTTTTCAGGGCTTCCCACCGTCCAGTTTTTAAGTACACAGAAACAGAGAAGGAAGGTCTGGTTCATTAACCCTTGGCGCGCATGCGCAGCGAGGGTTACGGTAGTTGTCCTGTGTGTCTGTCTGTCTGTCTGTCCGTTTTCTCTAGTCTGCCTTCTCGCACCTTTAGGCGTCCAACGAGAGGTATCAGTGGGTACAGCGTGGAAAATGCAGTAAAATTAAAATCCGTTTTCTCTAAAATTGCTTAGTTCAAAAGTTAGAAGCATTATAAACTTACGTATACCGTGACTAAGTCAGCCATTTTCTTCATGTGCAATGTTTCCGTATACCTCTCCGTAACACGTACGTAACGGTAATGTGTGATCACGTGACTTGGATGCCCACAGTGTAATACTGTAGTGCATGCAATGGAGTTCAATAGGTCTATGCGTCTGAGAAAGGTATGCCCACAGTGTAATACCATAGTGCACATGAAGAGGTCAGTTTGTGACTGTGGCCATGCCTTCGCATCGAAGAAAAGGAAAGCACAGTGTACTGCCGTTGGGGAGTCTGAGAATGCAATGAAACGTAGAAAAGCGTTACTGTCTGAGGAAGAGTTATTAGTGACGAAACAGAGAGACAAAGTCCGCTCCCAGGTACATATGCCTTTAATCCAGGTACGTGAAGTACTTCAAGCTTTAATACTCAGATGTAATTTATCTACACCATCCATAACTTGCAATTTTTTACTTGAGCAATTTATCATAATATGATTGAAGATATAGGATATCAGTGATGAAGTGATCATGATGTTGGTGAAAACGGTATTGGATAGGAATAGATGGGTACGTTGTAATGAGAATAATATTCAATAGTGATATATAGTGGAAGGAATAGATGGGTAAGTTGTAATGAGAGTAATATCCAATAGTGATATACTTATAGTGGAAGGAATATGTTCTGCATTTCAGTTTCTCACTTATTCACTTCTTTTATTATGTCTTTGTCCTTCAGCATTGAAACCTCCCGATTCTGTTAGTCCCTCAACTGAAACATCGTTACCACCAGCAATCTGATAAACGGTCTCCCCGTAGGCGAATGCAAACACCGTTCTCTGTTGTCCATCCTCGTCATACAGGAGCATGAGTTTGGCCGTGATGTGTTGTGGGCAAAGATTGAACCTTTGCATCATCATGCAGTCCATCTTCGAACATTTGCCGAGATGTTCGGTGTGTGGCTCAACTCTAGCCTTGCACTGCAAGCACGATTTGTATGTGTCGAAGTAAGGGACACCTGCAACTGTGACGTTGATCACCCACAGCTCGTCATCTCTGTCTCCTTGCTCAGCCACAGCTCCTATGTCCCCAATGGGGATGATTTTGGAGCCTTCCTTGGCCATTGTGAGGTTTTTTGTCCTCCGATACTCTCGCACCATGAAATTCTTGAGGCAGTAACTTCGATCTTTTTCCATTGCATGCAGATTTCCCTCCCAGACACTAACTCAAGCCATACCACTTTCGTCTGCAACAGAAACATCCCGTTTTACTCTCCCCCCAACTTGCGTTTCATCCTTTAGTTCCACAACCTTGATGTTCACTGTGACTTTCTGGAACACATCCAAGCTCTCAAGTGACAAAAGTGTTACAGTTTTGGATGCTGTTGCGATGTCAGCCATCAACGATGCAACATCCAACTTCTTGGGAGATTGCTTGATTACTGTAGAAGACTTCAGCATTACCTCGTACCCCTCGCCCTGACGAGCAGGTTTAACCTCGCAATTTTCAAGCGCAACTGCTATGTTCTTTTGATGATAGTCATTCAGCTTTTGTTGCTGCATTCCCTGAAACCCCACCAGTCGAATTTGGGAGGTTTCGTCTGCCAGTAGACCATCAAAGAACATGGCCTTCCATCCTTTCTTCACAGGCAACAATGTCACTACTGCACCATGGATGCTGGTGCTGGACATGGGTCCATCCACGTCATCGATATTCTCTATCTCCTCGTGACTCCTTATTTTTAGCCATTCTAACTCTATTCACATCTACCCTACATGCAGTGCCCTTTTATACTACTAAGTCATAACTTAGTCACTGTGCTGTGTCATGTGTGTAAAAATAGTAACAATGATGTATTCCTGCTCTAAATATAGTGTAATTTACCATGATGTAATGACCACAATGCAATGTCATATTGCATAGCTGTGTTAATGTAGGTTGCATGATGTCAGATAACCACAATGTACTGCACTGTGTTAATATTAGGCCTAGTGCCTAGCTGTCAGAACAGATTCGAGGACAGTTAGGAATGAATTGATATCGAAAGGCGTGCCATATCAACTCAACAGCGAATGTCATGATACTATTGTTCACAAGACAGTGATCGATTCTAGTTAACACACAAGTACAATTACATGCACTGCTGCGCCGAGGGTTTGGCACTTCAGTGCCTTTCATTTTCATGTGATTTCATGTGAATGATCAATGTAAGAGTCCTTTTTTTGTGGTAATGTCTGTTCAAGTGCTGAACCTCCAAACATTCGCAAAGTGAAAAACTTCAGGAAGAAGAATGCATTCTTTTGGTCATAGACATGTATGTTTTACACAATCCTGGGATTTGCACAATCTTAGAATTGTGCCAGAGGAGATTGTGATATGTGCAAGGTAGCAATTAATGCCATGTAAATGATGTAATCATGCAGTCTACCATTGTCGCTACTGGCAAATAGGTAAACAGTTCTGTAAAGGAGTTGTCAGTTTTGTGACACACTATAATAGAATAGTGATATGAAATGCATGGGCATAAGTGCATAGGTGGTACATGAGCTGCAAGCCTCGTAAGGCTCACACCTAAAGCATTATGGAGACCATCTTCTGCCATTTGTGAGCACTCTAGTCCTTACTGGATGCAGGTAAGTGAACTCAGTGCCTTGCTAGTCATACCTACAGTCAACCCTAGGCTGGTGTCACCAACCCTTTGTAAAGTCACCTTGCAGGTTTCATTGGAGATTTGCTCTCAAAAGTAGCTTGCTAGCCATGCAGTCTTCCCAACCAGCAGACACACAGTTAAGATGCACATGTTCTGTACTTTAGATATTGCTTGTAACACATAATTGAGCTGAGAATTTACAGTATGTGGCCACAAGCAAACATATATATACAGACATACACATGCACAATACACTATTGTAGTGTGGGGCTCGCTCAGGCTCACTCCAATCAAACTAAGTACAGGCAATATAGTCATTGGCAGACAGAGAGACAATCTTGCAGACATGCAGATGGTCAAAGTTCCGGCCCCGATCTTGTTCTGTGACAACAGTACTTGGTACCGAAATGGTATGGCACATCCACCGAACTATACTCAAAATTGGCTTGGTATGAGACTAGAGTGTTGGATGCATTCTCCTTGGTAAATTATACCAAAATTTGTGGACTACATCTCCCAGTTAAAGTAAGGCCCAGATGTAATAACCAATGCAAAGGATTGGTTTTGACAAATAACAGACGTGTATGTGTTGAGTATTGAGCCACACTTGTGGAATGTAAAGATAAATTAATCTATGGAATTTTTCATATAGCTCCAGGCAAGCTCCAGATATGTAACAAGTTTTAGCACAGAATATCAAACCCTCAGTGGTAGTGGTATCTCTTCCTCTCTTGTGCAGGTGTCAGGTTCTCACTCAGAGGTACAACATACCAGAACAACAGTATTGTGACCCTGGAGGACATTGGTGAAGGTGATGATGCCCTGCTCTGTGTAACTGACCTAACTGCTTGTTGCCAACCTCCTTATGGAGTTTCTTTGGGGAACTGGTTCTTTCCCAATGGAACTAGAGTTCCTAGCAGTGATAACCAGTGGGACTTACACAGAACCAGAGGTCAGAGTGCAGTACTTCTGCACAGGAGAAGAGGTGGAGTGACTGGAATCTATCATTGTGTGATACCTGATACAATGAATGTTATCCAGACCATATACATTGGAGTATACAGTAGAGCAGACGCTCAGGCTGGTGAGTGATAAAGATTGAGTTGGCCCTGTTTCATTCATTGATATTGTACAGTTGTATACATTCAGTGCCAAATGCAAATGGTATTTTCTGACATTGTGTTGGACACTCTCCAGTACTCTCAGACAGTCATTACTGGTAGTTGAATACAAGACATGTATATAAGCTAGCTACTTATCAGTTCTTTAACAAGTACCTTGTTTTTTTGTAGTTGTGGAAAGACATCAACACATCCTTCTGTGCATGTTTGTGGTGCACTTTGGCTCTGGGTTTAGCCACCAAAGTTTCTGGTGTTCTTAGCTCCTCTATGCTGCATAGATGGTCTTAGATCTCTGATTCTCTCTAACTCCATACAGCCTGCTTAACATTGTCCATGTGAACTTACTTATAGAGGTATGCATACTTCACTCACCGAAAATTGGAACCCACTGGGAAAGTGTTATGTTGAGGTAATCACATGCAGTTCTGGAAGAATTACGTACAAGAAAAAAGTATTGAGAACGTAACTATTTACAAAGAGTACATGTACGTAATGCCTGTTAATTATTTCCTGCCTGTTTATGAGCAATGACAGTGGTGCTCAAACATAGTCAATAAGCCATGCCCCAAGCTGAACAGTGCTGGAAAAGAGCTTGGAAAAGCTTCTAGGCGGAGGCAAGGGAGAGGCAAGGCAGTGAATGGTGCCCAGGTTAGAGTACACATGCAGGTTGTTGTTGAAGTGCCCATGCGAGATGCACAGTGCCAAGGTTTTGAAACACAACCTATTTGGAGTAGGTAGTGGCTCCAAACTCAACTAGTCCTGGAGGGGGGTGGCTAGCACCAAGATCACAATGCAGAATGGGGCCACAGAGGGTCCAGCAGACAAATAACAAAACTGGATTAAGCCCTTGGTTTTGTCCATAATTTTGGAATCAGTATCTTTAATTGGTCACTAATACAGTCGCTAAAGCTATGATGAAGTGGAAAGAAACCAATGTCTGTGCATACTTGATGGAGATCAAAGTGGTTCTCTATTCTCTGTTTTACCCATTAACGTTAGTATTGACTACAATTTCATTATGGTCAAAAACTCAGATGTGGTATATACCAACCAAATATATGCAGATGCTGGAAGTATTTTCAAACCAGAGTATACTGGAGTATACATGCTTACTTAGGGAAGCATCCCACATTCCAGTGAAGTCAAAGTTACACATGTGAGATCCTATTGAAGTCACAAGTGGCAACTTACAAATTCAAGATATCCTTGTAGTGGATAGCAGCATAACTAAAACTGTGAGAGGAGGTGTTAGGCCTTGTCACATGTGTATGATGGGTCTTTTCCTCCAACAGGCCAGGTTACTATACCGGGGGGAATCACCTTCCAGTTGGACACTGACCCAGCCACTGACCCTCCTGTGTTCACCCTCACCTGCACCTCCACTGGTGGTCCTGCCACCACTGTCTCCTGGAGGAGGGATGGCATAATGCTCAGTGATGACAGTACCTACAGTATCACTTCTCAAGTGACAGATGGTACAACAGCCACCTACAACCACACACTGACGGTGACTGGGAGAATGGTGGGAGAGTATGTGTGCAGTGTGTTCAGCATCAGGACACCTTCAGGAAGTACCAGAATCCTAACAGTTGGTAAGGGCATTGGTATTTAGCATGGCTTTTATGCCTATGTGGAGAAGGTATTGTAGTTGTATTTAATTCCTATTTCACAGGTGTTGCTGATCCACCAACTGGTCTCAGTGCTACACAAGTGGGTCCCACCAGTATCAGAGTCTCCTGGACTGTACCAGTCTCAGGAGCCACTGCGACTGGGTACAGGATATCCTACAGTGGAGGGACTGACCAGGGCAGTGTGGATGTTGGAGCTAGTGCAACTGAGCGCACCATAACAGTCACACCACCACAGAGTCGCCTGACTTACTCCATCAGTATCATAACCCTGTCTTCTAGTTTTCCAAGTTCCATGGCTGGACCCATAATGGTGACAGTAGGTAAGATCATGCAATGCTTGTCCATTCGGTAAGATCATGCAATGCTTATGCATTGTGGATGTGTGTGTAAATTGCAATAATGCCTTCCCTTTCATACTGACCTACCACCCACTATTCTGCTGTCACACCTGGAACACCAACAGGCTCTGTGAGCAGTAAGTGTGTGTCTGCATGGTGTTGTAACATATACACATACACTAACTATAGAGTATGTTACCGTGCTACTACTGTCCTGGACCAGTTCTGGTATTCAAAATTGTTTATTACTGTAATTAGACTATTTCCATTCACTGCTGTTTATACATAGCCCCTGTGTAGTTGTTTTCATTTGTGCCTGATGAAGATTGTGAGATTGCAGTAAACATCATATTTATTGACAATAATGGCATCATCATGTACTCTTGAAACATCTCATAATGAAACTTGTCAGGTAAAGTCCATATCTCACTATTTGATCACAACACCAGAAAAAGAGACCTTCTTGAACAATATGATTGTTTTAGCAATGTTAGATGCCTTTCCCCTTCTCCTATCATTGCCTAAAACTGTTTATGAGTTGTATGATGTAATAACTGTTCCCATTTCTAGTTCCAGGGCTGGTGAGCTCATTGAGTATCACCAATACCACACTACTGATCACCTGGGACCCTCCCCTCACACCAAGTGGTGACATCCTTGTCTATGAGGTTCACTACCAGGCAGAGGGAGGACAGGAAGGTGGGGGAGTGGTGAATGTCACAGCCACCTCGGTAGAGCTGACTGACCTGAGACCAGAGTTCACCTACACCATCTCAGTGAGGGCCTACACAGCTGCTGGACCCGGGGAGGAGAGAAGACTGACAGTAGCAGCCGCTACTACCAACACCTGTTAGTTGCTAGAGACAGAAAAATTGTGAACACAAAAGCATGGTTTGAAATTTTGTAGCCTTTATCCAGTCACTTGTTATTTGCACTTAGTGTCACCTAGTACTAGACTTACAGTCTATTATATTGAGTGAAGACATCCTGTGACTCTTCATAGCAACTAGTCCTGCTCTTTAACAGGGAGATGTAGTTTATTGTTTGTTCATGAATTTGAAGCATCCATCAACTGGGGTCTGAGTGAAAATTAATTGTGACACCACACAATTTTAGTATGTATACAAATGCTCACTTAATTGCAGCATGTCCACAAGTGATGGGATCTGGATCTCCTACTGGTGCAGTAGTGGGAACATTTATTGCCACAACTCTACTCTACACTATGATTCTACTTGTATCGATTTGTGCACTGATCTATTGGAATAAGAGACACAGGTAATGTTGATCTTGTAAAGTGCTTGTGCATGCTCCTGTAGATATGCACTAATGTTTACTTTCACTGTGCTGTACTTACCACAGGAAGACAAGAAAGGATGACACTCAGAAGAAACAATTGAGGTTAGTTCCATCCCTAGCTTTGTCCAAGGCCATTTGCACTAATCACTAATGTAATCCTTTTACATGCTAAACAGAGGTACATGCAGGAGCTTGTCATCCCATTGATAACAGAATGGGCTGGGAATGAGAATTTGGCTATAGGTGGTTTTATAAGCTAGTTCTATTCCCCCTTCCCATAGCACTGACATTGCAATGAAGGAGTGTGCTGCTTATGGAGGAGTGACTGCCCACAGTGGGATGGAGGATGTCTATGAGAACCCTTGTTGAATTGAAGCTATTTTAAATTGCTGTTATGTATGGACTTCAATATGTGTGTATTGTCGCTTGTAGATAGCAACTTAGATACTCCACTCTTCTAACTCTTGCACTACGAATGCCTGTCTCAGTTTTAACTTTGCTTATGATTGTATCAAAACATTATACTGATATGGCTGCTTAATTGCAACCAACTGGTCATGCATTAATGTATCTGTGAGTAATTACTCCTTTAAGGAGAAAGGAAATCACCTAGATGTGGAAGTGAGCCTACATATCAATATAATTGTGATGCCAGGAATCTGTTCATTGTGATGCCAGGAATCTGTTCATTGCAAGTGTCATTGTGGATGTTAGGTTTACATATCCACTCGTCATCAGTAGTCACGTCAGCACATCGACCTTTTTGTGCATGTATTCCAACATCCTGCATGTTCATGTGGGAAACTTTGCTGAAGTTCACAACTGAATGCTTCAGTTATCAGGGTAAAAAACTGAAGCATTCTGTCAAAACCTTGACAAAGCTCTACTGATTTCCGTGGGTAACAGAGAACCTTCTCTTTATTTACCCAGGAGCCAGCTGAGAACTGATTACTCCAACTTATAGCATGACACTAAAGGCACACCATCAGTGAATCCTAGCTAGCTAGTTTCCAGTCCATTCCCACTATGATGTGCATGCAGTAGTGCAAACATTGATGTTAAATCTCTCTCTTGTCAACATGATGTGCTTGGATTGAGCAGAGCTAGCACTCTTTCTACAAAATATTGAGCCTTAAAAATAGCAGAGGCTGACAATATGCTGTCTTCAGATTACAAACAATAATTTAATATACTCAGCAATTGCAACTGAGCACAGGCTATATCCCAAACTGTACGTTGGGATAGTATACGAGAATATGTTACTGTGTTGTCACGGAAAAGTACTGGATGATAAAACAATTGAATGGAGTAAATTGTTGCTACAGCATGCACAGTCATGTGAAAAAACCCTGAACCAACCAACAAACAAATAAACAAAAAAGAGAAGTAGAAAGAGTTTGTGTGAATCTGAGGTTTTAACGAGTGCATCAATTAGTGCGCAAGGCTTATACACTAAGGGTGCACTAGGAAAGAAAAGTCAACAACAAGCCCATGCAAATGACATATTGGTAGTTTTCTCCATTCAGAAGGTAGAGGTATGTCACTGCAGGCATCAATCCATCTCTTATGGTGGCTACAGACTCTACAATGTCTGTTCTTAGACAAGTGTGTAAGTATCCCATTGCATAGTTGAGATTAATGGCACATACAGGTAGTTGTTTTAGAGTGTTCTTATTTGTGCTGATCAGGACATGTCAGATGCCTTTTAGCATGTCCAGCATTGCTGCACATTGCATCACTTTTACTATATCGTTATTGGACTTGGGGCTGTAGCTTGTTTTATTGCTGTTGAATGGAATCAGTGGCGATGTAAATGAAACTGTGAAATGTCACTTTATGTGATAGTAGAGTAGTCTACTTTTATGAACCCACAACGTGGAGGTGATTTCCCCAACTGCTATAGGCTTACGTCACAGTATACGAGCAGCCACCTCTTTCGAGGCTGTTTTTCTACTTGCTGATGAGAGATGACGGTGAAGACCGTAGTGTTTGCTGCTTCACTGCTCTTGTGCCGCTGGTCTTGGAGCGTGTGTGCACAACAAGGTTAGCGACTCTGAGTGTGACGGGTCTAAGTGCGATGTTTGAGCAGCAGTGGAGTAGGAACCAATTTTGGATTGGGGGGGGCCAAGGTGTATTGGGAGGGGTGGGGTTAGGGTTATCATGGCGTACGGTAGTACGCCATATGTAGGGATGACCCCGAAAAAAAATGGCGGCCACATTAAAAGTGACTAGTGGCTAGCGACAGGAACGTTGCCATCGTTATGCGCATGCGCAGTGTCTCGTTCCTGGCGCTAACCGCTACACGTATTGCGAGCTAGCGACAGGAACGTTGTCACTCATGCTAAGTTTCGTTCCTGGCGCTAACCGCTACGTGTATTGCGGGCTAGCGACAGGAACGTTGCCACTCTGTATTATGCATGTCCAGTAACGGTATCTTTCCCGTGGTATTTTTTTCAGTATGGAGAAATTAAAATTAACATAGAAGAGATTAAGTCTCATATTGCTACTTGAGAACCTAGGCAAAACATGTTTCGTAAGTTCAAGTGAAGTGATAAGCAACTATCAATGCAGCTGATAGTACACACTCTCTAGAAAGCTTTGATGTATACTGACCAGAAGTGCTTGCAACATATAAAAGTCCCCATGATGTAGTCTCTCTCAAGGAAAAAGGCATTTCAAGTGACAACGTACAGTGACAGAGAGCAACAACAATAATCGAATTCAAGAATAATTTGTAATGGCCTCGGCAAGGGTGAGGGAAATGTGCAAGTGAAACTAAATTTGTCAATAAGTGTAAGGGAGTTAAAAGAAGTATCTAATTAAGTCGTCAAAAAGATCTTAATAAAACAATACCAAAAAAATGAGGACATGGAACTGCAACACGTTGTAAAAGAGAATCAGTTTTATTGAGTTCCATGAGCCATCCATCCTCATGCTGCTTGCAGAGACCATGTGAAGTTACAACCTGAAGGGTAGACACACATAATTTGACAATATACTGGCTGATGAAGCAAGTGTTTCATCTATTGTGACTGTTTTACCTGCATGAGCAGTCTTGTTCAATACCGTCGAAAAAAGGGCCTGGGATATTGGGGTGATTTAATATGAAAAGCAACACAAGCAGTGTCTGTGTGGTTCTTGTGCCCAGCCTATTTTCAGTGCAGAATACTAGTGTGGGAACTAGACTAGTTCATAAGACTGCATTAGGCTGGTAAGCTTTCTAGGTCACTATACGTCAAACTCAAGTTGGCAAGGTTTGTAAAGTACACAAATTTAGGACAGTGCTCTTCAATTAGAAAACAGTGCGCAACAATCATATGTTTCCAGCTACTCCCAGTTTCATATCTAACACTAAACAACTGCATAGCAAACTGATATTGAATATTGAGCCTACCTGTTGCTTTCTCCTTTGTTTCCCCTGGTTCTAGAGACTAGCTAAACTATGTCAGTGCTGTTCGAATTTCACTGTTTCACGTGAGCTAAATCTTGTATTACGTCATTTTTTGAGATGGCAACGTTCCTGTCGCTAGCCGCTAGTTTAAAAGTGCACCAATGACACGCTCGAAATGTCTACGTTAGATTAGTCAAAAGCCTCTATGAGCCATATCAGGCATTATCGAGTGCTTCCATGAGCAACGGGACCATTAACTTTGCTGGAGAGCATCGCTGAAGTACCGGACCGGCGAGTCGCTAAAACGGGCAAATCGTCTATCTTCTGACTCTCCTTCTTTCTTTCTTTCTTTCTTTCTTTCTTTCTTTCTTTCTTTCTTTCTTTCTTTCTCTTTCTTTCTTTCTTTCTTTCTTCTGTCAGTGTAACTGTCAGCCAGGCTAGCACGATAACGGCTAAAGCTATTACAACGATTCAAACGCGAAAAAACAGCATAAATCACCGGGTATTGCACTCACTACTTATCGTTATCGTAGAACTCGAACTATTCTACAGTGATTCTCAAGCACTCCGATGTTAATACTTAGTGCTATACGCCATTTTGTTGCAATAACATTATTCATAGCGCATACGCCCCCGGAAGCTTAACTGAGCACGTGTTTAGATCTAGCTTACCGTGAACGATAAAGACAGCAACAGCCGAAGTCAGGTGGTATATAAATGCATGCAAACAGACATAGAGGGGTTGTGCATGTTTCCAGGAGAAGTATTTTATAAGGTATGTATTGCTAGAGCTGCTGTAAATGAAAGTTTATGTGAGGACTCCCACAATGAGCACATGCAGTTTGCAAGTGCAGCAGTTTCTACTAGTCAATTTGTAATCTAGTGAGTTGCTAGTCATATAACCCACCTAGATACGAGGTATACTTGATGGTTAAAACACTACCTGGTACTTTCCAGCTAGTGTTTTAACCATCAAGTTATTCGTATCTAGGTGGGCTATATGACTTAGAACACTATATAGCCACTGATTTTCAATTTTTATTGTCAACTTTCACATTTTCAATTTGCTTGTTATAGTCATTTACAACAATGCATATAGTACACATACAATGTTTACTGCAAGTTGATGGTAGCATTTTGGCTGGTGTCTTCTTAACATCCTCCTTTTGTGTTGTGCCTCTGAGTTTTCTCCAACGCAGCAAGTAGGACCCTATTGGTAGCTTGGTATACTCAAACTGCTCTAGTGCAGCTAGTAGCACTGAGTCAACAGTGCATGGCTTCATTCAAAAACTTGCACTAGAGGAGGAGGCCACAGAAACTGGTGGTTGTTCAGCTCCATAGACCCCTATATGCTGTGGTTTCAAACAGATTTAGACTATAGCTACTCACCATCAAACTGTTCCTGTAATGGGGTCTTATGACTCAATACCCTGTGGTGACAGTCTATGGAGAGTTTTTCGGTGAACCCATTAGTAGTCCACATGAAGTGAGCGCGGGATTTATAAGCTTGCATGCAAAGCCTCATTAAACTCGTGCTTTGCACTTGGTTTTTATGAGGCTTTGCTTGGGGTTCTAAACCCCCTAGATAAATAAGTTTGATGTTTGAATTGACAATTTCACTTAGCTAGAAGCATTTGACTTTATGACAATCCTTAGTTCTTTGTGAACAAAAAAGTACTACCATACTGTACACACCATGCATCTTCCCCTCGGCCTACCCTTCCACGTCTCTTCTCTGTTACCATTCCTAATAAACTACCAAAAAAAAAACAGCAGGAACAAGTCACAAAAAAGTTTTCTGAATGAAAACAAGCGCATGTAGGGATGGAACCCTCAAAAACCAACCAAACTAGATGGGAATGACACCACAACAATTTCACACCATCCCTACATCTTGTGCCATTTGCTATGCACACCACAAAACTCTCTACATGCTCTTAGTCTATTCACACCTACTAAATGAACACTGAACAATATACAGCCTTCTACATAAAAGACTATCCATATTGCCATGTCCAGCAGCAATAAAATTTCACAACATAACTTACACCCCAACATACCATACAGACCCAGTTCATGCACTCCACAGTTTCTACATTCAAGACTAGCCTCGCAAGTCAGACCCTTTCCGTTCCACAGCACCGATCGCTTTCAGTATTGGCACACAGAGGAACTAAGAATCGTCATAAATCCAAAGTGAAATTGTAAACCCAAACATCAAACTTCTTCCCTCCGCGTGCCGCATACTGAAAGCGATCAGCGCTGTGCGGAAAGGGTCTGGCTTGCGAGACTACTTCAAGACAGACCATATCTGCCATGCTCAGTATAGCAACTACATTGCAGCCACCCACAACATAACCCACTCCCCATGCACATCAACATGGACTACACACCCAGCACTACCCACCCCACTGCCTTCCACAACCCTTCTATGCACACAACTAACAAACACAAAGCATAGTTGGCAAAATGGCACAAGATGTAGGGATGGTGTGAAATTGTTGTGGGTGTCATTCCCATCTAGTTTGGTTGGTTTTTGAGGGTTCCATCCCTACATGCGCTTGTTTTCATTCAGAAAACTTTTTTGTGACTTGTATAATAATCAGCATGATATAGTTGCCGAGCGCCTTAGCGCGAGGCTACTAATCGTGCAGTGTAGTCAGCTCGCGTTTGTATGTATGTATGTATGTATGTATATATATCCGTCACACTTTAATTGCGTGAGCGCGGTTTCTGTGGTCTCGTCCCCAGACTTCTAGCCACGTGGTACTGGTCCGACCAGGAGGCGATCGAAAGATCGTGCGCGTGCAAGAGCCGAAACGGAGCAGGGGGCACATGGTACTGGTGGGAGCAGGAGGCGATCGACGTGTGAAAAAGATCGTCCGAGAGCCGAAATGGAGCAGAAGCAGTCAAACCGTGATCGTGCTTAGAGAGCGAAGACGGAAACAAAGGGACACTGCATCAGAAGAGAGTAAGGCAAAGGAGAAAGAGTCTGACAGATACTCGCATGACACTACGCTCACTTCCTGAAACTCTTCAGACGACCGCTTTGCCATCTTCATCGCTCTATCTCGTCTCCAGCACCTAGCACCTACACGCTACACGTGGTTACAATGGATATCTACTTGCATATTTCCGGATATTCTTCTGCGCGAGGCATACTCTGCGCATGCGTATTCCTAGTATATTATATACTATAACATGGAGCCTGATTATTGGGGGGGCCAGGCCCCCCCCTGTTGGATTATTGGGGGGGGCCAGTGGCCCCCCCGGCCCCCCCCCCGGTTCCTACTCCACTGAGCAGTCTCGTCCCCAGACCATATATATTACCCAGTGGGGTGGGTAATATAGTATCTATGCCCAGACCCTCTCGATCGTGCGAGGGCTGGGTCTGGGCTAGTGTATAATGCCTCATAGCACAAGTATTTTTCAGGATCTAGAATTCAAGTACATATCCACTGACCATGAGCAAAATTTCCTCTAAAAGTAGGGACAAAGAAATGGGGAAATGGATTTCCTGACTTTCAGAGTGGAAAAAGACTCATCACACTTCTTCAGATACTTCAGCAATAGGGGCTTTCCAAAACCACGCCCCCTCCATTCAATTTTCTCCCAGCATCTTGATCTACCTTCCATAGTTAGTACTCTATGACTGCAGACTGACTTGCAAATTTCAGCTTTATACCATGTGTCATTCGTTGGATATGCAGGCTTCAAGTTTGAAACTTTCCTGTATAGTTAGATGGAGATTGGGGTCAGATTGGGTCCTAGCTATAATGTATGGGAAAACTGAAATTTTGAGTGTGCAGATCTCAGAAAGTAAACATGCTATCCTGCTCAAATTTTCAACTTAGTCTCTTCCTAATGAGTACTAAGTCATATCTAAAATTCAGGACAATCAGAGGTACTCCCCAGTCGTTTATGTCGGTAACTGCTCTCCCTCCAGCCATCGTGTAGTAGTGACCTAGCTCCTCTCTTTTTTGTGGTGAACTCCATGATCAATTGTTGAAATAGTTGGGCAGTAAGTGTAGTGAATCCCCATTTTATACCTACCTTGACTGTCATTCAATCATTCCTCATCAGTCACTTCTGTCACTTAGATCACCTCCCATCACTACAAAACACTTCCCAGTACACTTATTTCCTTTAGACGAAACACTACATTTGACAAAAATTTAGACGAATTGGCATTAGACGAAACGTCATTAGACGAACTGGGATGACACTGTAGAGATCAGGTATGATGCGTAAGTGTGAATTATAGTTTATATGCGCCGAGTGGAGGAGGGGATGTACAACAGCTTGATCTGGTGGGACAATCCTATCCTGACATATAGCTACACACACTCCAGCTCTTTGATTCATGCCTAGTCGTGCTGGTGCTGATTTATTCACCAGATTCTTCTTGCTTTCCTCAGTCTGGGAACAAAAATACACCCTCCAGCAAATGCTTGTTTTTTGAACATCATCATGCACTAGACTAACTATAATTATACCAGAATGGATGGATGAATGAACGAGGAATGTTTAGGCTAGATGAAGCATTGGAGATCTGTGCAGTGTGAATAATTGAAGGGCTCAGAACTGGAGTGGGCTAACCCACTCACTGTATTGGTTAGCAGTCATAATATATGTTACTACTAAATTGAACTGCTAATATCTGAAGAGATGCATTCTGAATAGACTGTGACATATGGCTACTACCGTTAGACAAAAATGGCTGCATGAGTCATCAGCATTTTTCTCCTTTCTTTCTTGATGACCGACCAGTTTAAGGTCTGACTGTTAGATCTAGAGCATGTTTAATAACTGAGCCTGCTCCTCATGCATCACACTCATCGTACCCTCTATCGAACATGCCCAGTTTGGTATCTGCTTTGGCTGGATCCCTAGCAGTGTAGATTTAAGTACTCTAGCCTTGTATCTAGGCCATTTAATTTGGTATATAGAATAAATGGCCTAGGAACAAAGTATTTAAGTGCAACAATCGATTTCCTGAATGACTCGATAGCTCAGTTGGCTAGAGCATGCATGACAGGCCTTTTTTCCCAATCTCCTTTCTCAGTGGCTTTGACCAGGTTAGGTCTGGAGCATGTTTAATAACTGTGCACACACCTTGTGCTTCACACTCATTGTACCCCCCTGGGGCATTTTGCTATTTGGAAGTTAATCCTGCCTACTCTGCCCAGGGTGGTTTTTCCACATAGCAATTCAGATTCAGCCAATGATTTACCTGATTAGTCCACTCTACTAGTTATAAGCCCTTCAATTTATTCACCTAGGAAAGTAGTACATGTACTGCTTAGAAACACTATACAAATGTTTTCTGGACGTGTCAGTATTTATTTAGCTATCTTCTGTTAAAAGCAAGCTATTCTCACTCAAATTTTGCCAATTCACATTTTCTAACCCATGCATTAAATTTTGGATTTATATGTAGAGTGTTGGAACAACATTTGAGAAAATCCTCTATTCAAGTCGCTAGTGTGAGACTCACTTGGACTTGTCCCAATCACAGGAATCCTTTTCTTGCATGCATCTTCAAGTGTAACTGATTATGTATCACACATCTGTAGGACAGGTTGAAGTTGTGTTTGTCATGTGCTACAGGTATTGTGTTAACTCTGAACAATGTGCAGTACACCAGCAACAGTGTTGTGACCATCACGGATATTGGAACTGGTAGTGCTGCTCTGCTCTGTACAACTACCTACACACCCTGCTGTTTTTCTGGACCACCACCAGGAACCCACTGGTACTTTCCTAATGGAAGTCGGGTTGAACGCTTTAATACTCTACCATACTACAGAACTAGGATTAATGGAAATGGGTCTCCTGAACTTGGAACAGTACTTCTCCACCATAACCCTGGGGCTACCACGACAGGAGTCTTCCACTGTGACATACCTGATGACAGTGGAGATTTTCAGAGCATCTATGTTGGGATATATACTGCCACCACAGGTGAGTATTGAAGAGCAACATGTTTGTATAGCAAGAGCCTGTGAACACAAACATAATTACGTAAGTAGGGCTAAGTATTTCCAAACCTACAGACTCTTCATCATTGTGGGGAGCCTGAGTGAGAGTGATATTATGAGAAGATAGCCAAATATTAGCCAGGTTCCCACCATTTAATGATTGCTTACCATGTGCAAAAATGAATTACAATGAGTGGTACTTTATTTTGCCTCACAAACATTTGGAACTCAAGACCTTGGACTACAGATGGAAAATGCATTCCCTTGGTAGAAACCCCCCTCTGTCTATTTAGGTAGACAACATCGTTCACATAATAGAATATCCCAGGCCTTTACCGTCTTGGTACTGCTACAGAATACAGGCATGACTAAATCCAACCAGCGTGTCTGTTTTAGTTGGTTGGCTCGATGTGATTACTAACTTCACCTGATTGTGGCCAATTTTGACGTTTTCATATGACTCATGAATTTTGTTGGTAAGCCACCTTTAACCATGCAACCTCTGTACAAATTTTGTCATTGCAGGCATCCCTGGAGTGATCGATATTCTTTTCCAGCTGACGTCAGATCTGCATAGTCCAACACCAACATTCACCATCACCTGTGTTTCCAATGGGGGTCCGGTGACGTATGTTAACTGGACAAGAGATGGTATACCGGTACCTCAGAACAGATACCACCATGCCTCTCACACACTAGTGAATGCACAGGTGGCTACCTACCACAGCACTCTGAGCATCATTGGGAGGCTACCAGGATTGTACAGGTGTGAAGTGAGTAGCGTGAGACCAGACCGCACAGTAATGGATGCACAGGACCTGAATATTGTTGGTGAGTTGGTCTTACAAATTATATTACAATGGCAGTAGATATATCGATGTGGATGCAACCCTTGCACCAGCATCAGCTGATATACATCTGCAGGTGCCTACCCTCCTACCAGTATCTCTGCTCAGCCAGCTGGTCCCACCAGTATCAGAGTCACCTGGACTGCACCGACATCAGGAGCCACTGTGACTGGGTACAGGATATACTACCAGGCAGTGGGGGATCAAGGCAGTGTTGATATCAGTGCTAATAAAACTGAGTATGTGCTTCTGGGTCTTCAGTATGGTCTCTCTTACACCATCACCATGCTGACTAAATCACAGCATCTTCCAAGTCATCTCAGCAGTTCTGTGAGAGCTACACTGGGTAAGCAATTCAGTGTTCATGCACAAAGTTCAATGCATTTTCTTTATCTGTGAGTTTTCCTAACTTGTTTGCAGTTATGGTGAGAAATGTGAGTATACAGGTCACCAATGCAACCATGCTAATGGTGTCATGGGAACTTGTGGGACAGTCACGCTGGAACATACACCATTATACAATCTACTATAGTGCCTTCTGTCCAGTGCTATACAAAGTTGTAGATGAGTCCACAATAGAAATTCCACCCAACAAGACATCTGTAGCTGTGGTGATCAGGGAGCTGGAAGCTGGTGTGGAGCATCGGTTCCAAGTGACTGCTTCACTTGAGATACAGGGAGAACTGTATGAGGGAGAGAAATCTCTACTAACTGAAGATTCCATGGTAGTTTATGGTAAGCAGAGAGCCAACTGAATATATGACCAAACTGCATCCTCAATTGTGCCATAGTAACCAGTGTTGTGTACAGATGAAATAAATATTCTCTGCAGATGAGGCAGCATTTCATTTGCAGATGCGGCCAGTGTCACCTTGTACAACATGGAGTGTAAGTTTCTGTGATTCATCACAATGAATGATCTTTGTGCAGTGTAAGTTCCTTCACGCAATGCATGTTGACATATTGATCACTGTAGTCATGAAGTCAGCATTCTGCTTTGTCTTCTCTCTAGACTGACAGAGCTGAGAATATCAGATCCTACATCCACAGTGGGATTGTCAAAGCCATTTCATACCACTGCAACTGCAGCTTCTCAATGGAGTTCATCAGAAAGGGGCTGTTTCGCTGCTGGAACTCACTCAATGAATTCATCTACAGGAGTGCAATTGTGGGTATGGAGGCCCACAATGCAACTGAACTGGTGGGATTTCTGCAGGAGTGGGTGAATTCAGAACCAGCTCTGCAACTGGACCAGTTTGAGTTGGAGGTTGGCACCAGATGTCCTGTACTGATACCATCCCTGAAGCTGAAGGGGGAGGGGAAATGTTTATGATGCATATCATGCACATTTAATTTGACAGCTACTGACTTGAAACTGTTGTAGTATATAGTACCTGATATGCACAACCCCTTAGGTATGTAGTCTAGCTGTAGTGAATATTGTAACATTGTTCCTAGGCCATGTTGCAAGTGCACAGTATGTATTATGTGCAATTATGTAGCTGGTTTTGTAAGTGTGCAGGTATCCACTCATTAATTTTGCCAGCTGTCTCAATGTAAATGGAGGCCATAGATTGATGAACCTGGCTATTACATACACATATTGTCCCATAGTGTCAAGATGAAGTTAAAGTATACGTGGTTTTGACTAGCATTACATTTATGGTCCAGCCCCAGTTTCCACTCTTGTTGCTCAATTTCGTCACTTGTTCTACACACTGTCCTAAGCTCCAGCTCTATAAGCAAGCTAGTTGGGGACCCAGGATTAAGGTTATCCGAAGTGACCTTCCAGGGAAAGATTTTCAAATGGACAAGCTTGACTGTACAAAGCTGATTAAAGTTCCATATTGTATAGCACTTACCATACACCCACATTATGTACCTGGAAATGTCTTGCTCAACTGGCCTCCTAGTCTGCTGCTGTTATGTTTTTTTCCCCCTCTGATTGATACACCACTTTCTATGATTTAATTAAAGAACAATAGGACTTGCAAGTCAGCTTACGTAGCCATGGAGACATTTTGCCATAGCTGAGTATTGGTTTGTAAAATTTTGGGAGTGTGCACGAGGTTTGCTTTAGAAATTTGGTATGCTGGGCAGAGGGTCACCATTGACAGCCTGTCCCCCTCCACCCAATAACTCCATTCGGGTGGCAGCTGTGCCATTGGAGTGTTCAGTACAGACCTCAGTGCGGTAACAACTTTTGTGAATAGTAAGTACATGTGCTGATATTGTCTTTAATGTTCTGTCTCCTGAAAGTTGTCTCTGAGTTTCAGATTAATTGTGCACGCAGAAACAGACTAGGAGGCCAGTTGACCAGGTACATAATATGTTAAGTGCTATGCACACCAACACCCACCAACAGCATGTATATATGTGTATTAACTGTCATTTCTAGTTCCAGGGCTGGTGAGCTCATTGAGTGTCACCAATACTACACTACTGATCACCTGGGACCCTCCCCTCACACCAAGTGGTGACATCCTAGCCTCGGTTGAGGTTCGGTACCAGGGATGTCAGGCATAGGGCAACTTGGCATGCATTTTTTAAACCCAAAAACTGGGCCTGCATAGGAATGCATAATACATTCACCATTAGTGCGAAGTATATATGTACGTAGTTATGTCATCATACACAGTTTACATAATTATGTAATGTTGATTATCAGAGAGTCGGTAGACTGTCTATGTAGGGATGGCGCCAACGCGCAATATATGCAATACTTTTAGCTTTTCAAGTAAATATGCCAACATTATCTCACTTGTAGCACAAGCATGACGTCAGGATCTCTTTCTCGTGTGGTGGTGAATCCTCAGATATAAATTATTGTATCTTGTGTTAGTTTAATATGCTCTGATATTTTATATATATATAAGAAGCACATGGTAATGTTCACTATAGTGTCAATTATGCACATAGCTATATACAACAACAACTACTCAGCTAAAACAAGCTGTGACTGATTACTCCAGTTTCAGTGTTAAATGAACTTTAACTGTGCATTGACCCACCTCATAGCTACATTTACCTTGTGTCATGATGCAAGGTTTTTATTAAGCCTTTGCTAATGTCCCTTGAGACTGGAGTATTGCAACAGCTGCATTTGTTACAACAGCTGGGAACTGTACAACTGTGCATGCACAGGATAGTTTAGTGACTAAAATATGAGTATTAGCTACAGTTCACATGCATGACGATGAAAAGAACAATGCATTCTCCTTCGTATAGTGCTATAGATCTAAACAAACTTCCTAGTCCAAGCAGCAAATTCATTGGTTGACTTCATGCATGCTGCGTTTTGTATTTGTGCTTAGCTGAGGAAATGGAAGAATCCCTTTTTGTTGTGTAGCTACTCATCAGTTCAATGAACCCTGAAACTGGAGTACTAGACCACAGGTTGCAGGAAATGTAGCTATTGATGCTTGCTCTCACTGTGCTCCAGTATATTTCTTATAGGTAGCTGTACTACATCTATCAACATTATTAAATGTTCCAGGCAAAAAACCTATATATACTGAGTCCCACTCCCACCTTTCACACTACAACCGTCAGCACCAGCAGAGAGTTGATCATGTCAATGATTGCATGGCAGGCTTCAGCCTAAACTCACATTCACTCTGTAACTTTATCATCATACAGTTTACTTTTCTACACTAGTGGTGTTTGTATATATAAACAACGCGGTCTTGAAAGCAGGAAGTAGAGTGAGAACATTACGAAACACCCACACATGGACTTGATGGGAGCCTGCGATTCACTGCGGCAAACAAGAACGCGAACTCTAGTCGGGTGTAACCCGACCTTCGCGAACTCCTTCTGAATACTTCAAGTGAGTCGATTCCTGGCAGGTTGCTCATGTAGTTAAATACAGATCCAAGAAGAGACGCGAGCTGTAGACAGTTGTGGCTGCCTGCATGCTGGCCCGCCGGCCGTTTCGCCGTTCAGTTTCATTTCTCTGTTGTCCTACTTGCAGGTGTAGGATGACGGAAAAGATCGTGCTGCTTGCCGCTTCACTCCTCTTGTGTTGCTGGCCTTGGAGTGTGTGCGCACAAGAAGGTTAGCGACACAACCAGTGTAGCTAACACATTATTACCAGGAAGGGGGCGTAAGTTGGATAACGAGGAGTATTAACTCCGCTAGACCATAGATAGTAGAGACTATCTATGGCTAGACCATGGATAGTATAACGTACGTAGGTGGATAGGAACGCAGATAGTATACGGAATAGTCCGCGGAAAAACTATTTTCCAATACCCTTTTTGTGCAAAGTTTGTGTTAGGCAATGTCGGCAGGAGAAGAATCTACAGCAAAAAGCTGTAGAATTCGTAAAGTACCTGGTGTACTGGGATAGATACTCAACATTAGCGATGTCGTTCAATAGCTGTCTAAAGTTTCCAAAATGGAAATTTTCAGCCCGTAGACCTGTACCTGTCACGGAAAAATGGCCCCCCCTCCCCCCCGCCCCCATTTTACTGGTAAAATGGGGCCCCCTGGCCCCATCCTATCGGTAAGATGGGGCCCAGGGGGGCCTATTTTACCAGTAAGATGGGACCCCCTTCGTGAAAATGGGGCCCCCCTCTGATATCAAACTGCCTACACACTACTGGTGAGATAGGCTGCTAAACTCCATGCAATGGGGGCCCTTACCATAGTAGTGAGACTGAGGATAGAGGCTGAGTCACCAAGGATCGAGGTGTAAAGGCGAAGAGACCGAGGATCGATTGGACCTACTAATTTCTGCATTCCATTTTTGTTCGATAACTAAGCACCTATAGCTAGCTAAGTATACTACTGGTAGTCTAAGATGGGCAAAGTAGACGCCGCACTTAAGTACTTGATGTTAAACCGCTATCATGCATGCATGGTGGACGGCCTATTACTGCACATGGTAAGGTAGGTATGAGTGTAGAAATACAAAAGTGTAAATGAAAATAGAATTACAAGAACACAATGAAATTTGCAATGCGTCTCATAACTGAATACAAACAACAGCTAGGAAAACTTTTGTTCGCTTTCGCAGCTTCTCGTCCTTACGATTATCATGTGGCTCTTTGAAACCGACGCCCTAGGAGTAGTCATGCTACAATCAAAATGCCGGCTGTATGTAAATCAGATGTCCTTCTCAGTCCCTTCCATGATGCATTGATGCTTCAGGAGGCATTGATATGTGCTGACAGAGTGTAAAGCAACGCTGAAAGGGGGGCCCCAGGTTCATGGTGGGGACCCCATGTTACCGGGAGATTGGGGCCGGGGGGGGGGCCCAATCTCATGGGGGCCCCAAAATTTTATGATACCGGGTGTTGTTTTCCAGCGTCCACATCTCAGACAGGCTGTTGCTTTTTATAGTTGCTATCCCAGTTGATCCATTATTGTACTTCAGCTGTAGCGTAGTAAGAAAACCTGGTGGTGTTCAGGTGTTGAGATCATCCAACAGGGAAAAACCGTTTCTAGGATTGGCAACCAGAAGGGGCAAGTGGAAAACACTGAAGTGTGGAAACCAAGTATGGAAACGGAAGTACGGAAACTGAAGTACAGAATGAGAAGAAAAGCCACCTATTGATGTCTAGTGCCTTATTGACTCATGAATGCGTGTGTTGAGGCCTTGAGGGTGACTCTATCCCTGCGATGTGAGAGCTGGATCTTGGGCTCTAGGACTGCGGCGAGCGTCGCTATCACAATGCATGCATAGATAATATACATAGGGCATAATATCTGTGACTGCCAGTGAGTGTGGCCAGACCCAAACTAAGACTAACGGTGGGTGGGCCAACCATGTGGGCTCTATGCTCCTGATCGGGCTGATGTTCTTGTGACAGTGATGCAGATGCAAGCGTTGTCATAGCTCCTTGGAGAATTTTCGCAATGAGGACTGTGTTAGTGCTCGCTGGAGTCCAATGTGTCAGTACTCGGCTCTCACGTCACTTAGAGACAGTCACCCTTTGGCTACAAGGCACAGTCGTGAGTCAGTAAGGCACTAGATACCGATAGGCGGCTTTTCTTCTCACTTCCGTACTTCGTGAATTCGGTTTCCGTACTTTGGTTTCCGTACTGAATTCAGCATTTTCCACTTACCCCAACTAGAAGTGCTCCATATACTACGTCGTTTCCTATCCACCTATGTGTACTATATTATCCATGGCTAGACGAAGGTGCAATTTATAATTAGGACGGTAAACGTATAAAAACTATTGTGGTACATCATGCAAATTTTTTTGCAGGCTATTACATAGGCTTAAAAACAGGGGGCAGTGGGAGCAGTTGCTCCCAAAACATGCAGAAAGGTGAAGCACTTCCCTCACACTATACTAGAGTATTAGGCCTATGGAGTAGCTCATCAATCACCGGACACCACTTAATTCCAGAAACCATCAAAGTGTCGGACAACAAATCTTTAACGGTCGTGTAGCTGCTAGCTGATCTGACCTATTCCAGCTAGATTTTGACATAATCAATGAATTTCTCCTTTCCATGTCCTCATTCCACACTTCCCCTATTTCGTTCTGAAGGCACGCCATGTGCTTGGGCAAACCACTCACGTTCGGTTTGCGAGAGGTTGTAGGCTGTGGTGACATTGACCCAAGCTGTTTACATTGAGTTGGTTGTACCTCCAGCAAGCATGTTTATAATTATGTGTACCAGAAGATTACAGTTTGTGTGCTTTTTGTCATGTGCTGCAGGTATTGGGTTAACTCTGAACAATGTGCAGTACACCAACAACAGTGTTGTGACTATCACGGATATTGGAACTGGTAGTGCTGCTCTGCTCTGCACAACTACCAACCCAGGCTGCTGTTCATCTGCAAATCCTGCAACTCAGTGGTACTTTCCCAATGGAACTCAGGTCCAAAGCCTTGGTATCTCACCGCCTAGCATGACATTCTCCAGAACTAGGTCTCTATCTCCTGGAGCAGTACGTCTCAACCGTAACTCTGAGGCTACCACAACAGGAGTCTTCCGCTGTGACATACTTGATGCCAGTGGAGACCTACAGAGCCTCTACGTGGGGATATACACTGCCACCACAGGTAAGTCCTGTAGCTACAATTGAAGAGCAACAAGTTTGTAGAGCAGAAGCCCGTGAGCATGAACATAAGTAACTGAAGATCTACAAAACCTAATTACCAAGGCAGATGTGTCATCATTGTAGGGTGAGCCGGAGTGAACAGTATTGCTTTGATGTGTAGAGGATTGTGAATAATGTAACATTTTTATTTATTCGTGCCCCCTATTGATTCATTCACCATCCATTCCTTTCAGGGAGTAGTGATTCACACATGAAACTATTATTGTTACACAGCAGTAGTCAAATGCATAGTCTTGTTCCAAGGCTACATTCTTTGTCCCAGACTACATTATTTGTCTACTATATTTCGCTTGTACTATTTGTACAAGAGTTCACCTGGGCCGTTCATTACAAGTTTCTCCTATGAACACCCTGGGTATGAGGCTAGCTTGTGGTAAGCTTTTGGGTTAGCTGCGTTGTCGATTGTGTTCGTAAACACACCCACCGCCAAAGTTTTCATTGCTCGTAGTACGATCTTATGCGGGGTCGTCCCCTGTCACCACTGACGATGCAAGTTGCTTTGATGCCTCTGGGCTTAGTATCACCGCAAGCGCCGCAGTGCTCGAAGCTGCCGTTCTTCGCCGCAGTCGTCGCAATTGTCGACCTTGCACGTAACATCGCCAGGTGTGGGGGGCTTATACACGAGACTAATTGAATATTCGAACAAACACCCCCTCCCCACTTTTGCCTCAAAGTAGTGTGCAAAGAGGGGGGCGTATTTTTGGGAGGATACTCAAAATTGAATTTATATATTGTACCAAGTATAGGGACTACATGATTGGTAAGCTTAGCTGCTCATAAAAAGGAGAGATTGGCCTGCTTCATGGTAACACCATATGTCTAGAGCACTTCAACCACAGTAGTAGTTGCCTTGCACATGCATCTCCGTCTCTGATACTACTTTCTGCAGGTGATCAACCAGTGGTCTGTGTTGCATGCATGTAGCCTTTTCGAGGTAGCCTAGAGAAACCAGTAGTTTGCCATGCACACCAAGGCCTGCAACTACTCTAGCCAAAGTTGCACCTACCTGCATGACAAACACCAGCTTTGCAACTGTCACATTTATGAAGAAAATTTTAAGTGATTGTGTGTTCAGTAGGGGGGGGGGGGCACATACCGGGTATTATACCTTTGCACATGTGCATAGACATTTCTAGCAGGAATGTATTCAAATATAATATGAAATTCTGGGAGCACTAAGCTGTGAGCTAAACAAAATTTTTAGGAGATGTAGTGCCCTTGTACACATCAATTCAGTGCAAACTTCCAGAATTTCACTTAATTGTTGGGTGGGTGCATTGTCTTACAAATACTGAACCCAAGTGCACAACTCTCACCCTGGCTGAATGAATGCTTAGAAAACGCTATTCTCACCTTGTAGGGGGTTCATTTCTGGCAAGGAAGGCTGTTTGGGTTCTGATTGGGTGTTTGCCAGCCACGAATGCTGACTATTGCATGCAGGTCACAAGTCTGCTTATTTTGCCCAAAAGGCCCACCCGATCCAACCATGGCCTTTTACAGTCAAGCCTAGCAGGCGCTATGTGCACAGCTCCCCACCCACCTCCTGTCCCACCCTTTCTGCTGATGCAGAACCTGCACGCAAGTGCACAGAGAGTATCTTTTCTGCGCAGTGTGCAGTATGAGGTAGCCAAAAGTGCACTGTAGGATTTACCACTGTCACCTGGCATTGGATGTTACCTAAGTCCTGCCCACTGCGTGGGCTAACTTGGCTTCCCACTTAGTGTTATGTAAACATGAGATCTGCATTAGCCTCTTGTACCCAATAAATACTGTTACCAGGAATGTTGTACCTATCCTGTGCAGCAGGGGAGGGATGTGTGGTGTTCACCTATTCTGGTGTGACACTTTGGCTGAGGCTACTGGAATGGTGTTAACACATGCTGCTGCCTTGTGTCTTCCAGTTAAAGCACACGCCGCGGTTGCTACACAGCGTATGCCCTGCAGGCTATCGAATACGGACTATCGAATATGGGAAAATATTAGTCATGTAGGTCTATGGAAAATACTATGGGCGCGTGTACTAGGTATATAATAAATGTATTTATCATACGTCTAACTCACGCTAATGTATGGGAGTCAATGGGGAAGCCTTGCAGCTGTACGCAGTTTATAAAAAGCCGTATTTTTTACTGCAAGTCACGTGAGAATCCGTATCAGTACTGCGAGTCACGCGAGAATCCGTATCAGGTACTACAAGTCACGCGAGAATCCGTATCAGGTACTACAAGTCACGTGCGCTGTGTCTGAACGTGCAATGAAATCGAAGGTTCATATGATAAAATCATTATCACCATAGTACCAAGCTATACCGGGAAAAATATCACTCGTTTGTTGCCGTTGGCATTGTTTTTTTTTTTTTTTTTTTTTTTTTTTTTTTTTTATGGAAACAGGTTTATGCAACAGCAAAGGTCACAAGAAGATAGCTACATACATAAGAGACTAATAGCTAATATTAATCTTGGACCAGTACAGAGACAAAAAGAAACACTACACAATAGTTATATATATATATATATATAAATATGTCAAATATGAATATGTATAAACACAGACATTTACTTAACAATACAAGAGTCAAGAGTCAGGTGATTCAAACTCTTTGAAGAGCGCATGTTTGAATGATGTCAATGAGCTGATGCAACTGGTGTCAAAATTTAGAGAGTTCCATAGTGCAGTGGTCGAGGGAAAGTAAGAGTTTTTAAAATTATTTGTTCTTGCAAACGGTACTGACAGCTGGGTGGCGTTAGCATGACGATTGGGATAGTGGGCAATTGCCCTTTCAAAAGGTTTGTTTGGGTAAACAACCCTGCCAGTTATGATGTTAAACAATAAACAGAGCTTTAGGACTTTTCTTCTGTTGGATAAGGTGGGTACGCGGCAGTAGCTGAGAAGAGACTCATAATTTGAGTTCCATGATTTGGAACAAACTCTCACAGCAAACTTCTGTACATCTTCTATCAACTTGACGTCTTTCGCAAGATGAGGGTCCCATACCGCGCAGGCATACTCCATGTGAGGACGAATCAGAGATTTGTATAGTTTCAAAAGTGTTGAGGGGTTCGAGAATTGATAGAAGTTTCTGTACAATAGTCCTATTAGCTTTCGAGTTTTCTTGCAAATTGTATTGATGTGGTAGGACCAGGTAAGATCTGTCGAGAAGTTGACTCCAAGGTACTTAAAATGATCTCTTTTGTTGAGAGCTTGTGAATCTCCAACATAGAGTGGGGCATTTGGATTGTTACTCGTGCTGCGCACTCGTAACAATACAGACGGCAACAAACTCGTGATATTTTCCGGTATAGCTTTGTACTATGGTGATAATTATATATTATCATACGTCTAACTCACGCTAATGTATGGGAGTCAATGGGGAAGCCTTGCAGCTGTACGCAGTTTATAAAAAGCCGTATTTTTTACTGCAAGTCACGTGAGAATCCGTATCAGTACTGCGAGTCACGCGAGAATCCGTATCAGGTACTACAAGTCACGCGAGAATCCGTATCAGGTACTACAAGTCACGTGCGCTGTGTCTGAACGTGCAATGAAATCGAAGGTTCGTATGATAAAATCATTATCACCATAGTACCAAGCTATACCGGGAAAAATATCACTCGTTTGTTGCCGTTGGCATTGTTACTCGTGCTGCGCACTCGTAACAATACAGACGGCAACAAACTCGTGATATTTTCCGGTATAGCTTTGTACTATGGTGATAATTATATATTATTATATACCTAGTATACGCGCCAATAGTATTTCCCATAGAGCAACATGACAAATATTTTCCCATATTCGATAGTCCGTATTTCATAGCCCTCAGGGCATATGCTGCGTAGCAACCGCGGCGTGTGCTTTAATTGGAATGCACTCGTAGCCGCTGCTGAAACAACGAATAATCTTTCATTACGGACGAAAACGGAATTATTTACTCACTTACGGTACTTTCTTCCACTGGTAGAGGGATCGGTACGCGTGCTGGTGGCGTCCAAAGCTAGAAACAGGCCAGCAGCCTGAAGCTCATTAAATATGCACGCAGCAGCGACCTTTGTACTGCGCATGCGCAGTAGCTGTCTATCTTCTAGGTGCTGTTAAATCACAGTAGTATATAATAAATCTATTATTTGATGTGTGAGAGGGCAATATGGCTGGATATTGCACTCTTGTGCTGTATTTTCACTCGCCTGCGGCTCGTGAAAATACGACCGCACACTCGTGCAATATCCAGCCATATTGCCCTCTCACCCATCAAATAATATATATTTATCTACTGTGTAATACCACTTGCAGTCTTGAGATGCCCAATGGTTAACACATTTGTATATTGGATCTAAGTCCAGTGAAGCTGTGCAGTAGTGTCTGTGTTACCTTTGTTGTGTTGGACTTTCACAAGTTCTTTTGTAAAGCACTAGTTGTAATCATTGCAAACCTTTTTTTCCAGAAGAAAGATTTTTTCAAGCTCTGTTGAGCATTACCACTTTCTGTGAGGTGAAAATGGCGTGGTGGTGTGGTGAGAACTACTCCCACTCCCATCTTACGCTCATGGTTCGACCAAACACCAAAGAGACACCCGAGCCAGTGAAGGGATTGTGAAAACTTCTGGCGGTTCTACAAGATGGTCGTATGTGGCTTGAGGTCCTACCCTTCCCACCGTGGCTTGAGGATAATGTTATGTCCAACATTTGTAGGTATGATACCTGTGATATGATTTGCTTTTGAGCCCTTAATAGGGATGGAGACAAACAGCTCTCCTTTTCAGAAGATGAGATTGATATCCTGCAGTCACGGTGGGAAGGGTAGCCCCTTTGGCGTCCGTTGCCAACTGTACTGCTAGTTGGTGTCACAGTACTGGATTGTGCTGCTAGATGGACACACATGGCAGATGGTCAAATGCCCTGCTGGAGTCGGATACCTAGTGTCATGGCGGGAAGGGTAGCCCCCTTAGTGCCCATTGCCAACAACGCAACTCCGAACAGTCTTTTATCTGGCTCGTCAAACCACTTTAATGTGTGTTTTGTGTTGAATTTTGTACATGCATGTTGGCTATACCCTTGTGGGTCCGTGTCATGAATGAACTTTGAACTTTGAACTTTGTGTGTTCAATGTATGTAGAAATTATATCCATTTAACTTTTTTCGCACAAATTTCAATTGCAAAGGTACTCAAGTTTGTACTGCACTGATTCATAAGATACAAAATAACTGCACAAAGACCCATTCAGTCAGATGTACTCTGGTGTAACTTTCCAGTAGTTAATTGAAGTCACTCTGTAAACAAGCCATTTCTTTCACAAATGTCATTCTTCCAGAATCGCTACCTGACGACAGGTTTTCCTGCCATCACAGGTGAGTTCTGCAGTACAATGCAGCAACACGTTAGTACAGCAAGAGCCCTTGAGAATATGCACAAATGTATGTGACTGAGAATATCATGGCTATGAGCATAATGGAGATCATGACAACTTGAGCGTGAGCATGAGCAAATGCATGTGCAAAACATGAAGCAACAGCTATTCTTTCCAGATCATGATTCTACTTTGGCTGAAGTGGCTAAAGCTTTAACAGGTACGCTCCACCTTCTGCTGTAAGCAGCCGACTTCTTAGCCCACAGCATAGAAAACGCTTTCTTTGTAACTGGATTGATGTGGCTAGCATTGCTGTCCACACCCTTGCAATGTGGGAAGTGCCAACTAGCAACCACTCACATTTTTGACCAATCAACAGTACTTGGAAGTAGGTCACTCCTCATACAGTCTCCAGGTCCCACTCTCACAATAGTAGTGATCGACATTGTAACACCAGTTGCTTGTGCTTCTCAATATGATTGTGTGTTCATGCTCTATTTTTGTTAAGATAATGCTTCTGTTTTTTTACGAGCAAATTGGGTTTAGGATATATGGTAAGTGGTCTGCTCAGCAAGCAAGCATACACACACAGGTGTGCAATATAGTCCTGCTAGTTTGGGGCCCACTCTGGTTTGTCCCAATTAAATCTATTAACTTGGCAGACACTTATTCATTGTGGGTGAGCCTGGGTGGGCCATGCTACTGTGATGTACAGAGGATAATGAATGATAGGCAAAGATGTGGCTATTTAATTGTTAACCTGTGACAGAACTAGCCATAAACTTTAGTCTCATTCCCAGACCCCACACCTCTCAAGTTTGGGTTTGGGAATGAGACTACTTCACTTACAGTTTACACTAATGGGCACCAGGTAGGGTACGTCTAATGTGATCGCCATACAGCTTGGGACCATTATAATATTGTGCCAGTGTATTGTCCAGTCTTGAAGCCCAGACCTAGCATTGAAGAAAAGCAGGAGGAAAGCCTGGAAAGATTCCATGTGTGATACTGTGCTAATGTGACATCACAACTAGTAATGGTAACAATGTGACAGAGTGCTCGTTATTGTCAGCATATAATGAGATGATGACTTGGCTTCCAAGAGGACACACAGAGCTACCCTGTATTGTCATACAGTGTAGAAGCATGTCATTTGTGAAATTCTTCCAGCTTTCCATTTCCAATGCTGTTATAGGCAAACAGAAAGCCTGGGCTCATGGGTAGTCCGTTTTATGAGTAGGTAGATTGTGTGCTGTACTGATATGTAAGTGTCTGTTTTGATAATGCTGGCTGTTTGCACTATAAGGGTTTGTCTTGGCATTTTTACTCATGAATTTTTGGGTGCTGTGAATTTTGCTGTCCACAGCATAGGTGGTAATTTGGGAAATTATGTAATTATGAGCTGAACACTTCCTTGAAACAGTATAATACTTCCTGCATGTAATAGTATTCGTTGCAAGAGTGTGCCTTCATGGGTTGAAGCATGTAAAGTGGTTTTATTGGTTCAGCCATCGTCTGCAGCAGTGGAGAGGGTTTTCTTCTTTGTTAGAAAATTCATCTTCACACCAACAAAGGCGTTCCCTTGAAGATTATGCTTCTTTGTCACAGTAGAATTATCGTTAAGTTTTGTCTAAAAATTTTGGAGTTTTATTGAGAATAATGGGTAAGGTTAGTGAGAATAAAAGGTAAAATTTGGAGGAATAATAGAATAGAATAATGGGTAAAAACAAAAGCATATTTTGTCAATCCCTAGTCTTAGCAAGGTTATTGAACTATGTATTCTTTATGTACACCTGCTCTAATCTCAACCTCATTGGTTTTAAACCTGGACTTTCCACCACCATGTGCACAGGCGAACTTAAGGCAGTGGTTTCTCGATATTTACAGGAGGGTTCAATTATGTATGGTTGTTTGATTGATGCCTCGAAAGCATTTGACGTGCACTGCTGATCACAACATTCTCTTTGATGAACTGCTAACTAGAGGACTGCCCTCTCCAGTCCTTTGCTTTCTCTTAATTTTAGCTGGTACCAATCTCAATGCCTGTGTATAAGGTGGAATGGTTACCTTTCTAAGTCTTTCAAAGTGCCTTGTGGTGTATGACAAGGTGGCATTCTCTTGCCAATCTTGTCCACTCTCTATCTAGATGATCTACTCATTGAGCTCTCCCGCACCAACGTAGGTTGCTTTGGGGACGATTTTATTTTATTTTGGTGCACTTGTGTACTATGGGGTTACATTGTTGGGTCCCCTCCTTCTACAGGACACTTCTTGCTGTCTGTGACACCTGTGGTTTTGTCTTATTTGTTGCACTGCTTTTGTATATCATTCTATGGTTTTACATTGTGGAATGTCTGTATGAACAACATTTGGCATCAAATTTGGCCTTTGCCTTTTAACTGCCATACAAACATTCTTCATGTTGTTTCAGGGTGCTACAGTATTTACAATGCTTGTTATAAATGATGTTATGTTCAGTAAAATCATCTTGTAACCATCTTGTCTGTTCTGTCTTTCAAGCCTCCTCCCTATCATGTTGCTCCTTTGTTGGTTATAATTATAAATTTGGTTTCTCATTTGTGCGTGACTATAGCAATGTGGATTTTTCATTAGTGCTCTTTTAAGGAGATAAGAGATAGATTTATTTATGTGCCAGGTTTTGACCTTTTTTCCCTGAGTTGTATGGCTCATGCTGCCTCACGTTATTAAATTACTGGATTATTATTGTTGTAAATACACCTGTTTGTGGTGTGGCTTACATGTTTAATAATAAATAATTTGAAGGTTACTGTTTTTCTTAGTTGGTCCCAGCCTAGTTTCAGTTACGAGTTCAACGTGTTACTTTCTGGTCCTCCCTAGCCTCATACACACACAAAAAGAGGACATGAGCCCGAGTATGAAGCGAGGTTCCCACAGTGTAACCAGCCTAGTTTATAATAGTCAGTCCAGAACCTCATCAGCACCTTTTGCTTCTATCTCAATGCAGGTTCACCCAGTGTAACTAGTCTATTTTTCAATAACCAGTCCAGAACCCTCACCTGCACCTCCACTGGTGGACCTGCTCACAATGTCACCTGGAGGAGAGACAGTGCTGTGATAACTCTCAGTGCTACCTACCAGCAGACCAAGAGAATAGCTGATCCTGTTACAGGTACCTACCAGACAGTGCTCTCCATTGACCCATCAGTGAGTCAGAGTGGCTTTGCAGGGTTATACTACTGCACAGTGGAGAGTGCCAGAGGAATTTCATTAATGACAGTGGTTATCCCTGGCAATGGTGAGTTGATCCCATACATGTACCGGTACTGTTTGTTAGGACAATGATGATGTATCCATTACTACTCTCAACTGATTCTTGAAATCCAACTACACCATCACAATGTTTGAGGGGATTCCACAAGTTAATTGGGCCATGGTAGTGCATTACATTGGTACCTTATCTGATGCTTCCTTGAATATGTAGCAGCACAATCAGAAGTAGTGAGGAGAGTAAATGCTACACTCACTACACTCAGTAGTAGCCATAGCTGAGGCTAGTAAGTGAGCAAACCATGTGGTCATAGTGATGTAATGATGACAGTCAACATGTACGTCATTATTCTAATAGAAAGGTAGAAAAAGATTAGATCTATGATTGTAATGCATCTTGAACTTTCTCACTGGAATATACTGGCTATTTGAGTAACCCTGTTTTCAGGGCTTCCCACCGTCCAGTTTTTAAGTACACAGAAACAGAGAAGGAAGGTCTGGTTCATTTTATCATGTGAATGATCGATGTGTCTACCTAGGTAGAGAGAGGGGAAGAGGCCCCCAACTAAAACAATGTAATGTCTGTTCAAGTGCTGAACCTCCAAACATTCGCAAAGTGAAAACTTCAGGATGGAGAATGCGTGCATGAAATACATTCTTTTGGTCATAGACATAATATGTTTTACACAATACTGGGATTTGCACAATCTTAGAATTGTGCCAGAGGAGATTGTAATTGGTGATACGTACAAGGTAGCAATTAATGCCATGTAAATGATGTAATCACGCAGTCTACCATTGTAGCAACTGGCAAATAGTGAAATTTGCAAATTTAAACAGTTCTGTAAAGGAGATGTCAGTTTTGTGACACACCATCATTGTAATAGAATAGTGATATGGAATGCAAGGGTATTGTGACTCAATTTGTGAGCAAGTGCACATGTGGTACATGAGCCACAGCCCTGGCTGAAGCAGTATGGTAAGCTCACACCTAAAGCATTATTGAGACCATCTTCTGCTGTCTGTGAGCAGCCTAGTCTTTACTGGACACAGGTAAGAGAACTCAGTGCCTTGCTAGTCATACCTACATACAACAGGCAAGCGCCTAGCCCTAGGCTGGTGTCACCAACCCTTTGTAAAAGTCACCTTGCAGGTTTCATTGGAGATTTGCTCTCAAAACTAGCTTGCTAGCTATGCAGTCTTCCCAACCAGCAGACACACAGTCGAGATGTTCTGTAAACATTTAGATATTGCTTGTAACACATAATTATTATTTTTACGCCACAAGGAAATATACACACATACACATGCACAATACACTATTGTAGTGTGGGGCTCGCTCAGGCTCACCCCAATTAAACTAAGTACAGGCAATAGTCGTTGGCAGACAGAGAGACAGACATGCAGATGGTCAAAGTTCCGGCCCCGATTTTGTTCTGTGACAACAGTACTTGGAACCGAAATGGTATGGCACATCCACCAGATTATACTCAAAATTGTCTTGGTATGAGACTATAGAGTGTTGGATGCATTCTCCTTGGTAAATTATACCAAAATTTGTGGACCACATCTCACAGTTAAATTAAGGCCCAGCGAGATGATGTAATAACCAATGCACAGCATTGGTTTTGGCAAATAACAAACATGTATGTGTTGAGCATTGAGCCACACTTGTGGAATCTAACAGTAAATTAAATATGCTGTCTTGTTCTTCTATGGAATTTTTCATATGGCTTTCAGGCAAGCTCCAGATATGTAACAAGTTTTAACACAGAATATCAAACCCTCAGTGGTAGTGGTATCTCTTCTTCTCTTGTGCAGGTGTCAGGTTCTCACTCAGAGGTACAACATACCAGAACAACAGTCTTGTGACCCTGGAGGACATTGGTGAAGGTGATGATGCCCTGTTCTGTGTGACTGACCTAACTGCTTGTTGTCGATCTCCTTATACATCCGGGAACTGGTTCTTTCCCAATGGAACTAGAATTCCTGGCAGTGTTGACCAGTGGGACTTCCACAGAACAAGAGGTCAGAGTGTGGTACTTCTACACAGGAGGAGAGGTCGAAAAGATGGAATCTACCGCTGTGAGATACCTGATGCAATGACTGTTACCCAGACCGTATACATTGGAGTGTACACAGCAGGCACTGGTGAGTGCATGATAAAGATTGAGTTGGCCCTGTTTCATTCATTGAGTTGTATATCTATTGTATGGACAATATACAGTTGTATATTCAGTGACTAATGCATATGGTATTTTCTGACATTATGTTAGACACTTTCCAGCACTCTCAGACAGTCATTACCGGTGGTTGAATATGTACAAAACATGTATATAGCAATGATAAGCTGGCAACTTATTGGTCCTTTAGCAAGTGCCTTGCCTTTTTTTAGTTGTGAAAGACTTTAACACATCCTTCTGTGCATGTTTGTGGTGCACTTTGGCTCTGGGTTTAGCCACCAAAGTTTCTGGTGTTCCTAGCTCCTCTAGACAATAGTCTTAGATCTCTGATTCCCTCCCAACTCCAAGCAGTCTACTAACATTGTCCGTGTGAATCTCACCGAAAAATTGGAACCCACTGGGAAAGTGTTATGTTGAAGCCATCACATGTGGTTCAGGAAGAATTATGTACAAAGAATACATGTAATGCCAGTTAATTATTTCCTGCCTGTTATTGAAGAGTGAGGGTGCTGCATAAACATAGTCAATAAGCCATGCCCCAACCTGAACAGTTGCCATGTCTTTCAGGAAAAGGAGCTTGCAAAAAGCTTCTAGGAAGAGGCAAGGCCGAGGCAAGGCAGTGAATGGTGCCCAGGTTAGAGTACACATGCAGGTTGTTGTTGAAGTGCCCATGCGAGATGCACAGTGCCAAGGTTTTGAAACACAAATTATTCTGAATAGGAAGCAGCTCCAAAATAGCACCAAGATCACGATGCAAAATGAGGCCACAGAGGGCCCAGTAGACAAATAACAAAACTGAAAAAGCGATAATTGCTGTCCATAATTTTGGAATCTGTACATTTAATTCTCTATCTTCTGTTTTCCCCATTAACATCAGTATTGACTACAATTTTTATTATGGTCAACAACTCAGATAAATGGTACCAACCAAACATATCCAGATGCTGGAATTATTTTCATACCAGAGTATATGTGCTTATACTTAGAGAAGCATCCCAGCAGTCCAGGGAAGTCAAAGTTACACATGTGGAAGATCCTATTGAAGTCACAAGTGGCAACTTACGAATTCAAGATACCTTTGTAGTGGATAGCAGCATAACTGAAACTGTGAGAGGAGGTGTTTAGGGCCTTGCCACATGTGTATGATGGGTCTTTACCTCCAACAGGCCAGGTTACTATTCCAGGTGAAATCACCTTCCAGTTGGACACAGACCCAGCCACTGACCCTCCTGTGTTCACCCTCACCTGCACCTCCACTGGTGGTCCTGCCACCACTGTCGCCTGGAGGAGGGATGGCATAATGCTCAGTGATGACAGCGCCTACAGTATCACTTCTCAAGTACTGACAGATGCAGTGACAGCCACCTACACCCACACACTGACAGTGACTGGGAGACTGGTGGGAGAGTATCAGTGCAGTGTGTCCAACATCAGAACACCTTCAGGAAGTAGCAGAAGCCTAACAGTTGGTAAGGGATACCTGAAATTCAGCATCGCTTATGTCTATGTGAAGGAGTTGCATTGTATTTCTAATTCCTATTCCACAGGTGCTGATCCACCAACTGGTCTCATTGCTACACAAGTGGGTCCCACCAGTATCAGAGTCTCCTGGACTGCACCAGTCTCAGGAGCCACTGTGACTGGGTACAGGATATCCTACAGTGGAGGGGCTGTCCGGGGCTGTGTGGATGTTGGGGCTAGTGCAACTAACCACACTATAGCAATCACCCAGCCACAGAGTCCCCTGACTTACTCTATCAGCATCATAACTCTGTCTTCTAGTTTCCCAAGTTCCATGGCTGAGCCCATAATGGTCACAGTAGGTAAGTACAATGCTGTGTGTGTGTCTGTAAACCCTGTGAGCCTTTTCTTTCAAACAGACCCAGCAACCACCATTCCTACTGTCACACCAGAAACAGCCACAGAATCAATGAATAGTGAGTGTGTGTACTGCATGGTATAGTAATGTTAAATGTCGTGCCCCTCAGGGAGAGGGAGGACAGGAAGGTGGGGGGGGGGGGGGTGAATGTCACAGCCACCTCTGTAGAGCTGACTGGCCTGAGACCAGAGTCCACCTACACCATCTCAGTGAGGGTCTACACAGCTGCTGGGCACGGGGAGGAGAGAAGGCTGACAGTAGCAACAGCTACTACCAACACCTGTTAGTCAGTTGCTTGCAAATGCACAGCAAAAAACCCCCCGTCATACCATATTGGAAGGCTATCTTAAAAGTCACTGGTTGCTAAATTATGTTACCTATTAGTCAGTTGATGGCTGTCATGTGAGAGATTGAGATTTGGGATTTGAGCCTATTTGTATGCACATTTATTGTGATGCCACACATTTTCATTGTTTTTGCAAATGTGCTGTTATATTACATCAGTTACATCTGTGATACATCTCATTGTTAGTGGATAGATATCTCATACTTTACTGTATGATGAGTAGGCTATTCCCAATTATGCTAGAATTTTTGCTTATTATTCCATTCTAAAATACTCAACAAAATAATTCTCAAAAGGTGTACATATAATGCTGAAAAAGTTACCTAATTACATCAAAGAAACTGTCACCATAACACTACTCCAAAGTGTATTGCAACATAAAAGAGGTCTCAATGTAATTTTGTAATGAATGAGTTTGCTTTTCAGTGAAAGAGTTGGACAGAATTGAAAAAGCATGTTCAGTGGCTGGTGATGAGGGCTTTCCAATGATGATGAGGGCTGGATTAGCAAGATTGTTTTGCATGCCAACTAAGGAGATTGTCCTCATGCCTCTTCCACAATCCTCTCCTGTCTATTGCTGGTCTTCTGCCGAGTGGTCTCATTCTCATCTGAGCTTACAGCTGGGAATGAGAACACACACCCCTTCCTAATCAAAAAATGTTGCCTGGTATTCTAGCATTATTTTCAAATGTTAATTCACAATAAAATGTACCTATTATTCTGCTGGCATAATCGGGGAAAAGCTAGTGATGAGTTTATTCTGTAACTACATGTATGTAAACTTTTATTTACAGCATGTCAATAAGTAACCCATATCTCTTGTTGGTCATATCCTATACATTGCATTTCCTTCCAACACAGCTCCACCACTCACCGTAGGCTGTCCTCAAGTGATAGGAATTGGATCTCTTGTTGGTGCAGTGGTAGGAGCATGTATCGGCACTGCTCTGCTCTACACTGTGATTCTACTTGTGTGGGTTCTTTGGAATAAGAGACACAGGTAATGTATGTTGATCTTTTAAAGTGCTTGTGCTTTGCTTACTTGTGATGTTTCTACTATGCTCTATGTAGGTATGTAATAGTGTTTACTTTCACCGTGCTCTGTTTCCACAGGGAGACAAGAAAAGCCGACACTCAAGAAAAATATTTGGAGTTAGTTGAGATCTTGTACACTCCTAGTCTCATTCCCAGGCTCTCATGTACCCCTGCTTTCATCGCTTGCAGTATGAAAGCAAGCAATGAATGTGAGAACCTGGGAATGAGACTACTGCATGCAAACAGAGAGTGTGTTCCCGACTATATTAGTACTATTTGCTAATTTTAGACACGGTGTAGCTAAACATAGCTACATGCAGGAGCATGATGGAAAGGCTAAGTTAAACACATTCTGTTATCAACAACCAGCTCTGTTCCACAGGGCTGATATTGCAATGAAGGAGTGTGCTGCTTATGGAGGAGTGACTGCCCACAGTGGGATGGAGGCTGTCTATGAGAATCCTCGTTGAATTGACAATCATGCACATGCAGTTTCTGTCAACTATTCCTGGTGATAAGTAATTTACAGATCCTTGTGTTACATTATAGTTCTAAGTGTGTTCCACGCAATATCCTCTTATCATATTATGCTGCACACAATCAAGCCTAAGCTATTTCCACTAAGAGGGTCGATAAAACAGCTTGTTATCTCGGGTAGCAAAATTTAGGCCTATTGCGGAGAGGTGTGGGTGATAATAAATTATCATGCTGCTGTGGTGATGTCAATTTCATATGACAATAAGAAGCTACAATCAGGAAATAGTGTGCATGTATACTGTATACTTGAAATTGGTTTTCCTACGCAATGCTGTCAACATTATGGGAGTAACTCTGGAAGTAGATTGCCACCTTGAGGTGATAGTCCTCATTGCATATAGTACTGGTAGTGTCTCAGTACATCGATCATCCTTTGATTTGAGTAGTTTTTTAATTGCCACTATAGTCATAATTCTGTACTTAGTAGAAGTGGGAGAATCACCCAAATGTGTTTGGTTCTTCAGAGCTTGGTGGTTACTGTAAGTGACAGTAGCTCACAGTTGCTCCCCCCAACTCTGCACAACATTATTGTTATGTTACTATATATTCTTGTGGTGCCAGAGGTGCCTCTATTATTGCAGTTAATTGTTGATCATGGGTGCCAGGTCTACTTGTGTGATTTATCCACACATCATCAGCACACCAGTTTACTTATGCAAAAACCATGCAACCTTTCAGTACCAACATCCTGTGATGTACACAAACACTATGCTGTACCATGAGTGGATCTATGAGATTTAGACACCATGCATGGATGTGCAAATGGTTTCTCTGTAGTCTACAATGGGATGTGGATCTTGCTCTGTTGTGTATGGTGGTGTGAGTATGACATATTGGTGGATTCAATATTATTGATTCTTTAGAAACTGTTCTAGTTGGGGCGAGCGTGAGCGAGCCCCACACTTGTGGATAAAACGAAAATTTGTCTATATATTTATGTATTTATTTATATATATATATATATATATATATATATGGTACGTGCGTATTCCGTATATACACATCCTGCCCCATTTGTGCGCGATGCAATATTTCCACATTGCATGTTGATGCATGTTGACCACTGTTGTTCAAGAGAGAAGACTAGCAGGGCAGAAAGGCTGAACAGTGAGAACCAACGTAACAGGGACTTGAAAACGGTGAGGAAAGGGAGGCTCGACTAGCAAGACGGAGACTGATTATTAACATGCTGCGTGACACTGCCGCCAACGGGGAGTGCTCAGTGTATTAAAGACAGAGCAATTAGCTTGTGAGGACCCGAACCAGAGAGGTCTGCGTGACTGGACCAAATAACCATCGTGAGCAACATCTACGGAAGAGCTTCTTAACCCCCCCCCCTCTTACCACAACTCCAGTAATTGTGCTGTGAAAAGGGCTGACAATATTATAGTCTACACCACCCTGACTCCATGCCCCAAAGCTGAGAGAATTCTGATTCCACAGCTGTATGTGCTCAGCAAATATCCATGCACTATAGACCGTGACTTGAGGAGACAGTGCCAAGATGTGAACAAGTTTGAGACACAGGAAACCAGCGGAATGTATTTGTACCAAGATGTTCAACCCTCACACTTAACTTGCAACTCTTCAAACCGCTTCCAAATGCTTTGAGACCTTGTTGTCTGCAGCAGTAGCTATCATTCCACATGCAGTAATGACACAGAGTGTGTACAATGAACCCAAGATTAGGACATACCCAAGTTATATTGCTCCACGAACACTGGCATACATTTGATATTCTACATAACCTCTTCCCCAGGCATTCTCCACCTATCCTACGTAGCCTCTTCCCCAGGCGTTCTCCACCTATCCTACGTAGCCTCTTCCCCAGGTGTTATCCACCTGTAGTTTTACAGGCTACAGTTGGAGGTGGGGAAGGCCTGGAAATGAGACTATTGTCACAGAAGTGGGAAAAGGTAATGCACATGGAACGCTAATGCACCATACACTCCCTCACGCTCGCCCCACAATGCACTGCATTCCCCTAGTAAAGTACCTTTGCATGATGCACTAACCTGGTTATAATTTTAGTTCTAGAGTCAGTAGCTATATACTGCATATCTAGTAAACATTGGCATAGCTAAGATACTAAAGTTACCAGGAGAACAAGTAAGAATTTGAGCTTCCAAACCACATATTTTCAGTTCTGGTGTCTAGCTGTTGGAGCACAGCGTGTCAGTCAATGATGAGCATGACTGTAAGAGTGTTTTACTGCCTCTTACCTCATGTGCTGCACTCTGACTCAGTGTTGGTTGCTCAGCATAGAGTCGGGTAGGCCTAGTCTCGCAAGCCAGACCCAACCACCCCAGCGCGGATTGCTTTCAGTATGCAATGCCTGGTAGGCGTACGCCTGGGTGTGGCTATGCCACCAGTGGTTAGTACGTTAGAGCTAGCAGACAGTTTGAAGCATGACAACATCCCATCGCTGAACAGCAACTGTGGAGTGAATATTTACTGTTTATCATTCCATGCAGTCATAATGTAGGCACATATCTGACCAAATTACGTGAGAGCTAGCTCACGGATTGGTTATTTCTAGCTCAAGCCACGTTCCCAGACCATGCCACTCTCCAGTTTCCAGTATCGTTTACTGATTTAACTCAGAAGGCTATTCAGTCTTTTACTGGGCGTACTCAATTACGATTCTGGATCTGTTGACAGTGTAAAGATATTAATATGAAGAGCTACTTACTCGCTTAAGTGAGATGATTGAAAAGATTGTGCTGTTTGCCGCTTCACTGCTCTTGTGCTGCTGGCCTTCGAGTGTCAGTGGCGCACAACAAGGTTAGCGACACGACCAGTGTAACACATACAAGGAAGGGGGCATAAATTGGATATATACTAGCTACCTATACGAGGAGTAAAAGGCACAGATTTACTCTGCTAGACGTATTTACCCAAGGCGAACCATAGATATTATAGACTAGTAACTGGTTACTAGTCTATAATATCTATGGGCGAACTCAACTTGTGTGAACTATTGCGTTGCATCATGCAAGTTTTGTGCAGGTGATTACAATGCGTAAAAACGGGGCACATATGTGAAAGGGGGTGACACTGCCCCCACACTATACTAGATTATTAGGCCTCTAAATATATCCGTGCACTACCTTTGCAAATATTCAGCACGGATTTGGCCATTGGCTGAGCAGCGGCATCGTTCAAATCCACAATTGTTTGATGGACCTCGGTGTAACCAAATTGTAGACTCAAAAATTTGTAGCTGCTAAGTGACATGAAATGCAATATGTTTACACTTGGCCTGGCTTGCACTCTTTTCTAGCTGCCAACCTGCAATTGCTACTCTTATACCTTTCTGCAATGAGGTTTTGCCCCTGTAGCAGGCATTATTCACCACCAACATTATAACAACAACTGAGATAAAGGTTTAGCATGACTTGGTCACATTTTCAGGCTGGGGACCAAATAAAAATTGAAAACCCCAAATTTAGGTATAGGATGGTCCACTCCCATACCAGGCGAAAACCCTTGCACTGTTGTGCTAAGGTAAAAAAAACCAACAACTAATCCAGCCTGCTACAGCCCTAGTTTTAGGGAGACTGACAGTCTGCTATCATAAGAGTCTTTTATGTAGCCATCTTTAGCATTTTCAGACTTCCATCGCCCATTTATTTTGGATCCTCAACTCCAGCATTTGCCGCGGCAGTTGCTCCTCCAGCTCTGAAACTGTGAAGTCCATAATCATCTGGCTTCTCACCAAGCCTGCGCAGTGCCTCTCTCATCACCTACTGAACCCGAGAGTATGTCAATTGTCCCACTTGTTTTAGCCTATGGCCATGCTTTGTTGCTGTGAGTGGTCTGAATAGTGCGCAGATTTCCCCTGCAGGTGTGAGATTTGCCATGGCCATTTATCGTTCAAGCATTGCTACAGGGCACGTATCACTCCCAGTTCTTGTGATTACTACCTCATTCCCATCTCTGTGCTGGTCAGTCTTACTTTATCGCACCCTAATTGGTGCTGGAGAACTGTAATTCAGAGCATCTTATTTGTGCTATCTCGTTGAAACGGAAAAATCCTGAGAAAGCTAGCAGACAGATAGTCACAGTTCGTATGTCCAACAACGATGCTGACTCCTGGGCTAACATACTGACCATTTTCTGTAGCAACTGTGGTGATGCTGGTTCCTTTTTCACCTTCGGCCTCCCTTTTATGCGATGTGCACTCTCTTGCATTGTTCTCACTGTTGGGTGAAAACGGGGGACAGCTAGCTAGTGGTGATGGCAACCCTCCTAGTTCATGCACCCATGCCAGTGCATTCACTGCATCATCCACTGCTGTTTTTGCTTCTGAAGTTTCTAGTAAGTGTTGCAGGTAAAGTGCCACATGGGCAGGTTGAGCTGGGAACTCTGATATTTTGGGGTATTGCGCTGCCCACTTCTTCAAAAGATCTGGTGTATTTCTGTACAGTAGACTTGGCCCTTGATAACCGCAACGTTCGTGGAACACCCGCTGCTAGTTCTTGAAGCCTAGGTTCTCGGATGTTTCCAAGCTCTTGCATGACACCCACTGCAATAATATGTGCATGTGATGGTAGAGAGAAAGATTCTCATGTAACTGGATACATAGATATTGAATTCATCATAAGGGTTGGGTGGGTGGGTCCTTCATCCAGCTAGCTACTTAACTTTGACCACATTGAACAACTGATCCTTGCCTGCCGTACAGGAGAACTAAAAAACTGCTTTTACAGTCCCGCTTCCCCCTTATATACTTAATCTATGCATGCGTACAACTCATGGGGATGCCCCAATAATATGAGAGCTATGTTTCTGTCTAATTCTTTCTGTTTTGCTCCAATCAACCGACAGGAACAACATTGCACTACCTTGTACATGTAAAACTTTCATCTCACAAACCCTCCATATATATCATGGTGTACGGTAGTATGCCATATGTAGGGATGACCCCGAAAAAAATGGCGTCCACATTAAAAGTGCACAAATGATACGCTCGAAATGTCTGCGTTAGATTAGTCAATGTTGTTTCTTCGCGTTTCAATCGTAGTAATAGCTTCAGCCGTTATCGTGCTAGCCTGGCTTACAGTCAAAGAAAGAAGAAAGTTAGAACATAGACGATTTGCCCGTTTTAGCGACTTGCTGGTCTGGTACTTTAGCGATGCTTTCCAGCAAAGTTAACGGTCCTGTTGCCCATGGAAGCACTCGATAATCCATGAGTCATTATCGAGTGCTTCCATGGGCAACAGGACCGTTAACTTGGCTGGACATACAATCTCAGCTCTGACGGTAGCAGTATACAAAGAAATGACTGTTCAAAGATTCTCCTACAAGTTTGCTTTAAATGGCAGCTGAAAATTGTATGATAATGGTGATTGGCTGTAAACACACATTGTCTTAGCACCTTCCTGTCACCAGAACTCCAACAGCTTTAGGTGCTGCTATGCAAAGTTTGTGCCATCATGGGAGCAGAATACATGAACTCAAAATAATGAATTCTCCTAGGTTGCTGCTTTACTGTAATAATATGCACAGGATACATTTTGGCCAATGTTAGACATGTATGCATAATTAAACCTTACAAGTCATGTCATTCATGACAAATAGGAATGCTGTATAGCTGTGACCAATAATCAATTAATCAAGGTTAGCATGTATTAAAGAATTAATTGTCTGCAAATTTGTTATTGGAATATGTTTATGAGTACGATAGTGAGTGCAACTTGGGGGAAGAAAAAAGAATGGAACTGTGTGGTCTTATTGATGAATATCATGGTGTATGGTAGTACGCCATATGTAGGGATGACCCCGAAAAAAATGGCGGCCACATTAAACGTGCACAAATGACACGCTCGAAATGTCTATGTTAGATTAGTCAAAGGCCTCCGTGAGCTTGTTATATGCTAGGGTTAAGTTGCCAGCTAGTGTTTAACCATCAAGTACTTCGTATGTAGGTGGGTTATATGACTTACAACACTAACCACTGATATTCAATTTTTATTTTCAACTTTCACAGCTTATTATAGTCATTTACAACAAAAATGCATATATAGTACATATACAATGTTTACTTCGAGTTGATGGTAGCATTTTGACTAGTGTCTTCTTAACATCTTCCTTTTGTGTTGTGCCTGAGTCTTCATATTCCTCCAACACAGCAAGTAGCAGCCTATTGGTAGCTTGGTACTCAAACTGCTCTAGTGCAGCTAGTAGCACCGAGTCAACAGTGTATGGCTTCATTCAAAACTTTCCACGCTAGAGGAAGCAGCCACAGAAACTGGTGGTTGTTAAGCTCCATAGGTCCCTATGCTGTGGTTTTAAACCGATTTAGACTATAGCTACTCACCATCAAACTGTTCCTGTAATGGGGTCTTATGACTCAATACTCTGTGGCGACAGTCTATGGAGAGTTTCTCGGTGAACCCATTAGTAGTCTACCTGAAGTGAGCACGGGATTTATAAGCTCGCCAAAAGCCTCATTAAACTCATGTGCTTTGCACTTGGGTTTTATGAGGCTTTGCTTGGGCTTCTAAACCCTGCAGATAAAGAAGTTTGATGTTTGGATCTATAATTTCACTTGGAAGTGTTTGAATTTATGACGATTCTTAGTTCTTTGTGAACAAAAAAGTTACTGTACACAGCATGCATCTTCCCCTCGGCCTACCCTCCTATGTCTCTTCTCTCTTACCATTCCTAAAAAACAATACAAAAAAACAGCAGAAACAAGTCACAAAAAAGTTTTCTGAATGAAAACAAGCGCATGTAGGGATGGAACCCTCAAAAACCAACCAAACTAGATGGGAATGACACCACAACAATTTCACACCATCCCAACATACCATACAGACCCAGCTCATGCACTCCACAGTTTCTGCATTCAAGACAGACCATATCTGCCATGCTCAGTATAGCAACTACATTGCAGCCACCCACAACATAACTCACTCCCCATGCACATCAACATGCACTCCACACCCAGCACTACCCACCCCACTGCCTTCCACAACCCTCCTATGCACACAACTGACAAACACAAAGCATAGTTGGCCAAATGTGCATGAACAATCAACGAACCACATCTCCCTTATAAAACAGGCCTAGATGTTATGCAAAGTCACCCACTGCGCAGGACGCGTTTCGGCCAATACCAGGCCTCATCAGCTGCGCTGGGGTGACCGGGAGATGGGGACTGCTATCTCATGCACAGAATGCAGTCAGGTGGCTGGCCTTATTCAAAAGTCGGTAGAGACTCCTCGAAAGCACCGTCTCTTCGTGCAGCTGTTCTTCGTGCAGCTGTCTTTCGTTCGAAGGTCTTACGTAGCGATTGATCGTCACGTGTTATCGACGCGTGCGTGCGCGCGCGCGCATACAGAGGCACTGGAGGTACCGGAAGTATTGTTAATAAGGCACAAGGCAAACAGTGTAAGGCAAACAGTGCGTGTTTAAAGGCTGTGTGTGCATAAATGTGCCAAGCCAAGTAAACTGCATGTTCAGGCTGCGTTAAACAGTAGCTATGGCAATGCATTCCAGGGCCGTAGGAGCAGGTCCGGCAGGTCCGGCGGCCGCCGGACCAATATTCGGCCAACTAACCCACGCAAAAATGCCGTATGAGCTTCGGCGGGTTGTTCAATTGTTACTCCAAAAGTAGCTACGCAAGCAGGGACCCCAGATGACAGCTGTCATCCACAAGATTTCAGTTGGAGGCTGGAGGCAAGCACGCTTTGTCGCCTGAAGAAAGTCCCTCACAATAGATACGCTACTCTCACAATAGATCGCGAATACGCGCGTGCCATTACGGCGGCGAAGACAATCATAGATATATGTTCTATGACACCAAAAGAACGCATACAGTACTGCCTCATATTCTCAAGTGTAACTGCTGCAACCGAATCGTTGGGAATCAGCGACAACGGCTTCAAAACGGCCTAAAAAGTAATTTGACCTTCTAGAGGTGGGCCTACCCCAGAACTTATGCGCGCGCTTTGCGCTGTAATACGGCCGGACCATTTCAAATTTGCTTCCTACGGGCCTGCATTCAGTAATAATGTTTTTCAGGCACCTCCCGTACTTCTGTAAAGTCCTGGGGTAGCGATGCACAAAGGTCTTGTAGGTGCTACAGAGTTTTTGGTATACGTATCCCTGTCTAAGTAATCTGGTTGTGAGTAGTTTAGATCTGTAAACAAAATCTTGGTAATTACAACATATCCTCAAATATCGAACTAACTGTGAAATTACTACTCCGTATGCTGGTTTTGAGGGTATGTTGCTATCCATGTGTGGAAAATTGACTATTGAAAAGTTGAAGGCATCCCTCTTATCATACAAGTCTGTGCAAAACTTACCATTCAGGACATTAATGTTAAGATCCAGGTAGGAACAGCTGTCATGGCTCTCTGTAGTTTTCTTAAGCTCTAATTCTGGGGGGTAAATTTGGCCTATGCATGCTTGAAAATCAGGGTTGTTAAGTGTAAGCAAGTCATCAATATATCTGCAAGTATTACTAAATTTAGCTGCTACAGAGAGGTCAGTCCGGATTAGGGATTTCATGCACTTGTTTTCATTCAGAAAACTTTTTTGTGACTCTGTACTATGAATCCCAGTAACATTACTTCAAACTTGTAGCAAAAGTATACCACAGAGTATCACACACTGTACATTGAATGTTAATACAAATGTTTTTGTTACAAATCGGGTGTGTGTGTGTGTGTGTGTGTGTGTGTGTAGCACACCATGTCATGTGGTTTGCACACTTTTACCAATAATTATTCAGCTCCCAATAATCAGTGTGTTTATTCTGTTACCAATACCACAGCTTAGAATACTGCTTAGGAGCCTTGTTATGGTTATCAGACAAGTTCCAGACATGCAACAGATTTCCCGTACATAAGTTATGTGTCATTAGTATCTCTTCCTTTCTAGGTGCAGGTGATGTCAGGTTCTCATTCAGAGGTACAACATACCAGAATAACAGTCTTGTGACCCTGGAGGATATTGGGGAAGGTTATGATGCTGCTGCCCTGTTGTGTGTAACTGACCTAACTGTTTGTTGCCGAGGTGCGTATACTGGTGGATATACCTTAGGGGACTGGTTCTTTCCCAATGGAACTGTTGTTTCCAACAGGATTATTAATAATCAAAGTCTACAGTGGAATTTCTACAGAGACAGAGGTCAGAGTGTGGTACGTATGCACCGGAGGAGAGGTGGAGTGACTGGCATCTACCGTTGTGAGATACCTGACACAACAAATGTTACCCAGACCTTGTATATTGGAGTGTATACAGCAAGTACTGGTGAGTGGCACATGTAACAAAAGTTAGGTTAACATTTCTGTAACCAAACTTGTACTATATTCTCATTTTTGCACTGGACACCTCCAATATTATTGGACAATTGAATACACTTAGTGTAAAGTGAATCTAGTGATGGATTTGATCTCTCTCCCTTTGCTGTATATATATATATATATTAGTCTTTATAGCCATTGGCAGATTGCTTTGAATTTGAAGTTGGCAAAGAATTGGTGGTTTGGGTGTCAGCAAAACAAAAACTATTTGCAAGCCCATGCTCCACTCACTCCATCCAACAATTAAGTGAACTTCTGTGAAGCAAGTCATGTCAGTTTGTGGCGCAAATGTTTGAAACTCTGCCCACAAATCATGGCTTTAGCAAGCGGTCGGGCAGGTAGGGTTTTGGCCTGACCACTTTTTCATGGACCCCAACTTGCACGTGTGCACTTTCAATTAAAATAAATACATGTATAGAGTTTAAAAGTTACCCATCATATCATCATATCATCATACAAAAATTATTTCCTAAACTGACAAAAAGCAATGCTGCATCAGATTTTTCGCACTACTTGCAGCCATTTCAGTTCACTCAACGGCTGCTGACCAACACACTTTTGTTCAGCTGCAGCAAATTAAATGCAGAATCTGCAATATCACTAGTTTCATGGTCATCTAGTGAATCAGAATCTTGCTTGCTAAGAAACATTGGTAAGAAACAATCTCTGAGCAAAATATTCGCTGCAGGAACCTTCCTACAGACATCTTTCATATCCAGTTGCTGTGTACACCAAGTTATGTGCTTATTTTGGGGGCTAGACTGTACCACAGACGTACTACAGTCATGTGGTGGTGCTGAGTTTTTAAGCAATTTCCTTGGTGTGTGATGTACATATGGTGCCCTATGATTCTCAACTCACTCTAAATGTTGCAGCAGTGTCATGTTAGAAAAAGGTGGCTTCTTTTATGCTTTGAGAGCTAAGATTAGCTGTGTGTATACCGTATAGCACTAAATTTTCGCGGGTCTTTAATTTCGCGAATTTTCAACTGTTTGCGAAAATATTTCAACGAAAATTTTTGACATGCGGTGTGCAGTGTGCGCGTGCAGCGAATTCGCGAAATTATTTCAACGAAATCTTCAAAAATTGCTATTTGCGAAAATTTAGACCCTCGAAAAATTAGCGCTATACGGTACTTGATAGGCGCTGTTGACTTAAAACATCTTATTGTCAAATCTGTGAGCTCAGATCTATAGCATTAATCCCAGGCTTTCCAATCTCAATTTTGTCTTGCAGCTTTGGAGAAAAATCAAGCTTGATAGCTACAAGACCAAGATGACTTGGCATCCAGGAGGACACACAAAGCGTCATACACTTGTAGCATGTAAAATTCTTCTAGCTTTCCTTTAGATTTTCAAAGCTGTGAGACAAAATATAGATCAAAAAGCCTGAGTACAAGGCTAGCCCAGTCTTTCCCCAACCGCAATGTGAGTAAGTAGTTTGTGTGATGTATTCACATGTGTCTTGTACGGAAAGGCTAACTCTTAGTGCTGCTACAAGGCACATGTGTGACTATGTCCAACTAATTGTAGATCTTTTATTGTAGCTTGCTGTATAAGGGTCTGTCTTAGTCTTATGCAGTTGGCTGTAGGCACCAACACATTACGTTTAAAAGTGGGCTTGATATGGCCAAGATTGACATCTTTATCTGGCTCATAAGCTCAAGATAGCTATAGTTGACTCTGCTCATGGTATTATCTTGTCATCATGACGCAGGGGCTCTGCTATTAGTAGGATGAAGTATGTGTATATGTTGTTATGATTTATGGCTACGAATTGGAAGTCACTTCCACCTTTGCACAGGAAAATTTTGTAGCGTTTCTCAGTTGTTCTGTGTTAGATCACATTTATTAGTTGATCCTAGCCCTAGTTTGTATTATCAGTTTGCCTACTTGCTACCTTCAGGTTCTCCCAGTGTAACCACTCCGGTTTATGGTAATCAGTCCAGGACCCTCACCTGCACATCATATGGTGGACCTGCTACTACTGTCACCTGGAGGAGAGATGGGGTTGTGATAACTCTCAATTCAACTTACCAACAGACCATGAGAGTAGTTGATCCTGCTGTGGGTACCTACCAGATAGTGCTCACCATTGATCCATCAGTTGTCATTGTGGGGGCATACAATTGCACAGTGGAGAATGCCAGGGGAAGTGACTCAGCGACTCTGGTTGTAGCTACCAATGGTGAGTTGATTCCATACATGCACTGTAGGACTACGTAGTAATTATCACTGTCAGCTGATTATCGACATCCAGTTACACTATCACAAATTTGAGTCATTTCCAAAAGTGAAACACATGTTAATTGGACCTTGGCAGCATGCTACATGGTACCATATTTCCCAACCATTGATCAGATGTTGCATTGATCTGGATGCACCTTCCTTCACTAGCAGTGACACGGTCAGAAACAGTGAGCAAAGTAAATACCACCCTCAAATAGTATAGCCAGTATATGAAACTAGCAAGTGAGTAAACTATGATGACTCAGAGAGTCGGTAGACTCTCTATGTAGGGATATTGCGCAGATGCGCAATATATGCAATACTCCCGTATAACTTGCTCATCATGCAACTGTCATGTCATGGGATGGGTAGCCCAGCCCCTTTGGTATGTGTTGCCGACAGTCTGGCCAGAAGTGAAGTGCTGCAGATACATTCGGCCTCAACTAAAGTTGTGTGTTTAGCTATTTGTGTGTTGTGTATATTATGGTTTGCTCTGTAAATTATGCACATACCTTGAACTTTGAACTCGTTTCCAGACCAAAGACCATGGTTATTGATCTGGGAGGGAGTGCACACGCGAAATCGTGAGTTGACCAGCGCAAGGCTGGCATGGTCTCTTCTCATAGTAGTGGGCAAAGGTTGTATTTAAGAGTCAAAAATTTCAAAATTCTAATAATATCTTGCTTATGCACAAGCAAGTCATTAGCGTACAGTTTTAGCTAAAAATTAGGGATGTATGCAAGGTAGGGTATTTCTAGTCCTGTATAGTGCTAGGTAAGTGATGTAATCATACAGACTGCCATAGCAGCCCATAAGTGAAAAGTGAAATTGGTTCACACGTGAAATCGTGAGTTGACCAGCGCAAGGCTGGCATGGTCTCTTCTCATAGTAGTGGGAAAAGGTTGTATTTAAGAGTCAAAAATTTCAAAATTCTAATAATATCTTGCTTATGCACAAGCAAGTCATTAGCGTACAGTTTTAGCTAAAAATGCACATACCTTGAACTTTGAACTCGTTTCCAGACCAAAGACCATGGTTATTGATCTGGGAGGGCGTAATTTGTTTCAAATGAAATTCACTCATTTAGTCTAGCTGTAAAGGAGTTTCCAGTTTTTTAGACCTAATACTGAATATTCCAGGTTACATGCCAACAGCAGAAAATGGTACATAGGCACATCACCAGACTATACTCAAAATGGTATGGGTACATAACTAGAGTGCTTGATGCATTCTCTTTGGCAATTATACACAAACAATCAAATAAACACATCTCTCTGGCAGATGTTTAATGTAATACTCAGTGCATTTTGGACATGTATGCATTGTTCACTGAACCACACGTGTCAATTATGGAGTGTGAGGGTAATTAGATGTGTGGCACTTTGTTGCTCTTCTGTGGACTTAGCTTTTCAGACTGGCTGCAGATGTGTAACATGTTTCCAATACCTAAATATCAAGCTCTCTGTGACAGTGATATCTCTTCCTTTCCTGGTGCAGTCAGTTTCTGGTTGAGAGGTACCACATACCATAACAACAGTCTTGTGACCCTGGAGGACATTGGTGAAGGTGATGATGCCCTGTTCTGCTTGACTGATCTAACTGCTTGTTGCCAACCTCCTTATATTGGTGAAATTGGGCCAGTTCTCCTAGGGAACGTGTTCTTCCCTAATGGAACTAGAGTTCCTAACAGTGGTGGCCAGTGGGACTTCCACAGAACAAGAGGTCAGAGTGTGGTACTTCTGCACCGCAGGAGAGGTGGAGAGAATGGAATCTACCACTGTGAGATACCTGATGCAATGAGTGTTACCCAGACCATATACATTGGAGTGTACTCAGCTAGCACTGGTGAGTTCAAGATTGAGTTGGCCCTGTTTCATTCATTGAGTTGTATATGTATTGTATGGAGTTCAGTGCCAAATGCAAATGGTATTTTCTAACATTGTGTTGGACACTCTTCAGCACTCTCAGACAGTCATCACTGGTAGTTGAATACAAGACATGTATATAGCCATGATAAGCTAGCTACTTATCAGTTCTTTAACATGTGCCTTGCCTTTTCTTAGTTGTGAAAGACTTCAACACATCCTTCCATGCATGTTTGTGGTGCACTTTGGCTCTGGGTTTAGCCACCAAAGTTTTAGCTCCTCTATACAATGGTATCAGACCCGGCCCTGATTCCCTCCCAACTCCATGCAGCCTGGTAACATTGTCCGCGTGAATTTACTTAAAGAGCACACTTCACTGGCTGAAAGTTGGAACCCACTGGGAAAGTGTTATGTTGAGGCAATCACAACTTACAAATTCAAGATATCCTTGTAGTGGATCAGCAAATTGGTTTTGTCCATAATTTTTGAATCAGTATCTTTAATTGGTCACTAATACAGTTGCTAAAGCTATGATGAAGTTGAAAGAAACCAATGTGTGTACGTACTTGATGGAGACCAAAGCAGTTCTCTATTCCCTGTTTTCATCAGTATTAACTAGAATAATTATTATAGTCAACAACTCAGATATATGGTACCAACCAAACACATGCTGGGAATATTTTCATACCAGAGTATATGTGCTTACTTAGAGAAGCATCGCAGCAGTCCAGGGAAGTCAAAGTTACACATGTGGAAGTTCCTATTGAAGTCACAAGTGGCAACTTACAAATTCAAGATACCTTTGTAGTGGATAGTAGCACAACTGAAACTGTGAAAAGAGGTGTTATACCACATGTGTATGATGTCATTACCTCCAACAGGCCAGGTTACTATCCCAGGTGGAATCAGCTTCCAGTTGAATACTGACCCAGCTACTGACCCTCCTGTGTTCACCCTCACCTGCACCTCCACTGGTGGTCCTGCCACCACTGTCTCCTGGAGGAGGGATGGTAGAATGCTCAGTAATGACAGCACCTACAGTATCACTTCTCAAGTGACAGATGTAGAGACAGCCACCTACACCCACACACTGACAGTGACTGGGAGACTGGTGGGAGAGTATCAGTGCAATGTGTCCAACATCAGGACACCTTCAGGAAGTACCAGAAGCCTAACAGTAGTTGGTAAGGAATGTAACATTTCACAGAGGAGACATACATACTGATTATGAATGATCATTACTATGCTCTTTTCTTACCCACAGCTGCTGGCTCACCCATCAACCTCAATGCAGTACAGGTTAATGTCAGCAGTTTCAGAGTCTCCTGGACTCCGCCAGCCACTGTGACTGGGTATCAGGTGTACTGGAGTGGAGGTGGAGGGTATGACAGTAGTGCTGGAGCTAAGGATAGAGCTGTTACTATCACTGACCGCACCTCTTGCCTCATGTATGTCCAACATCAGGACACCTTCAGGAAGTACCAGAAGCCTAACAGTTGGTAAGAGACCTGAAAATGAACATGGCTTACGTTTATGTGGAGATTCGCAGTTACATTCTACACGGGGAATGCATGTTTTTGATGGGGGCGAGCAAGTGCTTATGTATACATTTACTAGTCACTACTTGTCAGTCAGTAACCAAAAGCAGACCTTACTAGACTACACAATGCATTTATTCATCTTGTAAACTGCTGCACAGGACTGGAACACACTTCACACCGGAAGCCATGAAGCTAGCAGGGGAATCTAATGTTTTCAGCAAAGAAATTTGAATTTCTGATACTACTGTAGTGATCTATTCCACAGGTGCTGACCCACCAACTGATCTCAGTGCTACACAAGTGGGTCCCACCAGTATCAGAGTCTCCTGGACTGCACCAGTCTCAGGAGCCACTGTGACTGGGTACAGGATATCCTACAGTGGAGGAACTGACCAGGGCAGTGTGGATGTTGGGGCTAGTGCAACTGACCACACTGTAACCATCACTCCGCCACAGAGTCCACAGACTTACTCCATCAGTATCATAACTCTGTCTTCTAGTTTTCTAAGCTCCATGGCTAGGCCCATAATGGTTACAGTAGAAGGTAAGTGCAATATTTTAAGTGTCTATAAACCGCAGTGATCCATTCCCTTTCAAACCGATCTACAACCCACTGTACCTGCTGTCATACCTTGAACAACAGGCCCTGTGAAGAGTAAGTGTGCATGTGTCTGCATGGTGTTCTAGTATTAGATATCTTCTGCATTCCTCCTACCTTTAGCCAAAACTGGTCATGAGTTTTATGAACAATCAATGAACCACATGTCCATTAACCCTTTAAACCCTATAGTACACCTCCCCCTGTCCCACCCTTTCTGCTGACGCAGAACCTGCGCCAGCGCGCAGAGACTATCTTTTCTGCGCAGTGCGCAGTATGACGTTATCAAAAGTGTACTATAGGGTTTAAAGGGTTAATGAACCACATGTCCATTATATGAACCACATGTGTATTCAGTGTGGAGATAACTTTTGTGAGTGCATGTAATGTTCAATGTCTGTCTTCATAATGCAAAGTCGTCTATGTGTAGGTTAGAAACCTAACCAGAGGTTCTTAGGGCTATAGAAGCGCGAGGAAGTGTTTACATAATTCCTGAGGGCGAAGCCCGAAGGGATTATGTAAACACTTCCGAGGCTTCTGAAGCCCTAAGAACCGAGGGTGCGGTTTCTAACCGGCTTAGAAAATGGTGCAACGTTACATAATCCGCGCCAAAATTTGCAAAATGACGTCATAATCGTCGGTTATATATATAGTCGAAAAATGAGCTAGCCGTGGCTGTGGTGGCGATCGAGCTGTGGATTTTACAGCCATGAAACGTGTTGTTTGAGTGTAGTAAGCCAAGCGCTATCTAAAGAAACCTGCTGTAACTTCCCTAGCCTGTCTACTTGGCCAAGAACAGTGGTGGTTGGTTTGTACCGAGTTGGATCCAATGCTCAAGCGTACAAGACTTAAAAAACATTAAAAATGTAAAAAGATGTAGGGATGGCATGCTAAAAAGTATGCAAACAAGGTAGAGATGATGCATGAAAGCAAAGGTCTACATATTGGCAAAGCCCCATCCCTACATCTTTTTCACACTACAGTTAGACAGTGCATGGGGTAGTCTTTACTAGCAGTTCATGGCTGTAGCCTCATTCTCAGGCCATGCACTTTCTAGCTCCTCCCACATGGCCTGGGAACGAGGCTAATATTGTAGGTGGCTACCAAGGTTAGTAGTTTTATTGCCAACATACTACTTGTAGTGATAGTGGTACCCTTGTTATATGCCTCTGGTATAACCTAGACAGTGAGCTCGAGTGGGCTGCAGACTGGTCATAGTAATCAGTGTGTAAAATCAAGCACTCATGCACAGCGTTAATAACTGCATGGATGGGTGCAGATCCAGCTCTCGAGCACGCTGTCTAACTGCAGTGTGAAAAAGATGTAGGGATGGGGCTTTTCCAATATGTAGACCTTTGCTTTCATGCATCATCTCTACCTTGTTTGCATACTTTTTAGCATGCCATCCCTACATCTTTTTACATTTTTAATGTTTTTTAAGTCTTGTTTCTGTACTTTTTTTGATGTTAATCTCAGTTACAGTTAGACCTAAGCCTAAGAAGAATATTTCAAGTGTAACCACAACACCAGAACTTGAAGCGGCGTTGACAGTTTAGTAGTGATTCCAGTGTGACATCTGCCCTCCCTGGAGAAAAGTGTAATAATTATGTGCAATATAGCCAGCTAGAACCTGATGAAGGGCCAACCACTCTCCGTACCAAACTTTGTGAAAACAATTTCATGATTCAGTTGTCAATCACATGACGACTGACCAGCTGCAGCACAGAAAACTATCATACTGACAACAGACCATCCTACCTTTATAGTTAACTGAAGCTGTGAGTAGGCTAGTTTTAGTGTAGCTACAAGTAGGCAGCTGAATGCAGCGCCTTACCTACGTGGTGTTCATAAGCCTTGCCCAATGCCGCGGGGGAAAAACACCGTGCCAATCATGCCCGCCCGCTCGCTTGTGTACTCTCGCTTCCAGACCAATGACCGTGGTCTTCGGTCTGGGAACGAGACTTCGTGTGCGCATGCGTACAAAATTAGAAAATGGCGTCCTTCGCAACGGACAGCAGCCTCAGAGTGTTGTGAATGGCTTTTGTTGACCAGGGTGAATTTGAAGCTATGAAGACGCTGAGTGGTTGGGAAGCTGAGCGCTGTGATGAGCATCCGTTTCGTGCTAAAATCAAGGTGAGTACTTGAGCCGTTTTCGAGTTATCATAATTTACAAAGTGGTCGGAACAAAGAAAGAAAGAAGAATAAGAAAAATGGCACTTTTGCTAGCGCACACTTTTGTGTTTAGCTGTCTTCCGCGTGGCTTTTGGCCACTTGTATGAGTCTTGCTGATCACAAAGGCACTCAAAGAGGAAGCCTGGGCGCTTAAATAAGCTTTTAGCGTGTTTGTGGTGAAGTTATACGGCTTTTGCTTAAGTATTGCATATATTGCGCGTCGGCGCCATCCCTACATAGAGAGTCTACCGACTCTCTGATTCGTTGTCCGGATGGCAGCTGCGCTAGGGGTAGTAGGTTACTCAATCGCGACTGTTGTGGACATGGCCTGCGATGTTGCGCTACCAGCCGCTCGCCTGTTGGACGAGATTCTTGCCGACCTGGCCAGCGAGCTGCGCTACTGCTACTAGCCGATTCTTGTCGACCTTGCCTGCGAGCTACGCTACTAGCCCGCTCGGCTGTTGAACGAGATTCTTGCAGCACTGCTACACGAAACGGAGTGGATCGGGCTTGGTTGGGACTTGGAAGAGCTTTCCAGTTTATAATCTCAGTTAATGGTTAGTGAAACCCACAAAATACAGACCTATTCACTCAGGTTTCTATTTGAGATAGAAACCTGCATGAGGTATTCTACGTGAAATAAAAGACCTCATTAACACTTCAACATCAAAGCTAGAATATTCATAAATTTTCTAAGAGTTTTAGAACATGCACATATATTAACTGTTTCCATTTCTAGTTCCAGGGCTGGTGAGCTCATTGAGTGTCACCAATACCACACTACTGATCACCTGGGACCCTCCCCTCACACCAAGTGGTGACATCCTTGTCTATGAGGTTCACTACCAGGTGGAGGGAGGACAGGAAGGTGGGGGAGTGGTGAATGTCACAGCCACCTCTGTAGAGCTGACTGGCCTGAGACCAGAGTCCACCTACACCATCTCAGTGAGGGCCTACACAGCTGCTGGGCCCGGGGAGAAGAGAAGGCTGACAGTAGCAACAGCTGCTACCAACATCTGTTAGTTACCTAGACAGAAAAGTATATACACAATCATGCATTTGCTTATACTTAATTGGAAGCATATCCACTCACTTTTTGTTGATTGCTTAATTGTCACCTGCTAGTCAAGTTGTTCAGTTAAATATGTCAAACTCTCAACATCCTGTACATGCAGTGGGTGGTTCTACACAATATCTAGGCCTGTCCTTTTACACTGAGATGTGGCTCATTTTTTCGAATTAATTGTGTTTGTGACACCACAGATTTGGTAAACAAACAATTTCACTTACAGTATGTCCACAAGTGAGGGAATGTGGGTCTGTTGTTGGTGCGGTGGTGGGAACATCTATTGGCTTAACCCTGTTGTATGCTGTGATTCTACTTGTGTGGATCCTTTGGAATAAAAGGTAATTAAAGTACCTGTGTATGCTTCTGTATATACTATGTTTGCTTTCACTATGCTCCATTTTCATAGGAAGACAAGAAAGGATGACACTCAGGAGAAACAACTGGAGTTAGTTCCATTCCTAGCTCTGTCCCAGGCCATTTGCACTAATCACTGTAATAATTTTTCATGCTAAACAGAGGTACATGTAGGAGCTTGACTTAATTTACCCCATTGTTAACTGAATGGATTGAGATTTTGGCTATCGGTTGCAGTAACTCTGCAAGTTCTCTCATCCACAGCACTGATATTGTAATGAAGGAGTGTGCTGCTTATGGAGGAGTGACTGCTCACAGTGGGATGGAAGATGTCTATGAGTATCCTCAGTGAATTGACAATAGCTTTTGAATAATAATTCTGATGCTATTTTATTTTGTCACTTGTAGATAACAACCTAGTTACTCCACTTTGTACTTTGCTTATGATTGTATCAATACATTTTTAATTATACAACTGCTTAATTCCAATCAACTACGGTATATTATAATGCTTTGTCAGAATATTCTGTGAGTGATTCCTGAAGTGAGCCTATCTATCAATATTGCTAGAGGAAAATGTCGTTCTTCTGAAAATATGCATAGCGAACAGAAGGTTATGTGCCAAAATGTGTGATTTTTGATTTTTCATTGGGGATAATATATCAACATATGTACCTTCAGCAGATATCAAGAAGTTTAATAGATTTTCAAACCTCCATAGCCAGCCATGGGGGTAGACTACTCTTAAATATTAAATGATGAAGCAAACATTAAGATAGCTAAACGGTTCCAAATCACTACAGCATGTGAGAAAGAAGAGAAGTGGAAAGAGTTCATGTAAGTCTGAGAATGTAAATGGGTGAAAGGATGTGGATATCGTAGGCCAGGTAATATAATTAGTACGTACAACAGGAGTGCATCAGGAGAGTCAATAATAAACAATTGCACAAATCACTCATTTTGAGTAGTTTCCTTCTTTCAGAAGGTATATGAGTATGTTCAGGGTATGCAGCATGTCACAGTAGGCATTATCCTGTACAGACTCTACATGAAAAACACTGTACGTACAGATTCAAGTTCTTTTATGTCTTTAGATGAGGATCCCTAACAGGCTGTTTGCTGTCAGACTTTAGAACAGAGGATAGATATGTGTGCAGAGTAGATGCAGGGTTCTATAATATACTTGTAAGAATGTACTCTCTCTAGGGGTTAGCCATTGATTAAAAATGTAGTTGGCATGGTGGAGTCTACCTCTTTCAAGACACATGCATCACAGTTCAACCGTAGCTTGTGGGTTGAAATTCAACAGATATAGTGTATCAATGTCTAGGCTTGAAGGGCTTGATGGTCTGAAGGAGATTGGATAGTCCTGTACAAGAGGAGATCATCTGCATACAGACTCATGCTGTGATAGACAGGACATTGATAAGGCTGTCAATGTTAATTGTGAACAGTAGGGCCTAGGGGACCATGTACACAGCCTTGGGGGACATCTGAGAGGACTGGTAGAGGCAGGGAGTACCTTCAACTCCAATGCACTGACTTCTGCCTGTCAGGTATGAAATCAAAAGTCAACTTGAGTAGAACATTGATGTTCAACTGTCTACAAGTGATGAGGCACAGGTTATGTAATGGCATACTGGCACACTCTGAAGTAGGTGCACAATTTAATGCATTGACTCAGAACCAGGTAACATTCACCATTCTGCCTATGTCAATAGGTTAGCCACCTCTGTAGAGCTGACTGGCCTGAGACCAGAGTCCACCTACACCATCTCAGTGAGGACCTACACAGCTGTTTGGGCCCGGGGAAGAGAGAAGACTGACAGTAGCAGCAGCTACCACTAGCACCTGTCAGTTGCTGGACAGAAAGTCCTGATGTCAACTTTCTTATGTATATAGCACTGTATGTGTTAGAGATATCTCACATGTCACTTGGCACAATGCACTTAAGTTAGAGTCACAAATCTACACAGAATGGTTGAAAGTACTTTGGCTCTCAAGTTTGAAGCACTAGATCCCAGCAGAACTTAACTGGTACGTCAAAGTGACCTATGGTCATAGGGTAAAAGTGATTTGTATCCTGAGAATAAAACTGAGTCATTAGTTGGTTAACCCAAAATGTAGCTAGCATTGTACAATTGGGATTGGGTCTGTATGTTAGCTATGCACATTCTTGTGATGCCAGACATTATTATGTGGCTGATGGTCTCTGCATGTAGTTGTTTGTTGTGCTTGAAACGTATAAGTTGTGTGATTCACCCAGCATTAGTTATGTCAACATGTACAGTTTACAATTATGCAATGATTAATCAATCTCTTCGTGTATGTACACCAAACCTTCTGGTTGTAGCACAAACAGCAGTCAGACTCTCCCACAACAAAACACAGTCAACACCGGGCCGAAAATGATGAAGGCCTACCTCAATCATGTCAATTACCCCATGCCAGGCTTCAGCCTACACTCTGTCTATATACTACATCTAGCAGGGTTAAGGTGGGGGGGGGGGGGGGGCACTGGGATCCCCCCCCCAGAAATTTGATGTCATAATTGCTTTATAACAGCTACAATATATAGGGTATACAACACAATAGCAAAGTACAGCACAATTATAGGCTTAGCTGAATCTGACGATTCTTGTCCTTAAATATGTCATTAAAACCCTAGCAGGTGCACCGATGCGCACATGCACCCTTTGCACGCGTGTATTTTTTCCCCTCCCAGGAAAAATCCCTGTATGAAACCCTGTCTAGCTATGTAAAAACTTATCATATACCAGTTTTAGCATAATGCTCGCTTTGAAGACTCAGTGTGTAGGAACACCTGGATGTTTACGTAATTTACGTAATGCAACACACGGGTTGTTTCAGCAAACTGGACCTCCTGCATGAAATCATAGATTATTAACCTCACGTAACGTGAGGTTAATAATCTATGATGAAATACACACGTGAGTCCATTCTTGGTTGCATATGTAGCTACCAGATAGCGAGTCCAAACCAAAAAAAAAAATTTTTGCAATCGAAAAAAGTTAGTAACACAGGCTTAAAGAGCAGCCTTAGAGCAATTGAACGATATACATATTGCCTGAGTTACCTATTATTTTATCCCAAGATATGGCTTTCCGAAGTCCAATGGTAAGCTTACCGTATACCCACTTTTTACAACAAAATTCAATGGAGAGGGTGGCACCGCGCAACAACATTTAAAGATCAAGCACATACAGCACCTCATCCAGTTTTAAATTTCCTGGGGATCTAAATGAGTCCTGTGCTATGATATCCTAGCCTTGTTTTGGAGCACAACAGCTCACAGCAGTGGTATCAGTGCATATTATGGTAGATGTTTAAAGTTTGTTTCTTTCAAGAGCTGGCTATGGGGACAACTCTGATGATGAAAATAACGTTTGTTTTGGCTAATGATTCTAAGTGTAGCTACCAGTGAGTCGCCAAACCTGCAGACCGGAGTCACCAACATGCATGGTCATCATAATCTGCACCTTAGTGCCTGGCAGCAGCACTTCAATTTGATGTGCGTTGTAAGGCTATTGGCCGAAATTTCGATTGTGGGTGCGGGTTTTTGCAAGACACGTACCACGGTGCCGCATTCAATACGGCACTTCTGCGCTGCGATCCGAAAAGGGTTACGCAATTTTTCACTGTTATGAATATCACAGACGAACTGGCGTAAACTGAATTTCTTGGTGCGGTCAGTTTCGCTTGTTTTTCGCCGTTTCTACTCGCAGGTGTGAGATGCCGCTGACAGAGAAGGGTGCGTTGTTCACCGCATTACTCATTTTGTGCTGCTGGTCTTGGGATGTTGGCGCACAAGGTATTACAGTGAGTAACAAACAAGCTGAGCTTGCAAACTGTGAAGGGCCCACACCTTGGGGTATGAATGCACAGTGTATGTGAATCAATCCCTGATTGCAGCTTGTCTCTTGTGGTGCAATTACACAATGTCTTTTTTCTTGCATCATGAGGTGTAAGTTGTGATTGTATATCACACATCTGTAGTAGAAAACTGATGTAAAGATGACACTTTGCAGGTATTGGGTTAACCCTGAACAATGTGCAGTATTCCAACAACAGTGTTGTGAACATCACGGATATTGGAACTGATAGTGCTGCTCTGTTCTGCACAACTACCAACCTAGCCTGCTGTTTTTCTGTACCACCACCAGGAACTCATTGGTACTTTCCTAATGGAAGCCGGGTTGAACGTGATGGCATTACATACTACAGGACTAGGATTAACGCATATGTGTCACCTCCTGGAACAGTATTTCTCCATCGTAATCCAGGGGCTAACACAACAGGAATCTTCCGCTGTGACATATTTGACGACAGTGGAGACCTGCAGAGCCTTTTTGTAGGGATATATACTGCCACCACAGGTGAATCCTGTACATTGAAGATCAATTTGTAGAGCAAGAGCCTGTGACCATATAGTAAGAGCTAGCCAAACACATTAGACTGAGAATCCCTGAAAGGTGGGAAGGGCCATGACCAAGAGTATGCATTGTGTGCATATGTTCTTAGTCCTGAATGACAAGTACCTTTATTTTCAGTGGCGTAGCCAAACCGGGGCCCACCTGGGCTGGGGCCCGGGCGTCAGTGTCTGCAAAATTGAACATCGTAGCTAGTATAACTATTTGCATCTATAGAATGATGCAGTTTCCTACACTCTCTTAATCTCACTTTTCACAAGTTTGATGTTTCTGTACAATACCTGTACAGCGTGCACGTATAACTACTGAAGTCATGGGTCAGAACCACTCCCGATTTGAGACTGACGGCAATGGAATTACAAATGGCCTATAGAAATAGCCTAGTGGCTCTAAAGTGCCAAAATTTACTAGAAAAGCCTTGGAACTAATTGTGGGCGCGCACGCGGCCGGTTGCTAGGGGGTTGTATCTCAGCAATAAAAAGGCTTATAAACGCACAGCCTGCTGCAACTTAGCATCCGTGTGGACTACTAAACACACGTACACGTTTATGAATCTACCTTGTCCACAAGCTGAACAGTGAAGCGGCTAAATCCAGACCTATTCGTTGATAAAACTTTTGAACGGAGTAACTTACTGACTTGGAACATCTACAGAGCTGTTATTACGAGAGGAATTCAATAACAGAACGCTTTTCATCGTCAGACAAACAGAAACACACGCTTCGCAGTTTTCATGGGCCTGCAGCGTATAATGCCTGACTTTTCAGCGCGTATTTGTTGAAAAACTGTTACGGTCAAGTCCACTCCCCCAGGATGTCGCAAAACAAACTGAAGTTAAATTCTGGTGAACACAGGCTGAGTTTTACAGAGTTATGTAAACCGCACCTAGCTGCTCTTTGAGAAAGAACCGCCTCTTGCATGCGTACAGAAATCCAGCCTCCTTGCTGAAATGTAAACGCTGGTGCACCTGAGGCTTCCGGTAAGATGGTGTGGGGTCGTCCAAATAATTGCCCAGGTTGTTTTACGACAACAGCTTTTTGCATACCTTTGGATCCGCACGGTTGTTAGTTCCGACCACCCTTGAAATGAAAAAGTTACACATGTGGTGCCTGGGCATCATCTGTAACCTGGCTACACCACTGTTTATTTTCCTTGCAAGTGTTTGGAACTCTAAACCTTGGACAGACAAAGAAGATGCATTCACAAAATGTGTTCTCTTGGTTGGAACTCCTCCCAGTAACATCATGGCACTATATCATGTATGCTAGCTTTCATTTTAAAGCTGCAAGACAAAATCTGGAACAGAAAGCCTGGGTCCAAGACCAACCCACCACCACTTTGTATAGATAGATTGTGTGCTGTATATTCACATGTGTCTTGCTGGGAAAGTTGGCTTGATGTTTACTTACATCTGATTATCGCTAAGTTTGACATCTTTGCCTGACTCATGCATGACCATTTCATGCTATGAATTTGGTTCAAGAAGGCTGTGTGGGTTATGATTTATGGATAGAAATGGAAGCCTCTCTCACAAGGAGAGCTAGGAATTCTTTTTGGACAGTATTATGCATCACTTTCATGTGACTTTCAGGTTGTTCAGGTGGGAACTGAGCTCTTGAGTTCATAACTAGTTGGTCCTAGCCCTAGTTTCATCACTTTGCCAATTTCTTACCTTCAGGTTACCCACTTGTAACCAGCCTGGGATATGACAATCAGTCTAGGACCCTCGCTTGCACTTCAACTGGTGGACCTGCTACCACTGTCACCTGGAGTAGAAATGGAATTGTGATAACTCTCAATCCTATCCACCAGCAAGACAAGAGAATAGTTGATTCTTTCGCAAGTACCTACCAAACAGTGCTCACCATTGACTCATCAGTGTGTCAGAGTGGCTTTGTTGGGACATACAGCTGCACAGTGGAAAATGCCAGAGGAGGATCATCGGTGACTCGGGTTATAGTTGGTAATGGTGAGTTGACCCCATACATGCACTATTCGTTAGCACTATAGGATGATAATGTATTAGCTACTACTGTCAACTGTTCTAATTTGAGCATGTGCCAAGTATGCCTATTAATTTTACACAGTAAGAAGGAAAAGTATCCGTATAAGCAATGCAGGATTTTGAAATGCGATTTGACTGTCTGAAAGCTTGTCTTGTTCCTTACACAATACTCAGCTTTGTTCTTACCCTGCATGACCAAAGCTTGATGTGACATGCATATTCTGTATCACTGGCAGTGCTTCTGCCAAGTACTTCAGGCAATTTTCAGTTTTGTAAGAAACACCCAGAAGTGATATATATCCTCTATAATATGTATGTATGTCCTCTATATGTGTGGCACATCTTCTATACGTATGGCATGTACTGAGCTAGTGGCTGCCTGGTGTGCAACTGACACATTTAGTACCACCTGTGTGGTAAGTATAGAGGATTGTGACAGCTAGTGGTTGTCTGGTGTGCAACTGACACATTTAGTACCACCTGTGTGGTAAGTATAGAGGATTGTGACAGCTAGTGGTTGTCTGGTTGCTGTAGCTCAGTACGACAGCACTGGTGGTTCAAGCCAGGAACTCTGGGTTTAATTCCTGGTGACTGCCAGCTTCAATTTCTTCTATTTTGCCTCATAATGCTTTTATTTCCAGCTGAGGCAAAAATTTCTAAGTGTTTAGAAATTCAAGTGTTTAGAAATTCGCTCAGTCAAGCTGTAAAGAAGTAGTCGGTTTTGTGACTTTTTCAAAGTTATATGACAACAGAATTTCAAGCCAGGTATATACATAAATTGTTTAGGTCTGAGACTTATGTGTTGATGCATTCTTCTTGGCAGTTTTGTAACTATTGCTGAACCACATCTTCCTGTTAATGGCAGACTCATATACATGAAAATGCCCTATGCACAGGATGCAACATGTATGCATTGTATATTGATGTCATTTATGTCCGCTATAATGGATACTTGTCTGACAAGCTCGAGATGTGTAACATGTTTCAACACATAAACATCAACCCATGTTATCACTTCCATTCCGGGTGCAGGTGGGAGTGTCAGTTTCTGGTTCAGAGATACAGTATATCAGAACAACAGTCTCGTGACCCTGGAGGACATTGGCGAAGGTGGTGATGATGTCTTGCTATGCATAACTGACCTAACAGCATGTTGCCGATCTCCTTACTCTGGTACCATGGGGCCTGTCATAGGGAACTGGTTCTTTCCTAATGGAACTAGAATTGGTGAGCAGTGGGAGATGTACAGAACAAGAGGCCAGAGTGTAGTACATCTGCATCGCAGGAGAGGTGGAGTGGATGGAATCTACAGCTGTGTGATACCTGATGCAGCAGGTGTTGATCAGACCATAAGTATTGGAGTGTACACGGCAAGCACTGGTGAGTTATGAAAATTGGTTGGCCCTGTTTCATTTGTTGGAGCAATTTATCAGACATCCAATTCTGTTGGACACTCCCCAGTACTCTCATGCACTCATTAGTTGAAAACAAGGGCCATTTCTCCTGATGCTGTGAACTATAGGTAGATGAAAATGGGGTGTATCACAGTATACAAGTCAGGTCCTGTTTATAAAATTGCATGGGACACTGCAAATATTACCCACTGCCAACTAGAGCAACATTGCTTTTGCCATAATTATTTGTGTGATGAATTTAGCTACTTTCACTTCCAACAGGCCAGGTTACTATTCGAGGTGAAATTACCTTCCAGTTGAACACGGACTCTGTCACTGACCCTCCTGTGTTCACCCTCACCTGCACCTCTACTGATGGTCCTGCCACCACTGTCTCCTGGAGAAGGGATGGCATAATGCTCAGTGATGACAGCACCTACAGTATCTCTTCTCAAGTGACAGATGCAGTGACAGCCACCTACACCCACACACTGACAGTGACTGGGAGACTGGTGGGAGAGTATCAGTGCAGTGTGTCCAACATCAGGACACCTTCAGGAAGTACCAGAAGCCTAGCAGTTGGTAAGAGATCTCAGATTCAATATGGCGTAAGTCTTGTGTGAAGGAGGAGGAGTTACACTTGCAGTTCTTGAGCTAATGTTACACTCAACAGGTGCCAACCCACCAACTGGTCTCAGTGCTACACAAGTAGGTCACACTAGTATCAGAGTCTCCTGGACTGCACCAGTCTCAGGAGCCACTGTGACTGGGTACAGGATATCCTACAGTGGAGGGACTGACCAGGGCAGTGTGGATGTTGGGGCTAGTGTAACTGACCACACTATAACAATCACTCCACCACAGAGTCCCCTGACTTACTCCATCAGTATCATAACTCTGTCTTCTAGTTTTCCAAGCTCCATGGCTGGGCCCATAATGGTCACAATAGGTAAGTACTATATTTTAAGTGTCTATAAACCGCAGTGATCCATTCCCTTTCAAACCGATCTACCACACCCACTGTTCCTGCTGTCATACCTTGAACAACAGGCCCTGTGAACAGTAAGTGTGTGTCTGTATGGTGTTCTACTGTTAGATATTCTCCTACCTTTAGTCAAATCTGTTCACAATTTTAGGTTGCAGACACAGATGTATGCATGCTGTTCTCATTTCTAGTTCCAGGGCTGGTGAGCTCATTGAGTGTCACCAATACCACACTACTGATCACCTGGGACCCTCCCCTCACACCAAGTGGTGACATCCTTGTCTATGAGGTTCACTACCAGGGACAGGGAGGACAGGAAGGTGGGGGAGTGGTGAATGTCACAGCCACCTCTGTAGAGCTGACTGGCCTGAGACCAGAGTCCACCTACACCATCTCAGTGAGGGCCTACACAGCTGCTGGGCCCGGGGAGGAGAGAAGACTGACAGTAGCAGCAGCTACTACCAACACCTGTTAGTTTCCTAGTTGCTAGACAGAAAATTGTGTTTGCTTATACTGGAAGTATAATCTACAATTTTGCAGCCTATATCCACTCACTTGTTGACTGTTTAATTGTACTTAGCCAGATTTTTCAGTTAGGTTATAGACTTACAACATCCTGTACAATAGTATACATGCAGTGGGTGACTCACCTAGGCCTGCCCTTTTATACTGAAATTTTGTTGTTGGTTGTTCGTGCATGAGACCTACGTATTAAAAAGCACAACAATTTCCACTTACAGCCTACAAGTAATGGATCTGGGTCTCTTGCTGGTACTTCTTCCCATCTTAATTCACAGCTCCACCTCCCACTGTAGTCCATCCTCAAATGATAGGAATTGGATCTCTTGTTGGTGCGGTTGTGGCAACATTTATCGGAACAACCCTGTTGTATGCTGTGATTCTTCTTATATGGAATAAAAGGTAAATTAAAGTACTTTTGTGCATGCTTTGATCTCTAATCTTTGCTTTCGCTATGCCATACTTACCACAGGAATATGAGAAATGTTGATGCTCAAGAGAAACAGTAAGTCACATTTCTAGTTTGTCCCTGGCCATTTGCACTGATTACTAATGAAGAGTGAAGCTGCTTGACATATTTGTGAGCAGAATGGGTTAGGGTTGAGAGTGACGGCTATACCTGTAGATCATTGTGTGTATAGCTATAAGCCTTGCAGCTCTGTTCCCCAACCCACAGCACTGACATTGTAATGAAGGAGTGTGCTGCATATGGAGGAGTGACTACCCACAGTGGGATGGAAGCTGTCTATGAGAATCCTCAGTGAATTGACAGTAACTGTTTTGCTATACAAAGTGGCTATTTACATACATCTACTCACACAGTTGCTGTTAATTCAGATTTCAAGGCTTACCTTAAACACATCAGTAAAGTGGTGTATACTTACTTAACCCATTGGGAATCACAAGTCTTAAACTGTACTTAGGAAAATATCCGTGTTTAAAAGAATATAATCGATGATCTAAATTTTTGTGCTATCATGAGTGAGAGTTCCACAAAGTAGCACTTACAATATATATATGTAGTGCATCTTTCACACATTTAATTTTCTTTGTTCAAAGCATAAACAGATTTAAATGCCAAACATTTAGAAATGGAAGGTATGTCACATGATTCCACCATCACACATCACATGACTATAGTGTGCTCAGGCAAACTAAATAGTTATAGCGTGGGAGGTGCTCCCTCAGAGGGGGTTTCCCTAGTCTTCCGTGAGGTGTAGGGAGTGGTTGTGTAAGGGTAGCATTCTTGCTGGTTCAAGGGGCCATGCAAATGAGTGTTGGCTTTTTTGTTGGTTCAGTATTTACTTGGGACTGTTGCACCGTGACTCAGTTTATTTGGGGAATGGACATGTGACCACAAAGCTCAGGACAAGATGGCCTTTCTCTGTCTCTGTTCCTTTGAATAAACACCTTCTAGTCAGAAATATGCCCCTTGTACTCCCATCCCTAGTAGCCACTCCTCCAAGGGTGCCTGCCTTTCCACCATCAGGTTGATGCTACCACCACTTGCTGCTGTATCTATCACCTGCTAAATCACTTACTGATCATGATCATGCGTGGCTATGGCTGCTTCTTTAGGCTGTACATAGCTGATGGTCTTTACTTGCTATATAGTTGCTTCTCCTTAACAACTAGCTGCTCACCTGTTATGGTGAGTTGTAGTTTGAGTGTTTGCAGTTGATCAAACTCTCCTTCATTAACTCCATTAGGAGCACTGGCAGCCTCAACTCAGGATCGTGGTACATAAGTGATTTAATTAGGGCAGGAAGTTTACACAAGGTTACGGTTCATTGATTTTCTACTCTGTACACTTATAAGGCTTTCCCTCAACCTACCTGCAAAGACCTGTATGTACCCAGGTATTGGACAATGTTTCATTGTGTGATGGCAATATTCAAATCGAGATAAAAAATTGTATATCATCTCCACAGAAACAAAGTAATTGTACAATAATTATGTGTTCAGAGTTCAATACAACTACACACTGTCAAATGATGCTGGCAATTTCTACTGAGTTTTTCATACCATCAGGTGCAAAACCGCCCACTACTATGAGTTCATTATGAGGGAAGGTTGTTACTAGACAATGAGAACGAGGAGTTGCCATGTGGCTGATGACCTTCCAGGAGTCGGTTGTTGTGTTGTACATGTGAATGGCAGTTGTCGTTTTACCATATGAATCACACCCACCTACTGCCAACAGTTGTCCCTGCAGCGAGGCATATGTGGATAAGGTAAATGGGGTATCAGTTAGTTTGTGCCATACTTCAGCTCTGCTAGTCAATGAAGTCTTTAATTGCACTTTCCGGGACTGTGGCTGACAAGACTGAAGAAGGGAAGCCAGTGAGCAGGTGAATATTGACTTTGATTTTTCACCATCTTGATCCCAACCTCCCACCATGTAAACCTGGTCTCCACAGAGTGTTAGTGATGATCGAAAAAGTGGGTGTGGGAGGCTGTTGGCTGTGGACCACTGTAGGGTCTCTGTGTCCATCACTTCAACAGTGCTCAGTTTTATGCGTCCTCCTCCCACTCCTCCAGCTACAACCAAAGACCAGCCACTGCACACTGTGATAGTCACCCAGCGCTTGGTTGGCATGGGAGGGAACTGCTCTCTCCATTTCTTGTCAGTGAGGCTCAGGAGTGAGTTAGTAACTTGCTCACTTGGCGTTTTACCACCAATGGCAGTGAGGAGACTGTTGGCCACTGCCAGACTGAAACCATAGTTAGGACACTCAGGAAGTTCAGACCATTTGTTATTAGTAGAATTGTAGGCGAACACACCCTTTGAATAAATATCCCCTGGTCGGAAATATGCCACACTCCCATCCATAGTAGCTACTTCTCCATACATCTTACAAGGTGCCCTTCCACCACCCTTCCACCTCAGCTTCACGTCGACACCACTTACGGCTGCACCACTAACCTCTACCTCATTTTGTCTCTGCCTTGGCTGCTTTTGCAGCCTCCTCTGGTCTTGGGTCAGCTTCTCCCTCTCCAGGTGTTCCTGGAACTCTGCAACCACTTTCTCAAGCTGTTGTCTGAGCTGCTGAATCTCCTGCTGATGACCGGCTATGGCTGCTTCTTTCAGCTGTAGCTGATGGTCCTTACCTGCTAATTGCTTGTCTTTACCAGCAAGTTGCTCATCCTTTGTGGTGAGTTGTTGTTGGAGTGTTTGGAGTTGGTCATTGGCTGCAGTAAGTAAATTCTGTAGTCCTAAATGCTGTGGTTGCTGGACTTCTTGTTCTTTCTCTTGCAGCTGTTGTTGAAGGTCTTGGACCTGCTGTGATTGTTGCACTTCTTTCTCTATGTTAACACATTGTGTATTCACTTGAGACTGCTGCACACTCTCAGTGTACTTGGGGGATGCTTTCAGTGTGGATATGCGACCACAAAGCTCATGACAAGATGGCCTTTCTCTATCTCTATCCTTTAGGCAGTCAAGAGCAACTGGCAGCAGGGGGTGTGCTAAGTCAATCAGGTCAATGTGGAATTTTCGACGTTCAATTTCAGGAACTTTGACCTGAACTTCACCAGACGGTATCCTTGAATCGCTGATCTCCATAATCTTGAAGCGGTTCCCAGGTTTAGGAAACTGCCGGGTCATGATCTGAACACCAAGAACACCATAAGAAAAGCTGTCCAGCTTGTCAGTATAGACTGGGGGCTCCCCTAGTGTTTCTGGAGACATGTACACCATTGTACCTGGGCACAGAGTGAGGGGTGGGAGGTGCTCTGTGCTGTGGTTCACATCGTAAAGCTGCACCATTCCAAAGTCTGTCACTTTGGCCCTGCTGCCTGCAATCAGCAACACATTATTGCTTGATAGATCTCGATGGATGATGCCATTGGAGTGGAGGTAGGAAAGGGCCATGGCTATGTCATGACAAAGATTAACTTCAGTGTGGTAGGGGAGTGGTTTGTGGGATCGCTTCAGGAAACAGCTCAAACTCTCATCCATTAACTCCATTAGGAGCACTGGCAGCCTCGACTCAGGATCGTGGTATGTACCCAAGTATTGGACAATGTGTGGGTGCTTTATGGCACTCAAAAGACGACACTCTTGCTCAAACTTTTTCATAATGTTTGTACTTCCTGGGGCAGTGAATTGGAAGAGAGCAGGGTGGAGGATTTTAGCAGCACAGGTCAAGTCGTCACACATAGCCTTATAGACGGCACCATATGACCCAATACCAAGAGACTCATTTTTGAGGAGTTCAACACTTTGATAGTGAAACTCATACTGGGGCTGGGGTTGCTGAGCCATTGTTCTTCAAGACCTGCAAGTGAAAGTTACAGCTGCAGTAATTTGTACTCACACCCACTGCCACAGATCTTGTGACAAATTTCTAAATATAGTGCATACTAGCTAAGCATATACAGGTGACATTGCTACTGTATAAAAACACTTTGGTAACTGTAGCCGTAGTTTTAGGTCCTCTCAGTTGTGTAAGTGGTATGCATTATCCAAAAAATGCTACCAAATAGGTTAAAGAGTTTCTTCTTTAGTTAAATCATTCTCTCCTTTCAGAAGATCTATTAGCTACATTCTTGGCATTTCTACCATAACCATGCAACCAAGGCATTCCTCCAGGGCCAGATGAAAGCAACGCCAAACCTCTACCAGAATGTTGATTTATAGGTCTTCTGAAAGGAAAGACTATAATTTAACTAAAGGGAGAAGCTACACGGATCTACGGTATTTATAAGCATTCCTTTAACTTTATGCCATGGCTTGATAGATTGACTACTGGCTGCAAATGAGATGACCGAAATGTGGGTTGAAGTAACTAAGTAAAAGGTTGTTTTTTTCCCCCCCATTCCAAGACTCTTGTGCATGGGTGAGAATGAGGCTAATTGCTACTACTAGCTAAGCACCTACAGATTACTAGCTACATATAAGGGTTACATGCATAGCACTAAACTGTACTCCCTACCTTCTTTGTTTACAATCGAATCAAGACTTCCAGACTTGATCCACTTCTCAGAACCAAGAAGCTTGACCTGAAATCTCAATACTACGAACAGCACCGTGACATCCACTGCTGCTATGGTTCTTTGCAAGCCAGTTGTCACAGACTTATAGTTATTAGCAACTCACGCAAGGCTTCAAGGGTTGTTATTAGGCTTTAAATATTTGTCATGGCCAACAAAGATTATATAACCATTACGTAGGCAATAGAAAAATGTTGCTCATATCTCTCTTCTACATGCTACATCACACCCTAAGATGCAAGATACAGATCATGCAATGAATGAATGATTGAATTTGCCAGGCCAGGCAAGCATCAGACATCCAATCTGAGTGCATATTTGTTAATGACATCTACCTAGAACATTCAGTCACCAAGAGCCTCCCTTCACCATGCAGCTCTACCACCCTCACCCCTCACAGTGATTCAAGAAGGGATTTCCCCTACTATACATGCTGTTCCACAATGTAATGTGTATACATAGTTAATATTTCACAAATAGTTGTTCGTCACACTGCCGAAAATGTTAATGTCAATAAACAGTATGTTATATGGTCTCAATACCACGTCACATGACTACCGTATTTGTGCAAAGAAAGCATATGAAATTCAATTCTGAGAATTTATGGGTGGATCCAACCCGCCAATAATTAATTTTGTGTTGATCCACTTTACCAGGAATGAAGCCTCTCAGTTCTCACAGTCAGTTTATTTTGTGATAACAAAGGGCGGTCAAGAACAAGTGCCAGGCAAAACAGGTATCCCATAAGTGTTCTACACTTACAATTTGCACGCTTTGATCTGTAGATATGCACTAATGTTTGCTTTCGCTATGCCGTACTTACCACAGGAATACAAGAAATGTTGACGCTCAAGAGAAACAGTAAGTCACATTTCTAGTTTGTCCCTGGCCATTTGCACTGATTACTAATGAAGAGTGAAGCTGCCTGACATATTTGTGAGCAGAATGGGTTAGGATTGAGACTGACGGCTATACCTGTAGATCATTGTGTATAGCTACAAGCCTTGCAGCTCTTTTCCCCAACCCACAGCACTGACATTGCAATGAAGGAGTGTGCTGCTTATGGAGGAGTGGCTGCTCAGAGTGGGATGGAGGATGTCTATGAACATCCTCAATGAATTGACAGTAATTGTTTTGCTATGCAAAGTGGCTGTTTACATACATCTACTCACACAGTTGCATGTTATAAATTGCTGTTAGTAATATGTAATTCAGATTTTGCTTTGTGGCACTTGTAGATAACAGCTTAGATACTCCACTCTTAACTCTTGCACTGTACCAACACCTGTCTCAGTTTTCAGTCATTATACCTCTGCAAGTTATCTGGTTTCTTGTTGGTAACAGAGAGCCTTCTTTACCAGACTGACTGGAGCCAGCTGAGAAGGCACCAAAATAATACTCCCATGACAGTGAAGGCACAGAAGTAGTTGATCCTACATAGCTAGTTTCCAGTCCATTCCCACTATACAATTTGATTGTGTTAGTTGTTGTGTATTAAAACTCAGGGGTCCATCCGACTGAGGGATCCCCGTATTCATAGTACCAGAGTCCCGGGGATCAGCCGGTGTATTAAAGACGGGCCCCGCATCTCAAGAGTATGGGGACCCCAGGTCCGAATTTGGGGGGGGGGGGGCTCCAATCTGGGGGTTCCGAATCCCATTTGTATTGCATACGTACTGGGCTAAAATAAGGTGAAATGCTCTTCCTTTGATGCAGGCTAAGCCACACCCATTCCCCACCCAACTCGGTACAAACATAGAGTGTCAAGTTGCCTACCCACATGTCTACTTTCAACCTTCTAGCTGTAATAGGCTGGTAACCAGCATCACAAACCCACCTCACCCAACAGGCTTTTTATTTAAATCGCATAAGAATAGGTCCTTACTACGCACCCTAATACACCAAGCTCATTACTCGATTCTTTTCCACGTACACTCACCAAACTTTAAAATACATTTTGGAAGGGACCACTGCCCGTGCACACCAAATCTTGAGCACAAATCGTAGCACCTTCTTTGACAGCTAGCTTTGATCCAACAAAGAACTTCGGCTGGCTATAGAATGTGGCTACATCAAGTTTTGCAATAGGGTAACTCATCAAGCCTCTGAAGATTTTTCTGTATGGCTTGATTAGTGGGTTTCTGAGGAATTGGCAGGCACAACCTACACAATATTATTTCATATTGGGAAATTATGCACTGCTGCTTTTAAGCTTCCACTACATGCAATCATGCAGCGGCATAATTAACCCTTCCCCCCACACTGACCTCCTCTCCTACTTGGCAGCAGGCAGACGCAGTGGTAGTAGCAGGCAGACGCAGTTGTAGCAGCAGGCAGACGCAGTGGTAGTAGCAGGCAGACGCAGTTGTAGCAGCAGGCAGACGCAGTGGTAGCAGTAGAAGCGCAAGATGGCCTATGGAAAACGCAATTAAATGCCACGTGTTACCGTAAATCCGAATTGAACGCGCGATACCATAGGCCTAAGTGTTATTTAGCGAAAGTTGTAGTGCAAAAGCAGAAACGCGCTTGTCTGAAACTCAAAAGTGGAAACGCACTAACAGAAATCGACTGCGCACTGACCGAATGTCGAATGTAATATCGCAAAGTTAGAAGTGAGCTAACCGGGCCACTGCACGCGGACACCCCAGAACAGCCACCACGCGCCGGGGAAGACTACCTGAATCACTCCTTACTTCCTCGAGGGCTGAAGCTATTGTCCTATTTGCTGAAGACAGATGGTGGGGAAGGCTGTACTGTTTACTGCTTCACTGCTCATGTGCTGCTGGCTTTGGAGCGTGTGCGCACAACAAGGTTTAATATACATTTTTGTAATTGCCACAAATATAACGGTTGTATATATGACACACTATAGTGACTATTATATTACAGTACACTTTAAGCATAAGTGGAGCTTTGCCAGATACCTTTACATCATGATCTAGCAAAGTGTGTGCAGTAGTGCTGGAGAAAGTTCCAGGAATGAACTGTTCTCAGCTGCTGAATTTGGAACAATGATGATTGAGTGGTGTGGCTAAAACACAAAGCAACAAGTGATTCAAACTTTAAACTGCAAAAATTGGAAACCTTGGTCTGGTACTTCCACAGAAATATTAGTAGCCACATAAAGCCACAGTCTAGTAGAGGACAAATAGCTATAGGTATAACCTTGTGAGTCACAATGTTCTCGTGACTATTTGGCTTCACAGTTTCATATCTGCTTTGACAATCTTGCCACTCAAGTTTGCTGGAGTACTGTAACTATGTAGAGGTATATACATGGTTTCTCTTGCTACTATAGAGCTATAGACAGGAGAGAAGTCATTAAGTATATTTATTCAGCACTGCATGTTTGTAAAAGCTCAGATAGAAATGCGTAAGGGTGTATTTTGGATCAGATCAAGCGCCCACTCCCTCTTTCTAATATTTACATGTGGCATAAGTGCTTGTAGCCTTGTAACAGTTCCAAAACCATTTACTGATACAAATAAGCAGTAGTCTGATGTTTTGATTCAGTTTATGTAATTTCAAATTGTTACTGTAAATATCTGGAACTTAGCCATGTCAATAATTCTCCATAAAAGGACAACTAGGCACTGCATATCTAGCTAAGCACTATTTAGTATCCACACATTCCATAAATGACACGCTTGTTTCAAATCACATGCAATGCATACATGCCCGTTATTGGCCAAAATTCAGCCTGTGCATTGAATGATTTTTATTAAATCTGGTTAAGATGTGGTTCATGGATTGTTCATGAATTGGATGACATGCCTATCCATTTTTTCCCTCCAAAGTGCAGTTGTCACCCAACCTGAAGTGTTCTTTAGTATGTCATGAAAAGTCACACTCCTTTACAGTTAAAAAAGCCTAAAAGAATCACCTAATCAATCAATGCACCAGCATTTCTTAGTACAATTAAGTCGAAGTGCACTATAGTAGTAGGCAAGTCACCTGCCACATTTTCCCCTCCACATGTGACATTAATTAGTGTCTTTTCTTCCCTTGTGCAGGTGAGGGTGTCAGGTTTTCACTCAGAGGTACAACATACCAGAACAACAGTCTTGTGACCCTGGAGGACATTGGTGAAGGTCGTGATGCTGCCCTGCTCTGTGTGACTGACCAACCTGCTTGTTGCCGACGTCCTTATACTGGTGAAATGGGGCCTGCCATAGGGAACTGGTTCTTCCCAAATGGAACTAGAGTTCCTGCTGACATTGTTAATGCAACAACTGGTACACAATGGGAGTTTTACAGAAACAGAGGTCAGATGGTGGAATTGATGCACAGGAGGAGAGGTGGAGAGAAAGGGATCTACTGTTGTCAGATACCAGATGCAATGAATGTCACACAGGCCATATATATTGGTGTGTACACAGCTAGCACTGGTAGGTAGTAAATGCTATTACAACAAATTCAAGTTCGTAAAAAATTCTTGACGCATTCATGGGGCCAAATTAACCTCATTACCAATCTCTCCCTGCATTGAGACAAGGAAAAGCTTGGTATATCTTTTCCACAAGCTTAACACTTGAGCACAGCCAAAGTATTAAACTGACTAACAGCAGTTGATGTGTGTTGCCATATGTTTGGAGCATCTGTGGATAGCAGCATGATGGTAGCTCATCACTAGGCCCTGATGGATTATGCTAGCATAATTTTGAGAATAATAGGTAGCAAAAAGAATTAAGAATTATTCAAGAACAATAGGTAGTTATTTTGGTCCCAAAAAGAATAATAGGTACATTTTGGGGTCACATGAATGATGAGTCACATCCCTTTCCAGATTATTATTAATTATTAATTGTACGGAAAAGAATCTACACTTATTGGCAGTTATTGCTTCACTACCTGTATTGCTTGAATCGTTTCTTCTGGACCAGTTGCGATTTACTTTTCAAGAACAAAAGAATAGAATAATAGGTAGAAAAAAAAAGAATAATCCATCAAGGCCTACTCATCACACCTTTTCACATAATATTTGGTAGTTGGCTTGTTTGATGATTATATATATTATATAGTTTGGACAGAAAACCCTCAGGAAGTTGATTCTGCAGCTGCATCACTGTAGTTAGAAAAAAATGTTGCTTAGTCTGCACATTTTGCAAATCATCTTGTTAATACATTATTCACTTTGCCATATTTCTATGATGGTTTTACCTTTCACTCCCAACAGGCCAAGTTACTATTCCTGGTGAAATCACCTTCCAGTTGAACACAGACCCAGCCTCTGACCCTCCTGTGTTCACCCTCACTTGCACCTCCACTGATGGTCCTGCCACCACTGTCTCCTGGAGGAGGGATGGCACAATGCTCAGTGATAACAGCACCTACAGTATCACTTCTCAAGTGACAGATGCAGTGACAGCCACCTACACCCACACACTGAGGGTGACTGGGAGACTGGTGGGAGAGTATCAGTGCAGTGTGTCCAACAGCAGGACACCTTCAGGAAGTACCAGAAACCTAACAGTTGGTAAGAGACCTCAGATTCAATGTGGCTTATGTCTTGTGTGAAGTAGGAGTTACACTTACAGTTCTTGAGCTAATGTTACACTCAACAGGTGCTGATCCACCAACTGATCTCAGTGCTACACAAGTGGGTCCCACCAGTATCAGAGTCTCCTGGACTGCACCAGTCTCAGGAGCCACTGTGACTGGGTACAGGATATCCTACAGTGGAGGGACTGACCAGGACAGTGTGGATGTTGGAGCTAGTGCAACTGACCACACTATAACAATCAATCTACCACAGAGTCCCCTGACTTACTCCATCAGTATCATAACTCTGTCTTCTAGTTTCCCAAGCTCAATGGCTGGGTCCACAATGGTGACGGTAGGTAAGCTTTCCATTCTGTGTTGCAATTGTTACATGTATGTCCTCTTTTTCTCTTTTTAGTTAATTCCAAGTTTATAGCGGTTTTTTGTAGTCAATTTCACATCTGTGATGTAACCTGTTAGTGGCACTGAATATAGACATCCAGCACGTTTGGTGATCGAGTTTGTTGTCTGTTAGGAAGATCAACTATGTACACTTTTACTTTCAGCATGTCCACAAATGATGGGATCTGGGTTTCTTATTGGTGTGGTGGTGGGAGCATGCATTGGCACCGCTCTGCTCTACACTATGATTCTACTTGTGTTGATTTGTGCACTGGTCTATTGGAATAAGAGACACAGGTAATGTTGATTCTGTAAAGTATCTACGTGAGCTTCTGTAGATATGCACTAATTTTTGCTTTCTCCAATGACTACAGGAAGAGAAGAAATAATGACAATGAAGGGACACATTTTAGGTTAGTTCATGCAGACCTAAGACCAGACTTTCCCTCCCAGGCCATTCACACTAAGTAATCACTCCTTGCATGACTGAGTATGACAAAACAGAGGGGTCCGAGGACAAGTCAAATCCATTGGATTAACAACAGACTATGCGGCTGGGATTGAGTTTATGAGTAGTATACTCTCCCACCATAGCACTGTCATTGTGATGAAGAAGTGTAGTGCCTATGGAGTAACTACCCACAGTGGGATGGAGGACACTTATGAAAATCCACAGTGAATTGACAATCAAGACCATACAATTGGTGTATAATAATTATTTTCAAGTTTGTAGGTGCTGTAGCATTGACAGCTGTACAGACAGCCATAGCTACTGTCAATAAATATAGCTACTATGCTTGCTGGCAATCACCTGTTTCATATACCCCTCACTTTGAATGAATGAAGGAGGGGTGCACAGCATTACTAAACATGCTCCAGCCCTAACAATAAGACCATAACTGATCAAAGTCAATGATGGAAAAAACGGTTGAAGAAATAACAATGACGTGGGGAGGGACTCAAACCCATGAAAATAAGTAGGAGTTAGTAGCTGTGGGTAGCTATCATTGTGATTAGAAGCAAGTAAATTTTTTACATGCATAGCCCCTTCTGCATGCAGATCTGCTTGAAAATTACTCATGGTCTAATATCCATGGTTAGTGCTGGTCTCGTGCCCAGACCCCATTCCGAACGGTGCTGGTCTGTGTATACTCAAGATCAAAGGTTTTCAAGCGCTGTGTGCTATGTGCCCTAATGCGATTTGTGGACAGTTAGTGCACAACATGGCTTCATTTAGTGTACTGTACAACTTTGAAGATAATTATGAAGCCAGTGCTCAAGATTGTTATCACAACCTGACCGCTTGACTCCAATGAATTACGAACACGAAACAAAACTTAATGCATCAATGACGTACCAATCATATAAGGGCATATCAAGCTGCCATTGACTTCATGCACTATTGGTAATTATTATGTCGCGTTTGTCAGCTCAATGTAACCTTGCCATTACTTAAATCCTAAAACTAGTCTTGCCTGCCAGACCATGGCTTCTCCCAGCACCGATATGCTTACATGCAGACTTGTCGTATCTGAAACTGCTTTTTGCTTCTACACACACAACACTGTAGCACTATCAGGTAAGACTAGGGTAGGCGTGGGTATTATGGTACAGTGGCTATTATGGAACACTTGCTAATGACTATTTTTTCCCATATGGCCAACTTACCTAGCCTATCTACAGACCTACTGTATGCTGAATTTAGGAATACAAAGCCATAGAAGTGAAAAAATATGTAATTTTAGTGCAAGTGTTCCATACTTATACAGTTTCATAATACACTGTGTGTCATTGAAGTGCATTGTGATATGTAAAACATGCCAGTGTTGATGGATTATTTTCAAATTTGGTACCTAGATAGTACAACAGTAAAGGTTATTTTACACCAAATTTGGTGGAGTACAAAGCCATAGAAGCAAAGAAAATGTACTATTAGCTTAAGTGTTTCATATTTGGCACGATTCCCCTACTCCCATGCAAGACAAATCTAACCTCGTCACCAGAATTTGATGGTCGTGCAGGAGAGCCTGGGTACAAGGCTAGTTGATTAGTCGAGGACTGAGCTATCAAAGACGGGCTGGGGCCATACTTGGAACTCATGCCACACAAGCAACACTTCCAAATGGATGGACCAACATCCACTACAACAGTATTGTATGTAGATTCTGTACCTCCACAGAGAGAAAGAGCTTGCCTCGACCTCCTTTGGATTTATGAGAGCGTTCAGACTTCAGTAGAACACTTAGCCTTTAGCACTGTAGTCTGTCAGTTTGTTGTAAGTATACAGGGATGTACGGAGTTAAAATAACGACTTATGAATAATTTATTAGCGACATTCTGTCTGCACTTTACGAGACCTTCTGAAAATCGATTATAGTCGCCCCCCAGGCCCCCACCCATATTTACGCAGCGAGCGAACAGGATAACCCTGAGGCTGTCACCCTGTACTTGCAGATGAGAAATGGCAGAGAAGACTGTACTGTTTGCTTCACTGGTTGTGTGCTGCTGGACCTGGAGTGTGTGCACACAAGGTTAGCGCGCGTAGTGGTACGAGAAACGGCAAGACTGGAATGGGGGCCACCCTTCAAACTTCATACTATACCTCTGCAAACCGTCCTTTGCACTTTGACCATTTTGGTTATGTTAGTTTAGTTTCGTACTAGTAAGGCCTGTTGTCTGCAGCAATCATTTAGTACTGAACAAGTACAGAACTCGAATAACTGAAGTAGTTTTTCAGCGGTGTAGCACACGGATAATTTAGCAGTAGTCTTCTCGGCTGGTTAGTTCAGAGTACTGTGGCTATCGTCTTCAGTCTTCAGTGTTTGATGATAAATATATTGTCTTGTTAACATTAATATAATCATATATAGGGTCATATTAGTACTATAGTATAATCCTATCTCTTGTTTTCACCCAAAGATAGTCTGGCAGTGACATGCCCCTATACCATTTGGTCATCAAAAACTGACTAATTGGATTGTTCATTTAGTGTGGCTAATACTGACAACCCCTCTTCAAGGCTTCTCCTTTTGTTCTACAAGGCTTCCAGATAGGGGTTTTATCATTGATGTCATATGATTTCAGGGTGATAAGAAACAAAGCACCAGCGTTCTGGCACATAGGTAGTAAAGTTTGTCTTGATACAAGACTATAGATGGTTTTCATGGGGCGTGGCTTCACTTCTGGAGGGCAAAAGTCGGTGTCTGGGTTTAGTGCAGCTGCGTGCAAAATACAGGCTAGTAAGTGCTACATCGAGTCCTTACCATTAGTACTGAAAGATAAAAGAAGCTGCTTCTCTCAAGGTGAAAGGTCCACTGTACAGCTGCCTATCGATCGCGCGTTTGCCCTCCGGAAGTAGGGCGCTTAATTGACATTTGGAAAGCATCTATAAGCACCAATGTGTAATGGACAGGAGGATACTGATAACGAGCCAAGGGAGTGGTGACTAGATTCAACCCATCTATTATATTGATTTAAGTATGATGATTACCAGAGACCCTGCATCAGATTCCAGTCTCGTTCACCAGACCCCACACCTGAGTGAACAGGGTCTGGTGAACTTCAGATCTAGCCTCGTACCCAGGCTCCTCCCCTGCAGAAAAATGGGGTCTGCAGGGGAGGAGCCTGGGTACGAGGCTACTTCAGATCCTTAATCTTACTTTTTTAGTCTGGAATTGCAAACTACCAATTGGATTGCAGAAAACACAATTTGTAGTTGCAACACCAGGCACAAGCTACCAATAACATGTTATGCATTGTGCTTTGAAACATAATTTATAATTTATGGAACATGAAAGTACTTAGATACGTGGTACTTTATATCACAGAAGTTACCACACAGAATTGTTGACATGCCTAGCTTCAGACATTCAATATACTGTGACACTGGTATCTCTGGTGCAGGAGAGGGTGTCAGGTTCTCACTCAGAGGTACAACATACCAGAACAACAGTATTGTGACCCTGGAGGACATTGGTGAAGGTGATGATGCCCTGCTCTGTGTGACTGACCAAACTGCTTGTTGCCGATGGCCTTATACTGGTTACTGGGGGCCTTCTGTAGGGAACTGGTTCTTCCCAAATGGAACTAGAGTTCCCAGTCCCGGTGGCCGGTCGGAGTTCTACAGGTCCAGAGGACAGATGGTGTTATGTCTGCACCGCAGGAGAGGTGGAGCAGATGGGATGTACCGCTGTGAGATACCTGATGCAACAAATGTCACACAGACCATATACATTGGAGTGTATACAGCAAGCACTGGTGAGTGGTACATGTAACAAGGTTGAGTTGGTAATCATTCCTGGGACCAAACCATAGTTGCTAAAACCGAATTACTAATTTGCATTTGACAATTATTCTCCAGACCGTCATTAGAACAACAACTTTGAACACTAATATATTTTGTGTATAATGATGTACTTCTCAGCTAGCTATCTGGCTGTATCAGTGATTTACAAACAAAACCCCAGTCGCCTTTGCTATGGGAGACTTCAACACATTATCCTGTGCCATGAACAATTAATGAACTGTATCTTTCTCCAGATATCTTTCCCCATTAAAAGGTAGGCCAAGATGTTATATAAAATGTTGCTCACAGTGCAGAATGTGTTTTTGCCAATACCAAGTCTCATTACTTACTTTAAGTTGGTTGAAACGCATTCTGCACAGTGGGTGATTTTGAGTGAGATGTGGTATACTGCTTGTTACATACATATGCAAAGTATGAAACAAAGATGATGTGCATGGCCACGAAACTTCCTTGTAGTGGGTTGCTAGCATACAATCACCTTATGCTAACCTTCAGTGAATGATACCACACTGACAACAGACCTCACAAGTAAATTCCCAATGACTATGTTCGTTTTTGACCAGTGCCCGGCTACCATTACTTATCCTTGGTTGGCTCTCAGAACTTGTAGGTCATATGTTATGATAAAAGTGGTAGCCAGAGCCACAAATGCAACATGCTCCAGGACTAAGTCTTGTCCACATGGTAACCTTTTTCCCATTGCAAAAATTTGTGGATAAACATAACTACAAAACTTAATGCCACAAAATTTTTAGACAAAATAAAATGTATACTTCCCAATCTTTACAGTGAGATTTATGCTGTTAGTCTAATTTTGTCTACAGAAATTTAATGTCACTATGACTCACCATGTCTGTACTACATAACACTGTAATCCTACACTCTTACAGCAACAGGCTATGCTCCCATTCATTAGACCCTTGTCTGTCCAGCTGCTTGTCTGAGAAGAAACAACAATTAACAGAGAAGTGAAACACTGGGCACCAGTGTGGGGCCTGGGAACGAAGCTGGTGTACAACACGTGCTGGCCATAATAGTTCTTACCCTGAGAATCTAGTTTTGTGAAATGCAAGCTGGTACAATATTGCTGAGCATGTACTTTTTGATGTAATAGTGAGTCCAGAAGCATAGTGCAGTCACTTGCATTGTGAATTTTACAGTGACTAGTGGCTAGTATCATGTAGTGTCGTAGCTTTGTTGGGTAGCTTGTAGCTTTGTGTTCATCACATTCCCAGGCTCCCCAACTGCAGTGTATTAGTTGGTCCTAGCTCTAGCTTCAATAATCAGTTTGTGTACTCGCTACCTTCAGGTTTCCCACGGGTATACTACCTGTGATATGATAATCAGTCCAGGACCCTCACCTGCACCTCCTATGGTGGACCTGCTACCAATGTCACCTGGAGGAAAGATGGAACTGTAATAACTCTCAATGCTACCCACCAACAGACCATGAGAGTAGTGGATCCTGTTAGGGGTATGTACCAGACAGTGCTCACCATTGACCCATCAGTGGATCAGAGTGACATTGTGGGGCTGTACAGCTGCACAGTAGAGAATGCCAGGGGAAAATCATCAAAGATAATGGTTATCCCTGGCAATGGTGAGTTAAATCCTAATATATACATAGCCTCGTTCCCAGGCCCGTTTTTCGAACAGGCTCCGATATTTTGAATGGGCCTGAATGGGCCTGGGAACGGGGTTAGATATATACACTATTTGCTATATGATGCTATATACATTGCATGTGTCTGCTAACTAGTTTGTTAATGACAAGCTATTGTACTAAAGTGCTTATTGCTTTATCTGATTTCTAATTAATTGTGTTAGACAGTTAGATACTTGAGATATTTATGTATATGTTTGCCACATACACTGTGAAGCAGTGGAGCCATGAATAGTATGTGTGACAATTGTACTGTATTGGTCTTAAGGGGGCGGGTAAATAATTTCACAATAAATTATCTGCTATATATAAAATGTCTCATCTTACTAGTTGTGCAATCAATTACAGCCAAACTTGATATTCAAGTATTGTATAGCAAGTACTATCTCTGTAACAAATCTTGATACCATGCTACAGAAAACAGCGCGGAGAGCAGTGGTTGAGTTTTACAATTTTTCAGGACGTTTCACTCGCACGGTACGAGAGCCACATACTCCATTCTTGGCGAGTAGAAAGTTCAACAGTCGCTAGAGGGGGCTACGTAGAGTTTTGGTCATAAGCTGTAAAGCTTAACGGATGGCGAGTTGAAACTGTTATTGGAAAGTCACTTTTTGTAGCGTTTCGCGGTACAAACTCTCCCGGGCATTTGTTAGTCACGAATACTTTACGTTACCCCCTGAACTAACCACTGGAGAAGCTGTTTATAGTAAAGAGAGTTGCTAAAGTCATTTACCTGATTCACGAAGCGTCCCGAAAAAATGTACCCCTGGCCTTCTCGGTGGGTGTGGCCATTGATGTACGGCGATCGACGACGTAGAAACTTCTCAGGGTTTCCTTCATGCTTTTGTCGCTTGTAGTACGGCTGTACGGCTAGGTAGCTCTTCGATATTAAGCTACTGAAGCAGCTGCTACAGTGATTTGCTTCATTCAAAAAGAAAAACCAGCTGTACAATGGTGGGCGTAAACCGGAAACAATTATTGCACTTGTGTGGTAGCTTACCCGCCACCTTAAAGGGGCCCATTTTCACCTGTTGCTGTGAGAGAGTGACAACCTAGAGTTCCCACTGTTTTAATTGCCAGTGAACAATGTCCCATAATAGCACACTTTAAATGTTTAGATACCTACATACATGGAGCATCACAAACATGCATGCACTGGAGAAATTGCCAATTTCCACTCGCACGATAATTTTTTAGTAATGTTCATGTGACAGTTTTTCCCTCAAGCATGTTCATTTTCCTTCGTAGCCAGTGCCTCATGTCGACTTTTCAATACTTGTTGTGATCCAGCTGTTCCGTTCAGTTTCTAGTTGTCCCTACAGGAAGAATGGTCTTTTTGTTGATACAAATCTTCAACAGTCTGAGGGACTTGTACCTCATGAATGAGCTCACAACCATGGCGGAAGTCTTCAAAGAGTTTGCACAGCAACAGATGGAAGGCTGTTCTGGTTTTGTCTTCTCTGAAGACTTACAACATTTCCTTTGAGTGCTTCGTTGCTTCGGTGTCTTCTGGACCATTTCAGACATTGTTCTTAAGGCTAATATCTTACCAACTTGTGACTGTTTTGATTTGTGTATCTGAAAGACGGGTTAGTCTCGCAAGCCAGACCCTTTCCGTTTCTGCGGCAGCTATAATGCTATTTGGTAGCATTCTTTGGACAGTAGTTACACTGATGCAACTGAGGCAACCAAACATATGGTTGAAGTAACCCAAGTATTATTACAGTGATATATAGCTATGTGAAGAAGGGTGACCATCAAATTCTGTAATTATTGCAAATTGGGAGCACAAATCAAAGTGCAGTGTATAATAGAATAACTAAGTACCATATTCTATGTATTATCCGCCCATGATGTATTATCCGCCCACCCCCTTCTTCAGCCAAAAGTTGTGTCGAAGGGTATTTATATATATAGTATCTGCCCACCCTTTACAGCGGGATTGCTCCCTGTACCGGGAACGATGACGACAGCAGGCAAGTAGGTGACAAATTTTTCACATGTAGATGGCTTTGAGAATAGCTGATTCTGGCATTCCAGCTTAGACGGTCAGTTATGTTTGTCGATCATACCGTAGTTTGGGAAATTTTCACGTTAAAAATAATCGCTTGTTAAATTTACGCGGTTGGTCTCAACTGCGAAATTATTTTAACAGTGAAATTTTCCAGATCTACGGTATGTATGCCTATACTCTGCTTAATTTTTCAATCATTTGTTTACAGTCAACAAAAGACTAAGTACATAATCACATAATTGTAGCTGAACTTCCTGGGTAGGCGGATACTACATCGCGTTCACCAAAACCATAGATAATAGAGCTACGGAGGTCTATTATCTATGCCAAAACTATGTATTATCCGCCCACCCCCTCTTTCAGCTAGCACTTAAGTGGCCCGCCCATGGGCATATAATACGGTAATATTTTTACGAAATTTAAATTAGAATTGCAACGCTTAGTGTGATATTTGTACCTCCAACAGGCCAGGTTACTATTCCAGGTGAAATCACCTTTCAGTTGGACACTAACCCAGCCACTGACCCTCCTGTGTTCACCCTCACCTGCACCTCCACTGGTGGTCCTGCCACCACTGTCTCCTGGAGGAGGGATGGCACAATGCTCAGTGATAACAGCACCTACAGTATCACTTCTCAAGTGACAGATGCAGAGACAGCCACCTACACCCACACACTGACAGTGACTGGGAGACTACTGGGAGAGTATCAGTGCAGTGTGTCCAACATCAGGACACCTTCAGGAAGTAGCAGAAGCCTAGCAGTACTAGGTAAGGAACGTAACATTTTACAGAGGAGGCTTGGTACAGATTATGAATGATCATCACGCCCATGCCGCCCACAGCTGCTGGGCCGCCCAACAATCTCGATGCATTTCAGTTTGGTCCCAGCAGTTTCAGTGTCTACTGGACCCCACCAGCCACTGTCACTGGGTACCAGGTGTACTGGAGTGGAGGAGGAGGGTATGACAGTGGCAATATGAGTGCTGGAGCTAGGAGTAGAAGTGTTCATATCACTGGTCTCACCCCTGGACTCACTTATAACATCACCATAGTGGCTCTCTCTGACCATCTACCAAGTCCAGCTGTTGCAGTTTTGGTGTATACTCTAGGTGAGCCCCACAATATTATATTGACAGAAACTATTGGCTGTATTCATCATACTGTGTTTGTCGCAATCCAAAGTTGTTTATTGTTAGAATGTACTGTACTGTGGCATGTACTTTGTCTACAGGGGGTCTTTTTATTTTAAAGTGCACTAATGTTATATGAGAAGGAGATAAAATTTTTACTAACCAAAGCTGTGAGTGCATGTACACGTGATTGTTGGCATGTTCAATTCAAAAGCCGTTTATTATGTTTGGAGTTGCTGAAGCTGTGTCTGTGGCTATCAGCATGGACCATAGGATTTACGTATAAGACTGTATGAAGGTAATGCAAAACAGCTTGATTGATTGATTGATTGATTTCACTTTGTGGAGTACCTTAGATAATGTCGCTAGTGGTAGCAAAAACAGGACACGCATTTAGTTGTGGAAAGCAACATGGCCTACATATAATGTGGAAAACATTTAATCAATCAACCTCATCTTCCTGTCAAATGCAGTCACTGAATGCATTTATAATGATTTTGGAATTGACTCTCATTGCACATTTAGTGATACATGGAACATGTATCACTGGGAGGGAATAGATACCTTGTGCCATGTCATTTGTATGGTGTTGCATTTTATGGAATTTCAGACACCAACACCACATCCACTGACAGCAGGTAGCTAACAGCGGCTAGAGTTCACAGTGACAGAGATTCAAGGACTATATCTCATGAAACTGTGACTGACCTTATGCAATAATAAATTTATAGGATGCACGAAGAAAGTTCTAGAAGTAAAGACAATGGACAGCTAAGTAGACTCCAGACACAGCTCTGATTAATGGTACAATAAACAATCACTGCATCCAAATAGATAATTGATTCTGGGTTATAGCTACACAACAACAGTTCAACTGTCACAGTATCGAACATAAGGATACCTAGTATGTGTCTTGTTATCCTACATTGGTTTGTAGATGATGTAACAATTTTCCAATACATCACCATCAAACTGTTTGTAACAGTAGTTGTCTCTTCTTTCCTACATAGGTACAGGTGAAGGTGTCAGGTTCTCACTCAGAGGTACAGCATACCAGAACAATAGTCTTGTGACCCTGGAGGACATTGGTAAATGGGATGATGCCCTGCTCTGTGTAACTGACCAAACTGCTTGTTGCCGACCTCCTTATACTGGTGAAACTGGGTCTGCCATAGGGAACTGGTTCTTCCCCAATGGAACTAGAGTTCTTTATTTCTATGCTAACTATACAAGTGGTACACAATGGGACTTCTTCAGATCCAGAGGTCAGATGATAGTACATATGCACCGCAGGAGAGGTGGAATGACTGGAATCTACTATTGTGAGATTCCTGATGCAATGAGTGTTACCCAGACCATATACATTGGAGTGTACACAGCAGACACTGGTGAGTAGTACATCATGTAATAAGGTTTTCATTTCTGGAACCTGAAGTGCTTTATCACAAGCCCTGACAGATTCTGCTGCTTTATCAGACATCTAAGTGCCTTGGACACTCCTAGTCATGGATCTGTCTGGCTACTAACTGTATCAGTCTTAAAGGTCCAGTCTCCTAGCTGTTGCTGTGAGAAAGTGGCATCTCAACACAACCAAACTACAGTAGTGGAGTAAATAAGCCATGCCCCAGAAAAGTCAATGTATGCTGAATAGTATTGATCTGTAGGAGTTTGACAGACTTGGCAGAAAGCTTTCACAACAGAATGAAGTAAGGCAGTGAAGTGGTGCCCACGTGAAATTAGTGGCACATGTGGTGCCCACGTGAAAGTAGTGGCACATGTGGTGCCCACGTGAAATTAGTGCCACATGTGGTGCCCACGTGAAATTAGTGGCACATGTGGTGCCCACGTGAAAGTAGTGGCACATGTGGTGCCCACGTGAAATTAGTGGCACATGTGGTGCCCACGTGAAATTAGTGGCACATGTGGTGCCCACGTGAAATTAGTGGCACATGTGGTGCCCACGTGAAAGTAGTGGCACATGTGGTGCCCACGTGAAATTAGTGGCACATGTGGTGTCCATGTGAAAGTAGTGCCACATGTGGTGTCCACATGAAAGTAGTGCCACATGTGGTGTCCATGTGAAAGTAGTGCCACATGTGGTGCCCACGTGAAAGTACAATTTTTTGCAAATTGGGTGTACAAATCCCCCCAAAATCCCCCAAATTACCTGTTGTAGTGTAACTAGTACAGATTCAACCAAATTACATTTACAACATATTTGTCTGACATTTTACCTCCAACAGGCCATGTTACTATCCCAAGTGAACTCACCTTCCAGTTGAATACTGACCAAACTACTGACCCTCTTGTGTTCACCCTCACCTGTGCCTCTACTGGTGGTCCTGCCACTACTGTCTCCTGGAGGAGGGATGGTGTAGTACTGACTGACAACAGCAATTACACTATTATATCATTAGATGCAGAGACAGCCACCTACAACCACAGCACCTACAGAATCACTTCTCAACTGACCAATGCAACAACAGCCACCTACACCCACACACTGACAGTGACTGGGAGACTGCTGGGGCAGTATCAGTGCAGTGTGTCCAACATCAGAACACCTTCAGGAAGTACCAGAAGCCTAACAGTAGTTGGTAAGGAATGTAGTGTTATACACACACTTGTGGGGAGGCGTACATGTCAAGCTTATCGATGTTCTTTTCTCACTTACAGCTGCAGACTCACCCACTGATCCCAATGCAGTACAGGTTAATCTCACCAGTTTCAGAGTCTCCTGGACTCCACCAGCCACTGTGACTGGGTACCAGGTGTACTGGAGTGGAGGTGGTGGGGTTGACAGTGGCAATATGAGTGCTGGGGCTGAGGATAGAGCTGTTACTATCACTGGCCGCACCCCTGGTCTTACTTATAACATCACCATAGTGGCTCTCTCTGACAACCTGCCAAGTCCTGTTGTGGGTGCAGTCATGGTTACTCTAGGTGAGCCCCATGTATATGTTGACTGGAAGTGTTGGCTGTATTGACACTAGTCATATTATAAAGCAGTTTATGTAGCCTTTATGCTGAAGTACTCAAGAATTTTTTGGCCAGACTACTTTTCGCCAAGTTGGAAAGTACTTTTGCCGTTTTTGTTCCAATATTTTGAAATCACAGTTACGTCATGTAAACAGGATTGTATGTGAATTCAAAAACAGCGAATTCCAGGACAGCCTACTCCCAATTCTTTCGAACAGCTTAGTCTACAGGGGGGAGCTAGGATTATCTGTTCAACATTCGTCTCACCAGCAGATCGTTGGCATGCAGTCTGGAATGGCAATCTTCAATGATGTCAAGTGTTAATTTATTAAGCGGAAATGCACCAGCATTCTGATACACTTGAACGGAACAAAATAGCAGTTGACCAGATCCATTTTTTCAATTGTCACCAAAAATGTGGTCTGGGAACAAGACTAGGGGAAGGGTAGGCATGGTCTATGCATGTTTGTCGTGAATTTATTACTGTCAGTAGCATGTGCAACAATATGCGCTATTAATAAATAGTTAGATGCACTGTTTGAAATGGATGGCTTTATTGGAAGTAGCTGCTAAAGAATAGGCTATTTCAATGACTAAAATGTTTGGTAAATAGCTCATGCTACTGACATTCTGCTGTCAATACTGATAAGAACAATTTAATAACCAGCATCAATTGTTGGATGAACAGTACCCCTGCATGTGTGTGTGTGTGTGTGCATGTGTGTGTGTGTGTGTGTGTGCATGTGTGTGTGTGTGTGTGTGTGTGTGTGTGTGTGTGTGTGTGTGTGTGTGTGTGTGTGTGTGTGTGTGTGTGTGTGTGTGTGTGTGTGTGTGTGTGTGCATGTGTGGTGCGTGGGGGGTTAGGGCTGGGAGGGGCAATTATTCTGCCATCCCTTTGTACACAAACACCACTGCAGCATGTCCTCAAGCGATGGACTCTGACTATCTTGTCGGTGCCGTGGTGGGAACATTTATCGGCACAACTCTACTCTACACTATGATTCTACTTGTGTCAATTTGTGCACTGATCTATTGGAATAAGAAACACAGGTAGTGTTGATCTTGTAAAGTATGTGTACACAGTTCTGTAGATATGCACTAATGACTTTCACTGTTGATTACAGGACAACAACTGACACTCAAGTGACACAACTGGAGTAAGTTGCAGACTAGACCTGAACCTTATCCAGACCATTCTAAATCATTGCTAGTACCAGTAATCACTTTTCAGTCATTATGGCAAAACAAGTGTCTGCCAAAGAACAAGCTAAACGTTTTATTATCATAAGAATATAAACCTCTCCTCCCACCCACGCACAGTGCTGCCATTGTGATGAAGGAGTGTGATGCCTACAGAGAAATTACCATAACTGGGACAGACCATATCTATGCGACTCCTCATGTATATACAACTCCTCAGTGAATTGACAATAACAATTTCCATTTAGAGTTTGTAAGGTTTCTGTACTTCAAGCAATTTTTGTGCACTTATTTTGCATAGCTATATACTGCTAGGCAGTCACTTTGTGTACCATTTACATTGCTAATGGCCACAAAGAACCAGGACACGTTCATGTGCATCATTTGTATACCATTTTGTTTTAAAGGCCTCCTAGGGCTAATTAGTTGTAGTTGTATATCAAACATCTACTACACTAGCTTGCAAGATTTTAGGACATAATTGCCTCACATACAACACCGATTGAGAATGATTATCAAGAACAAGTACATATACATGTACCGTGTAATTTTCTGTTATGCAAAGGTGATTTTAAGGTAGGTTACTATTCCGGGTGAAATCTCCTTCCAGTTGGACACAGACCCAGCCACTGACCCTCCTGTGTTTACCATCAGTATCATAACTCTGTCTTTTAGTTTTCCAAGCTCAATGGCTGGGCCCATAATGGTGATGGTAGGTAAGCTTTTGCATTCTGTGTTTTTATTGCGATGTTACATGCATGTCATCTTCTCTTCTTCAAGTTTGTAGTGGTTGCTTTACATCTGTGATGTATACCACTGTTATAGTGCCACTGAACAGATATCCAGCACATTTGGTGATCAAGTTTGTTAAGAAGATCAACTTTGTACCCTTTCTCTTACAGCATGTCCACAAGTGATGGAAACCGGATTTCTTATTGCTGTGGTGGCGGGAGCATGCGTTGGCACTGCTCTGCCCTACAGTATGATTTTACTTGTGTTGATTCTTTGGGATAAGAGACACAAGTAATGTTGAATCCATAAAATGCAAACATGCACTAATGTTTGCTTTCTCCAATGACTACAAGAAGAGAAGAAATAAACACATTTAGAGTTAGTTCACATTTAAGACCAGGCTTTCCCTCTCAGCTAGGCCATTCACACTAACTAACTTTTCATGACTGCAATAATTGGGGCAAGCAATTGCATACTGATCACCTACCTCTGATGAGGACTTATATGTGTTGCCCATCATGTCCATATAACAGCAGACAGTGCATGACAGACCCTGCTGCTATCCAAGGTTTGTGTACCATGACAAAATATTAATCACCCTGTGACGAAGAAGCATGCATGCAGCTTCCTGAATTTGTCCAATGTGTATAGCTATGTATCTGATCTATATGCTTCATGTACAAATATTCAATAATTGTATGGTCATGATGAAACATATATGAGTCAGAGAGCCAATGCTTTCACATTATATTGATCTGCAAATCTGCTATCTGTTTATACCAGCAACCATTCAGCTAAAACTAAGTTGCAGTAGCTTGAGAGACAGCAGCAAGCAATTTCATAATGGTGAACTTATATAATACCTGTTTAATATTAACCCCACAGTATAAACATAGCTATAAAGATCTGCTGAGGAACTTCGTGATGAGATTAGTGGTGATAAATGGGGTGACTGCATGTACAGACTATAATGATGATCAGTGTTGTGGGCTGGAGAAAAACATGACAGATGCACAAGAGATGTCTGTCTTTGAAAATTACACTGGAGGTTGAGAATGTGAAATATTAACCTAGAATTTAGCTATATGTTAGGGTGGAAATGGACCTGTATGTAAAGGCCCATTGCTATGTTAGTTTTTATTTTGAGCACTATAGACATGCATAGCATACAAGAAACACTCCATAGGACGTTTCAGTTAAGTACATTTATAGTATGCACAATGAAGTATAAAATGTATACTACCACATCATAGGTATAAATGACCACAAATCAGAAAGTCAAAATCTTGCACCTACTGGCTACTGATATCCGGGACAAGCAGCAGAGCTAGCTTAGCTACTCAGACAGTGTGATCAACTGAAACAGAAGATCAGAAAACTATAATGCTAGTGACTGACTAACTGTCACATGGACGTAGCTACAGTATAGATACACGTGCAGTACTTTGTTAGCTGCAGTGGGTTCAGTTGAAGGACTACACGCGGGATGTGAAAGGACATGTACTCGGCCGGGGGGCGGGGACAGGTCTAACTTACGTAATAAGCCTTACTCAGTGGCAGTGTGTACAGCTCTCGGAGCATATCCCATAGTAGCCTCGTTCCCAGGCCTGGGAACGATATATCGATCGAGTGCGCGCACAAGTGTAAGATGACGGGAAAGACTGTACTGTTTGCCGCTTCACTGCTGTTGTGCTGCTGGCCTTGGAGGGTTGGCGGTTAGTGATTAGTGCATGCAGTGAGCGATACGGTAAACTAAAAGTATATTTAGGCTACGTTTCAAGACAAACTAATAAATAGTAACCGTAGCCCTTAACTCTTTCGCTGCAGACAGAAAGTATGTTGTCCAGATTAAATCTATCGAAGTGGCTAGAGAGCCGGCTGTGGAAATTACATTCTAGGGTCGATAACTTCTGATGGCAAACTCCAATTTTAATGAAACTAGTATCAGTAGATAGAGCTTTAAAAGAGCTACAAAATGATATCCTTTTTTCCAGCAAGATGTTTAGTACAGCCGCCGTACCTAGTAAAATTCACTTCGCATAATCTTAAAGTACTGGTACCGGTTCTTTAAGCGTTTATATTTGTATTTACGACAATATAAGGCACAGTCTAACGAAAAGGGTATCATTTTGTAGCTCTTTTAAAGCTCTATCTACTGATACTAGTTTCATTAAAATTGGAGTTTGCTATCAGAATTATCGACCCTAGAATGTAATTTCCACAGCCGGCTCTCTAGCCACTTCGTAAATCTATACCAGAAAGCCGTGGCTAACTGTAAATTGTGTGTACACTTTAGTACCGTGCACCCAGGATTCAGTTACCACGGCGCCCGTAGGGGAAGTGGAATTTAAGTATAGTCAGTCCTTTCACATCGCCTAGTCCTACCGTTTGTAAATAGTTCACTGTCCTGACTGCCATGGAGAATCATAGCCGGTACTGTGCACAAAAGCTGTATAATTTCAAATTGTGATCATTGAATTGGCAATACCACGATTGTGAAAGCTGCAGGGCTTTTGTATTAGCCTATGTATATATAGTTCCCAGGCTTCTGCAGTACGTGTTAGCGCCGTCCAAGCTAGTTTGATCGCTGCAGTGCACCGCGTTGCAGTGGCGTAGCCAGTTTCTTCGCGCGCGCGTTGGTCACCCTCCATCACGGCCAATCTTGACGGCGTTAAGCTTGTTTGGGAAGCTCTCTCGTTGCTATTCGGCTTTTTTTGAGTATTCAAGTCACAGACTAGAGATTAGTTGTGACCGCGTAAGCACGCTCGGCCTTTATAACTATAGCTCGCTCCTGCGCAGTGGGTGGGTATACTTTGCATAACACATGGCCTCCGCTGCGTTCATCGCCTGCAAGCAGTACAGAATTCAGGTGCGCAGAAATTCTGCAAACGAAGAATACTGTGGTAGCCTGCATGAGATCGAGCACTGGAACAATGTCATTATAAAAGTTGCATCTCTATGCGACACTACCACAGCACGTTTTCTGAAAAGAGGGTTTAAATTTCCGTTGCTACAGTAAATTTGATCGCTCAGAAATAATATGGCGGAGATGTTTTGTAGGAAATTATATACGCCGGAAAAGCATGCAACATTGCGAGCTAAAGTAAGTGCTTTCACATTGTGTCATTTATACATTTTTCCTCCTTGCTCTAAGTGTTGATCACGAATGTATATTGCCTGGAGAGATATGATCTTTTTTCACAAACTATAAAACAAATATAGCTACACAGCTTGCTTACTGACTTGTCTGGTGACAACTAGAGCTATAGACAGAGGGCCCTGAATGAGGTTGCAGACTCTGCAAAAATAGTTTATGAAAAAGTGAGTGCATGTTTATTTATAGTCTGCAACTTTTGCACATTGAGTTCTAAAATTAGCTATACCTGGTGTATATCTGGTATGCCACATGTAATAATTCTACCTTTAATATACCTCCAACAGGGCAGGTTACTATCCCAAGTGAAATGACCTTCCAGTTGGACACAGACCGAACCACTGACCCTCCTGTGTTCACCCTCACCTGCACCTCCACTGGTGGTCCTGTCTCCACTGTCTCCTGGAGGAGGGATGGCACAATGCTCAGTGATGACAGCACCTACAACATCACTTCTCAGATACTGATTAATTCAGAGGCAGACACCTACAACCACACATTAACAGTAACTGGGAGACTGCTAGGGGTGTATCAGTGCAGTGTGCCTAACAGCTGGAGAGCTACCAGAAGCCTAGCAGTTGGTACGATATGCCTAAAATTTAGCATGGCTCATGCCCAACAATCATAGGTAAAGGCATTAATGATTCACATCTTTTGCTGAGACATGCCTGAAATTGGTGAAAACACATTCTTTGCAGAGGGTAGCTCTACATAACACCTAGAACTATCTTTATGCAAGAAGATGCAATTTGCTGATTACTCATACATTTATTAATATCGTAACTACCCGCAGGGGCTGGCTCACCCACAAACCTCAATGTTGTACAAGTTGGTCCCAACAGTTTCAGAGTCTCCTGGACCCCAGTAGTCACTGTGGTTGGGTACCGGGTGTACTGGAGTGTAGGTGGACAGTATGACAGTGGTAATATGAGTGTTGGGGCTGGAGATACTGCTGTTACTATTACTGGTCGCACCACTTATGTTACATACGATGTCACCATAGTGGCTCTCTCTGACCATCTACCAAGTCCTGCTGCTGTAGTTATGATTACACTAGGTGAGCTTGTAAGTGTTGTTATATGTATCATATTGATGTTTGTCACATTCTTGCATTGCTGTGGCATGTGCTCTATGCACAAAGCTTGCAACAGAGTGGAAAATTTACAGCAGAAAAAATATCATTACAGCTGGATCCAGTAGACTCTTCAGTTGCTAGCCAAGCCACGTTAGCTGTGTACATAATGAATAGCATGTGCACACATTGTGTGCAGTTTTTCTTCTTCTTGCTATTGCTGTTTTTTTTTTTTTGTTTTGTTTTGCATTTTGTTTTGTTTTGTTTTTGTCTTCTGTTTTTTTTTGGCCTGTATATCTATATTATTAGAGCAATGATAGCATTAACATCAACTCCTCTTTAACACTGACATTGGGTGCAGGTTATCCCAGCCTCTGGCTCAGAAGTGCATCATACCAGAACAACAGTCTTGTAACCCTGGAGGACATTGGTGAATGGCGAGATGCCCTCCTCTGCAGGACAACGTGTTCCAGTCCTGGCATAAAGAACTGGTTCTTCCCCAATGGAACTAAGGTTCCCAGCGAGATTGTTGAGTGGGATTTCTACCACACAGGGTATAGTCATTGGAGTACTATATATATGCAGAGGAGGAGAGGGGGGGAGAATGGAATCTACCGCTGTGAGATACCTGATGCAATGAATATCACACAGACTATATACATTGGAGTGTACACAGCAAGCACTGGTGAGTGGTACTTGTAACAAAATTGAGTTGGTAAACATTCCTGCACGTTTTGCTGCTTAGACAAACAAAACTGTACTACAGTGCTACAGTGTTAGCAGGCATTCTCATGCATGCACCATCCAGTTTTTACTCTAACCCTTAATCCCCATCTGATTTGGCATGCTGTAAGCAATCAAAAACTGAACAGTGATAAGGCTTAGGAATGAGACTACTACAGTGCTTAAAACCATTCAACTACCACTGACTTCTTTTAGTCATCAGATTTTAGCTTTGATAATGTCACCGGGTGCTATGCGCTTGAGAGAAAGAAAGTGAAAGGGTGGGACAGGGGAAGGTGGGCATGGGATGAAAAGCACATAGTGGCCTCCATCTGACTAGTATTTGAGGTTTCCAGGTTTGTTTAATATTTGCAACTGTAATATGCCAACATTTTCTATGTGTTTTACTGCACTCATTTACACAAGTTTCCCATACACTTGAGCACATACAACTAAGTAAGTTCTTCATACACTATTGTAGCCTCATTCCCAGGCTTTGCATGGACTAGAGCTTGAATGAGGCTAATATTATTGCTGCACAAAATTGCTAAGTTAGAAAAAGCCTGTGTGTTGCCATGTTCAGTTGTGATAGCCACTTGATAGCAGCCTGTTTGCTCGATCCTCATGATCATGTACCCTGATGGCTAGTCAGTGTGGACAAAGTGCCACGTTGGAGACCACTGTATAGCTGACATGTTTGTGAAAATGTGTAGCATTCATTCAGCTACACATTTTGCAAACCAGATGCATGCTATTTGTAAAATTGGTCCACTGTGAATATTATAAATAATTGGTTATGCATTTACCTTAATTGCCATGTACTAGAGTGTGATGATTTTACTTTTTCCTCCAACAGGCCACGTTACTATCCTAGGTGACATCACCTTCCAGTTGAACACTGACCCAGCCACTAACCCTCCTGTGTTCACCCTCACCTGCACTTCCACTGGTGGTCCTGCCACCACTGTCTCCTGGAGGAGGAATGGTGAAGTACTGACTGAGAGTAGCAGTTACAGCATCACTTCTCAGATACTGTTAGATACAGAGACAGCCACCTACAACCAAACGCTGATGGTGACTGGGAGATTGGAGGGACAGTATCAGTGTAGTGTGTCCAACATCAGGACACCTTCTGGAAGTACCAGAAGTCTAGAAATAGCTGGTAAGGAATGTAACATTTCAGAGAGGAGACATACATGTACAGATTATGAGTATCATCACAATGCTCTTTTTCACCCACAGCTGCTGGCTCGCCCACCAACCTCAACGCTGTGCAGATTGGTCCTAGCAGTTTCAGTGTCTACTGGACTCCACGAGCCACTGTGACTGGGTACCAGGTATACTGGAGTGGAGGTGGAGGGGTTGACAGTGGTAATATGAGTGCTGGAGCTGAGGATAGAACTGTTACTATCACTGGCCGTACCCCTGGTCTCACATATGCCATCACCATAGTGGCCCTCTCTGACCACCTGCCAAGTTCTGCTGTTGCAGTGATGGTTACTCTAGGTGAGCCCAGAAGTGTTGCTTGTATGTGTCATACTGATATTATAAAATGAGCTATGTAACCTCCATAACAAATGCATATTGTATAGTGGAGAATTTTAATTTGTTACAGCTTACCAAAGAAAATTTGGTTTGTGAAATGTTACATTCCTTACTGCAAAAATGGTGATTACTCTAAGTGAGCCCATGCAGAAATGTTGGTTGTATGTGTCATACTGATATTAGTAATGCTATGTAACCTCCATGACAAATGCATATTGTATCGCTGTAGCTACAGCAGAAAATTTTAAGCTGGGAAAAATCTGTCACAGCTTACCGAAGAAAACTTGCAGTGCCTGTTAGCTATCTTGCATAATTTGTCAAGGCCTACCCATTATGCGCTCCACTCTTCCTATACAAGCAGGTTGTGATCCTTATTTACAACTTGATTACTATACAATTCAGCAATTAACTGAACATTATCAGTGAACCACATCTCCTTGTTTATAGGCAGACCCATGCGGATGTACTAAGGCCAATAAACGTTGATTGCTTGATTCCTGTTTTTCCCATGTATAGGAGCTGACATGGAAACTTTTACCTAGTAGTTATTAAGGACGCCACATATTTAAGTGCCATTTCTATGATATGGTGGGCCGTCTATGAGTGTATGAGATGACACTATTGCTTTAATACAAAATGGGTCAACCTGGAGCGCTGTTCAGAGTACAAAACTACAATCAAGCTCTTGGATCAGCATGGATACCAGATAGGTGTAAATGTTGTCTTTTACCTTCACTATCATTTTTGCCATGGCAAGTACGATTGAGGTAAGCAGAAATGAATTAGCTAAGTGCATAAAGTAACAAATGGGGTATTAAATTAATAGCAGGTGCAAGCTTAAACAGAAATCAAGCTTGCAACTTTCATTGGCCTAAAGTAATACATAGCTACGCAAGATACATTTTGTCCAATAACAGGCATGCTAGGTACTGGTCACATTCTTTCAAACAAGATTTTTTTTTTTTGATGTGTAACAAGTTTCCAGCACACTAGTAAACATCAATTCCTCTGTGCAAGGGATAAAAGTCTTGGCAGTGGCATGCATGTTAATGAGGATAGTGGTTTTGTGTCTGTATGTATTCAACTAGTTAGAAAAACATAAATACCTTTTCACTAAACTAAACTAAAACCAGTTTTTCTAAATAATATTCCTGAATGTCTTTTTTAACATGGAGCATGACAACAAACGTCAAACCCTCTGTGACATTGGTATTTCTTCCTTTCCTGGCGTAGGTAATGTCAGGTTCTCACTCAGAGGTACAACATACCAGAACAACAGTCTTGTGACCCTGGAGGACATTGGTGAAGGTGATGATGCCCTGCACTGCCTGACTGACCTAACTGCTTGTTGCCGACCTCATCATACTGGTTACTGTGGGGTTGGTGTTTTTGGGAACTGGTACTTCCCCAATGGAACTAGAGTTCCTAGCAGTGGTAACGAGTGGGACTTCCACAGAACTTCAGGTTGGATGGTAAAGGTTTTGCACCGGAGGAGAGGTGGAGTGGATGGGATCTATCACTGTGTGATACCTGATAAAGCAGGTGTGAACCAGAACATATATATTGGAGTGTACTCAGCAAACACTGGTGAGCTGGTGCATGTATGATTTCATGATTTCTGTTTTATTTCTGGGATCAAGGTATACTGCATGTGTTTAACCTTGATATTCTTTAGATATCTAATTGAGTTGAGTAGTCTTTAAATTGGCATAGCAAGTTGCTCTCAGAATGGCAACAAGTCCCTGAATGCTAACTCTCATGCCATTAACTCCCAAAGTATCAATGTCAACCCCCAAAATGCCAACTAATTAGACATGATGTGTTTAAACTGATATCAAGATGCTATTGGTGAAGGGTTCACTCCTCTGGTTTCCTGGCTAGTCTGGGCAACTTGGACAACTATCAAAGCATGCATCTTCTTGCTGATCTCATACAAATAAGCTTATTTTGGGATTTGGGACTTGACACTTTTAGAGGCATTTTGAGAGTTTACCTTCAGCAAGAGCTCATTCTTATATGGTCTTGCCTTCAGTGAATTTGTTTGGGAAGGAAGATACCAATGTAGTCTCATTAGATTTGTTTACTTGTTTGTTGAGAGGGATCAATACATGGGCAGAGGACCCTGAGACACTATAGCTCACTCGTCAACAAGTACGAAAATAAGTTTTAGTTACAGAATTTTATTGAGTGGTGAATCAGCAAATTGCCTTGCCACATTACCTCCAACAGGCCAGGTTACTATCCCGGGTGGAATCACCTTTCAGTTAGACACAGACCCAGCCACTGACCCTCCTGTGTTCACCCTCACCTGCACCTCCACTGGTGGTCCTGCCAGCACTGTCTCCTGGAGGAGAGATGGTACAATGCTCAGTGATAACAGTAACAATTACATTACTTCTCAAGTGATGAATTCTGTGACAGCCACCTACACCAACACACTGACAGTGACAGGGAGACTGGTGGGAGAGTATGAGTGCAGTGTGTTCAACAGCAGGACACCTTCAGGAAGTACCAGAAGCCTAACAGTAGTTGGTAAGGAGGACATGCATGCTCAGAGTAAGATTGATCATTATGATACTCTTTCTTGCCCACAGCTGCTGGCCTACCCACAAACCTCAATGTAGTACAGGTTAATCTCACCAGTTTCAGTGTCTCCTGGACCCCACCAGCCACCATGACTGGCTATCAGGTGTACTGGAGTGGTGGAGGGGTTGACAGTGGTAATATGAGTGCTGGGGCTGGAGATGTAGCTGTTACTATCACTGGCCGTACCCCTGGACTCACTTATAACATCACCATAGTGGCTCTCTCTGACCATCTACCAAGTCCTACTGTGGGTGCAGTTATGGTTACTCTAGGTGAGCCCCATGAAGGAAATACTGTTTTGCTTATCCATATGTATCATAATGACATTTGTCTAGTATACTTTATATGCAGGTTCTATATTGCTCAAATATTCTTTGTCCAGTGAAACATTTCAGGTTTTATTGCAGTTGAATGAGAATTTTGTTGATAACAGAGTTATGTGTATTGTGGTGCATTATCACATGCATCTGGGAAGATGGGTTTACAGGAGAGATAGCATGGCCTAAGACATGATGTTATTTCTATTTTGAAGTAAGCATTCTGATAATAGGCTGGGTGAGATTATATAAGTTACATGTAGTGGCCAGCCACTATATGTAGTAAGCTGTAGTGCTCGTAGTACTCTCACAATTTGTTGGAAATTTTATCTGAGAATTCTCAACTGCCTCTCTCACATACTTGAACTGTAGCATTCTTAGTAGAATTTTTCTGTAGCTATTTCACACTCTGTAATGTACAAGTCTGCAACTGTTTACATCTGTCATGCTTTCACTGTTAGTGCCACTTGATAGATATTCAGCACATTCAATTGAGAGGTTTTTTGATTAACTTTTTAAAAAGAGTTTTGCATTTTTTTTAAAGGAAGCACACCAACGCTGCTCCCAGTTACACTATGTCCTCAAGTGATGGAATCCGGGTCTCCTGTTGGTGCAGTGGTGGGAGCATGCATTGGCACAGCTCTGCTCTACACTGTGATTCTACTTGTATCGATTTGTGCAATATTTCTGTGGAATAAGAAGAGACACAGGTAACGTTGATCTTGTAAAGTAGATATGCACTAATGTTTAGCTACTTTCACTGTGTTCTGTTGATTACAGGAAGACAGCTGCAGGAAAAGAAAGCACTCACAGGACACCATTGGAGTTAGTTCCATATCCAGACTCACAATAATTCCAGGCCATTTGAATGCTGAGAGATGCCTGCACAAAGACAAATTAAACCATTCAGGAGAATATACTGGATTCAGTATGAAAAGATTGGGCTAGACATAGCTATAATTGTAATCAGAGTGGTCTAACCCAAAAATGTTGAGTTAGCCCCCCCCCCCCCCCCCCCCAAACATAGAAATACTCTTAAAATGTGTTTCAGTAGCTGCTGAAAATTGAAAAATAAATTTTTCGTTTTTCTGAGCTCTTCAATTATTGTAATTTGCTATAAAGCTTATTTTGTCTCTACTCACCTAGTACTGATGTCATGATGAAGGAGTGTAGTGCCTATGGAAGAGTAGCTGCCCACAGTGGCCAGACAGAGGACGTTTATGAGAATCCTCAGTGAATTGACAATACCATGCAGTTGGTGTATAAGATTTTGCTGGTGCTAGTGGTAAATGTATTTTAATCACTGCAAGTTTGAACTTATTATGTATTCTAGCTTGCCAGGACAACACACATATATATACCTGTCACCTTGGGTAATAAGTGGCTACATGCATTGATTATCTGATATGTAGTTGTCATGTGCAACATTCTACTCACAGCCACTAGAAGTGAAAACATAAGTCGGAGGTACCATAGCAAAGACCAAGATCTGAAGCAGTGTTAAGTGAAATGTTTTCAGCACCAACTATTAAAGTTGTGGTGGCAGCTGCTTGGGAGACAATTTTAAGAAATAAGATATGGAAGGGAAGGGAACAAGACTATCCATGGTTGCGTACAAATCCAATGACATTGAAACGTTTGAGCCTAACTCGCTTCCACTCTGTGGTCAAACCCAGTACCCAGTCTGATAACGTATGGTATTACGTAACTGGTAGCGCCCCCATGCATCAGCAGTTGCAGACGATCGCGAGAGATGGCGGGGAGAACTGTACTGTTTGCTGCATTGGTTGTGTGCTGCTGGCCCTGGAGTGTGTACACACAAGGTTAGTGCCCCCTGAGTAGTGAGTTGTAAGTTTACACAAAAACGGCAAGACGCGAATGGGGCCAGCCTTCATCTTCAAGCAGTCCTTTGCACTCTGACCCGTTTTGGTTACGCTCAGTTAGTTTAGTTCGTACAAAGAGCCTCTTGTCTGCATCCATCTTTTAGTAAAATAGTCAGTGACAGAAACACTCTCACTGAAGTATAAAATAATTTTTTAAAAACCCTGTGTGCAGCACAGGTACAAGACTAAGTATACTGGTTGGTATGCATCAAGTGCCCTCGTGTCAGGTAGTGACATGCCTTTACCATTTGGATTGAAGCTACTGGCATCACAAACTTAGAAAGTTCATTTAATGTGGGGAATACTGGCAACTTCTTTACAACGTGGTGCTTCTACAGAAAGCCACGAGAGAAATCACCTGATGAATGTCTTCATGTCAACTGAATGCTAAGCAAATAAGTAGTCACATTCTTGGTTGCAATCATTATGTCATGAGATTAAGCATTAGCCTAATACACTATCTCATGATGTAATGATTGCACAGTGTTAAAGAAACAAAGGAGTGAAGGCACCAACATTGTGGTATTCTTGAACTTATTTTTGAACAAGACTACAAGCACCCATGGGTATATAGTGGACAGTAGAATGCTGATAACAAGCAAGCCTAGGATGAACCCTAGTAGTGTCTCTCCTGTGGCTGTAGCAGCAAGTGAGGTAGGTGGGTCCTACCAACTACCTTTCTGTTTGTGAGTACCTTTGCCATTATTCTACAAGCACTCAGATGGCAAGGGACAAATAGCAATAAGAGGAATCTAGGTGATTATACTCCATAAAAGTTTCCAAGAACAAGAAGAAGGCTAAACCTCTTCTTTACAAAACCTTCTCGTTGGTTCTTGAGTGTAGTGCAAGTCATTACCAAATATATCTTGAGGCTTGATTATCATGTTCTGTGCTCAGCCCTGCATTTAAGAATATTTAATATTTTTCTAAGGGCCTCACATCTCCTGAGGCACACATAATTTCAATCAGCAATTTCATTCCCAGACCCCATACCAGGGTCAGTCATAGTCAGTCATATGTCAATATCAGTTTTATGCTTTCTTCCTGAATGACTGAAGAAGGTTTCCTACCCATATGAAAACCAATGCTTACTGTCCTGACAGTCTGTTCAAGTGGTACTTTGAGTCTGCCATCCATGATCACATAAATATGCGCATATACTACAGGCTTGGACAGCACCCTGGACCATATTGAACAGCTGTCTTTTAGATTTCAGTAAATGTAAATGTCTTCCATGGATTATCAACAATGACAGTCAAAGACAAAATAAGGCTTAGTAGACCTCCTAAGTTTAACAACTGACGTTGGCCTGTGGTTTGTTTAGCATGGTGTCTGTATGTTCTAGCATAATGGACTAGCTGCTAACGTAAACTGTGTGTAGAGATGATAATGGATTGTGTGGGTTGAGTATACCACTCAGGCATTGTGATCACTGCTAGCGTCGGACCCAAGGCCTGGTATACTTGAGCTAGGCAATTTACCAAGCAGAAGTTTAATGCTAGTTGCAAATTGTGCATTTGCACAAGGAGGACACTTCAGTGGGCACATCACTGCTAGTCAGCATGTGATAATGGCTATGAGTAAATGGGCAATACCTCCCAGACATTGCAGAAGCTAGTATATTACAGGAATAAACAAATGATAGCATATATTGTGTAAACAATGTATGCTATGGCTATTAGTGCATGCATACGATGTAATGAGGCAGAAGTATGAATACCATGTGTACACAACGATATGAAGTAGATGTGTATTACATCATTCCACCAGATATGTGACTAGCTATGTGCAAGCATTTTAGTTTTCAGTTGACATAGAGTGATTCTGTACACTATACTCATCAGGTGATTTTTGCTACTTTAATTAGACTAGCTATATAGGAATTACAAGTGTTTGTGACATAATAATAAGCATTCAAGGCTATGAGACAACGGAACTTTTGAGCCAAAAACTACACTCTCTTATTTAGGAGAAGAGTGTCAAGCATTTCTCTCAGCCCATTGCATCATGGTCCCCCATTTAGGAGAAGAGTGTCCCCCATGCACTGGCACCATGTTATGCATTGTGCTTTAAAAAACAACATAATTTGGGCCATTTTGTAGGAAGGGTGAATTGCAGTACTCTAAATAGGAAATTTTTGACAAAAATGGGATCATTGCAATTTTGAGTTGCTGCTGTCCTAAGGTTGAACATATTCATACCCCATGTCTGAAAAGCGCTCATTAAGTGGGAGTTATCCACATAGCATGCAGCTGTATTTCTGTGTAAGTTGCCTAGCTACAGCTCTAGAACATTTATTAGTGTCACTAGTTTATATGTTAGCTATGGCCACTCATAGGGATGGCATAAGCATTCTAGCATGTGAAGATTAAGCACTCTTTGCCGCATTCACTGAGCAGGATGATTAGGGTTTGCTTTGGAGGACCTAGGAACACCATAGTCATGGCAGAAGATTCTGATATGGACAAAGGGAGTGAAAATGAATTGGACCTTGGCACTGTGATCTCTAGAGTTGGTTCAAATGTTCTTATGCCTAACTTGGGTGATGAAAGGAAACTAGCACAAACAGAGCTAGAAAGTGAATGTTGCCCAAACAATTGTTACAGCCAATTTCCTGAGGATTAAATGTACTCAATTCAATTGCAAATGGCCGAGCTAGAAAAATTAGAATGCGATATGCACACATGCCCACATCTAGCATAAAATACTTGTCGAACTTTAAACTGTTATTTCTTAAAGTTGTCTTTTGTACATGATTTGGTTTTAAGAAAGATAACTTCAAAATAAATGAAAGGCACTGAAGTGCCAAACCCTCGGCGCAGCAGACTCTCTCATGCTTGCCATACGCATTCTGTTTTGTTCCTGCCTATGCACAGTTTGCTCAAAGGTTTTAGACTTTCTCATGCTTGCTTTGTGCATAATTTCTGTTTTGTTCCTGCCTATACAAAGTTCGCTCACGAATTTCTGACGCTCTTTCACAGACCTTGTGCAACTTATCTTTAGCTTTCCTAGCTATTTCACACTATCTGATTCTACTGATCTCATACGTTTCATAGCTTTCGTCTCGCAAATTACACTCTGCTTTTCGTTTGGATCGAAAGACATGATCACAGCGTTCACATGTCTTCCGTCTTACAGGTACAGCAGCTTTACACTGCGGGCATACCTTTGTTGGAGGCATACTTACTGCCAATGGCCAATAATCGAACTCGCAAAGAACGTCTCTCTCAAGAACAAAATCGCCGCTAGCCACGTGGTCCAGATTCATACGCATGCGCGGAGTAAAAAATGGCCGACTTATCATGTAGGCCAAGCCGTACCAACAGGAAACACTCTAGCTTCGCAACGAAGCATTTTCAGAGAAAATCGCTTAAAAATTTCGACCTTCATCCGCCGCTGAGAAGGTTAGTATCGTTTGTGGTACGAACAATCACGTATAAAGTGAGATGTTGAGTAACAGACACACAGACACACACACACACACACACACACAGACACAGACACACACACACACACACACACACACACACACACACACACACACACACAGACACACACACACACACACAGACACACAGACCAAGTACCGTAACCCTCGCTGCGCATGCGCGCCGAGGGTTAATGAGTTATTTCAACAAACCTTCCAGTTGAGCACAGACCCAGCCACTACTGACCCTCCTGTGTTCACCCTCACCTGCACCTCCACTTGTGGTCCTACCACCACTATCTCCTGGAGGAGGGATGGTGAAATACTGAATGACAACAGCAACTACAGTATTATATCAGATGCAGAGACAGCCACGTACACTCACACACTGACAGTGACTGGGAGACTACTGGGACAGTATCAGTGCAGTGTGTCCAACATCAGGACACCTTCAGGAAGTAGCAGAAACCTAACAGTAGTTGGTAATGAATGTGATGTTTCGTGCTTGTGGGGAGGCATGCATGTAAAGTCTATCGTGCTCTTTTCTCACCTACAGCTGCTGATTCACCCATCAACCTAAATGCAGTACAGGTTAATCTCACCAGTTTCAGAGTCTCCTGGACCCGACCAGCCACTGTGACTGGGTACCACGTGTACTGGAGTGGAGGAGGAGAGTATGACAGTGGCAATATGAATGCTGGAGCTGAGGATAGAGCTGTAACTATCACTGACCGTACCCCTGGTCTCACTTACAACATCACCATAGTGGCTCTCTCTGACCACCTGCCAAGTCCAACTGTGGGTGCAGTCATGATTACTCTAGGTGAGCCCCATGTATTGACTGGAAGTGTTGGCTGTATTGACATTAGTCATATTATAAAGTACTTTATATAGCTGCTTTTCGCCAAGTGGGAAAATACTTTTGCTATTTTTGTTCAATTTTGAAATCACAGTTACGTCATGTAAACAGGATTGTATATGAATTCAAAAGCATCCTTGAAAACAGCAAACTCCAGGACAGCCTACTCTCACTTTTTTTCGAACATCCTAGTCCACATGAGGGAACCAGGATTGTCTGTTCAACATCCATGTCACCAGCAGATCGTTGGCATGCAGTGTGGAATGTAATCTTCAATGATGTCAAGTGTTAAATTATTAAGGTGGCGGGTAAATAAATTACCTGCCATATATAAAATGTCTCATCTTACTAGTTGTGCAATCAGCTAGGTGAACACATGCACTGTTTGAGATGGAGGGCTTTATTGGAAGTAGCTGCTAAAGAATAGGCTATGTCATTGATTTAAAATTATTTGGTAAATAGCTCATGCTACTGACATTTTGCTGATTTTGATACTTGTAAGAGCATCAGTCATTGTTTGCGGGACAGTGCTTCTCAAATTGTGTGTGTGTGTGTGTGTGTGTGTGTGTGTGTGTGTGTGTGTGTGCGTGCGGGGGGGGGGCAATTGCTCTGTCATCCCTTTGTACACAAACATTACCTCCCCACTGCAGCATGTACTCAAATGATGGACTCTGACTATCTTGTTAGTGCAGTGGTGGGAACATTTATTGGAACAACTTTACTCTACACTATGATTCTACCTGTGTCAATTTGTGTACTGATCTATATCAGAGAGTCGGTAGACTCTCTATGTAGGGATGGCGCCGACGCGCAATATATGCAATACTTAAGCAAAAGCCGTATAACTTCACCACAAACACGCAAAAAGTTTATTTAAGCATCCAGGCTTCCTCTTTGAGTGCCTTTGTGATCAGCAAGACTCATATAAGTGGCCAAAAGCCACGCGGAAGACAGCTAAACACAAAAGTGTGCGATAGCAAAAGTGCCATTTTTCGTATTCTTCTTTCTTTCTTTCTTTCTTGTTACGACTTTTGTTCAAACAACGATAACTCAAAAACGGTTCGAGCACTCACCTTGATTTTAGCACGAAACGGATGCTCATCACAGTGCGCAGCTTCCCAACCACTCAGCGTCTTCATAGTCTCAAATTCACCCTGGTCGATAAAAGCCATTCACAACACTCTGTGGTTGCTGTCCGTTGCGAAGGACGCCATTTTCTAATGTTGTACGCATGCGCACATGTAGTCTCGTTCCCAGGCCAAATACCACGATCACATTGTTTGGGAACGAGGCTAGTGCACGAGCGAAATCGCGAGTGGACCACGCGCACGGCCGGCACGGTCTCTTCCCGTAGTGGGCAAGGTTTACGAACGCCACACAGGTAAGGCGCTGCATTCAGCTGCTAACTTATAGCTACACTAAATAAAGTAGCTACTCACAGCTTTAGTAAACTGTGCTGCAGCTGGTCAGTCGTCAGGCCACACATTCAGGAGATCGGTTTATCGTGCGAAGCTCCGGAGAGTGGTTGGCCCTCATCAGATTCTAGCTGGCAAAGTTATTATAATTATGCTTGGAACCACTACTAAATTGTCAATCCCGTTTCAAGTTTTGAAAGAAAAATTTCTTCATAGGCTTAGGTCTAACTGTAACTGAGATTAACATCAAAAAAGTACAGAAACAAGACTTGAAAAAACATTAAAAATGTAAAAGGATGTAGGGATGGCATGCCAAAAAGCATGCAAACAAGGTAGGGATGATATAATAGTGAAGGTAAATTTACAAAGCCCTATCCCTACATCTTTTTACATTACAGTTGCAAACTAATGTGAAAAAGATGCAGGGATGAGGCTTTGTTAATTTACCTTCACTATTATATCATCCCTACCTTGTTTGCATGCTTTTTGGCATGCCATCCCTACATCCTTTTACATTTTTAATGTTTTTTCAAGTCTTGTTGGAATAACAGACACAGGTAATGTTGATCTTGTAAAGTACATGTACACAGTTCTGTAGATATGCACAAATGTTTACTGTTGATTATAGGACAACAGCTGACACTCAAGTGACACAACTGGAGTAAGTTGCAGACTAGACCTGAACCATATCCAGACCATTCGCTAGTAGTCACTAGACCTGAAACATATCCAGACAATTATCACTAGTAATCACTTTTCAGTCATTATGGCAAAACAAGTGTCTGCCAAAGAACAAGCTAAAAGTGTTTTTATTGTTAAAATAAGAATGAGCATTGCAATATAAACCTCTCCTCCCACCCACGCACAGCTAGTGCTGCCATTGTGATGAAGTAGTGTGATGCCTACAGAGAAGTTACTATAACTGGGACAGACCACATGTGACTCCTCAGTAAATTGACAATAACAATTTCTATTTAAGAGTTTGTTAAAGTTTCTGTACTTCAAGTAATTTTGTGCAATATTTTGTTTTAAAGGCCTCCTAGGGCTAATTAGTAGTAGTTGTATATCAAACACCTACTATTTTAGGCCATAATTGCCCATGTACACATGATTAAATACATATATACATGTACTGGTAAATCTCCGTTACACAATGCAAACTACTACGCATGCACAAAAAGGGTTAGATACAACTGATACTCAATTGGAGTAAGTTGAGACTCAATGGCAGACTAGACCAAAACCATCTCCAGGCCATGCATTCTGACTGCGCATGCAACAGAGGTGCCTGCCCATGCAAAGAACAAAGTTAAAGCCACTCTGGATTTTGGAAGGTTGTTGAGAGGTGTGGCTCAATCGCCCCCCTCCCTCCACACATACACTTTCAAATGTCTTCCGCCGCCTCTGCATGTAGTAGCTTGTTTTGAATTTGTCCTTTTTATAGCATCCATCACAATGCATGATCCACCTACCATTATCGAAACGTCGATGGTTACGTAATGACTTGAGGGCTAGACCAGGGCCGGCCAAGGGCGGACTCCCCCCCCCCCCCCCCACCCACCCAACGTGCGATTTGTTGCATCGGCCGAATTACCGGAACGGCGCGATCAAAACGCAAACCCTAAGCTGGTCTGACTCTGTCGTCCAAGTTGCAGATGAGAAATGGCAGAGAAGACTGTACTGTTTGCTTCCCTGGTTGTGTGCTGCTGGCTCTGGAGTGTGTGTGCACAAGGTTAGCGCCCCTCTGTAGTGATGCAAACATTAATGACTCGTAAGAAAGGGCAAGACTAGTCTTGCGGAGCCAGACTCTCACACGAAAAGCGACTCTCACACGCTTTTTGTGTGAGAGTCTGGCTCCGCGAGACTAGGGCAAGACCCAAATTGGAGGCAGCCCACCAAGTTAATCCTTCCAACACAACACTGTCATAGGCGTAGGGGGGGGGGGGCACATGCCCCCCCCCCCCCAAGTTTACATAAGTTGTTATATAAATTGCTCTATATATAACACTACTCTATGTGTGTGTGTGTGTGTGTGTGTGTGTGTGTGTGTGTGTGTGTGTGTGTGTGTGTGTGTGTGTGTGTGTGTGTGTGTGTGTGTGTGTGTGTGTGTGTGTGTGTGCGTGCGTGCATGTGTGCGTGCATGCGTGTGTGTGTGTGTGTGTGTGCATGCGTGTGCATGGGGGGGTTAGGGCTGCGGGCAATTACTCTGCCATCCCTTTGTACACAAACATCACTCCACACTGCAGCATGTCCACAAGTGATGGACTCTGAATATCTTGTCGGTGCAGTGGTAGGAACATTTATTGGCACAACTCTACTCTACACTATGATTCTACTTGTGTCAATTTGTGCACTGATCTATTGGAATAAGAAACATAGGTAATGTTGATCCTGTAAAGTATGTGCACACAGTTGTGTATTATAATGTTTACTTTGACTGTTGATTACAGGACAACAGCTGACACTCAAGTGACGCAACTGGAGTAAGTTGCAGACTAGACCTGATCCATATCCAAACCATTCTAAATCATTGCTAGTAATCACTTTTCAGTCATTTATGGCAGAACAAGTGCCTGCCAAAGAACAAGCTAACATAAGAATGTACGTGATATAAAGCTCTCCTCCCACCCACACACAGTGCTGCCATTGTGATGAAGGAGTATGATGCCTATGGAGAAGTTACTGTAACTGGGGCAGACCATATCTATGCGACTCCTCAGTAAATTGACAATAACAGTTTCTATTTAAGAGTTTAAGTTTCTGTACTTCAAGTAATTTTTGTGCACTTATTTTGCATAGCTAGCTACAGGACACATTCAAGTACATCATTTGTACAAGGTTTTGTTTTAAAGGCCTCCTAGGGTTAGTAGTAGTTGTATATCAAACATCTACTACACTAGCTTGCAAGATTTTAGGCCATAATTGCCTCACGTACAACACTGATTGAGAATGATTATCAAGAACAAGTACATATACATGTACCAGTAAATCTCCGTTACGCAATGCAAACTACTATGCATGCACAGAAAGGGTATTTTACGCAGCTGCACTTCCAGGACAACAACTGATACTCAAGTGGTGCAATTGGAGACTCAGTGGCAGACTAGACCAAAAACCATCTCCAGGCCATACATTCTGGATATATAGTCACTGCGCATGCAACAGAGGTGCCTGCCATGCAAGGAACAAAGTTAATTAAAGCCACTCTGGATTTTGGAAGGTTGTTGAGAGGTGTGGCTCAATTGCCCCCCACCCCTCCACACACACACACTTTTAAATGTCTTCCGCCGCCTCTGCAGTTACTTGCTTTGAATTTGTGCTTTTTTAGCATCAATCACAATGCATGATCCACCTACCATCATCGAAACGTCAATGATTTCGTAATTACTTGAGGGCTAGGCCGGCCAAGGGCGGACTTCACACAATTTGTTGCATCAGGCGCGATCAAGACGCAAATCTGGTCTGTCGTCCGTAAGTTGCAGATGAGAAATGGCAGAGAAGACTGTACTGTTTGCTTCCCTGGTTGTGTGTTGCTGGCCCTGGAGTGTGTGTGCACAAGGTTAGCGCCCTGCAAACATTTTACTCGTAAGAAAGGGCAATACTAGTCTTGCGGAGCCAGACTAGGGTTGGGAGGAATTTACCCATTATGCTATTCCAATATGCTCAAAATTGTACCAGTTATGCCCCAAATTTGCCTATTATGCTCAAACTATGCCCATTATTTCTGGAAGGAGCAAACTTGAATAATTATTTTACACTGTACAGTAAAAGTAAATTGAAACAGGATGGCAGTTCATCGACCATTGAACTGTAACATCATGGAAAGTTAAACGTAGTCCTGACCAGACTCTGTGATTGCTGATCATTGCTCCCTTACTTCACCGCTTACCAACAGGGCATGGGACAAGATACTTCACGGTCTGGGACTGGGACACGGTCTGAGGACGAGACTACCAGTCTACCACAGACACATTATGCTCAAAATGTACCTATTATTCCCGCATAATGCTCAATGCTTTCTGGTACCTATTATTCCCAAAATTATGCCAGCATGATCCACCCAACCCTAAGCCAGACTCTCACACGAAGACTCTCACATGCTTTTCGTGTGAGAGACTGGCTCCGCGAGACTAGGGCAAGACCCGAATGGGGGCCAGCCAAGTTAATCCTGCAAACACAACACTGTGACCCATATCGTACTATTAACTGTTGTCTGCATCCACCATAAATGCATATCTCACTATAAATGAAATTGATGCAGTATAAATGCAGTGTAGCGTTACTAAGCCTTCAACTTAAAGATGGTGAGTGTCTTTTGCTAGAAAACTAATCAGGTCACAGTACTGTCTACTGTAACTTTGTATCAGGGTTCTTGCTAGGCCTTTAGTGGATGGTTTTACACCATTTGGTTAATAGCAGCACCATTTGGATGTGGTGAATTTAGGTAAGAGTACATTTGGATCACTTCCTAAACCCTGCCCATAGT
>OX422194.1:6797990-6804292 GCA_949130485.1 Agelas oroides | reverse complement strand
TAGTTTAGTTATAGTTTTCCGGTTTAACAAGATTTTTAGTTAGTTATAGTTTCAATTACTAAAACTCTAAAACCCCTTACTAAAAGTATCTAGTTATAGTTATCAGTGAAAATAGGCTGTTTTCTGTTTTAGTATAGTTATGGTTTCCTCTTGTATGTTCTTGGATATTTTAGTTTAGTTATAGTGCCCAGCTTAGCAAAAATTTTTAGTTAGTTGTAGTTTGGTTAACTAAATTTGAAAACAGCCATGCTAAAAGGTATTTAGTTAAAGTTATAGTTATAACTAAAACAACACTAGACTATGCTGGGGGTATGCTGGGGGGATGCTGAGGGTATACTGGGAGTATCCTGGGGGGTATCCTGGGGGTATGCTGGGGGGTATCCTGGGGGTATGCTGAGCGTATACTGGGAGTATCCTGGGGGGTATCCTGGGGGTATGCTGGGGGTATACTAGGAGTATCCTGGGGGTATGCTGAGGGTATACTGGGAGTATCCTGGGGGTATCCTGGGGTATGCTGGGGAAATCCTGGGGGTATACTAGGAGTATCCTGGGGATATGCTGGGGGTATGCTGGGGGTATGCTGGGGGTATAGTGGGAGCATCCTGGGGGTATCCTGGGGGGTATTCTGTGGGTATACTGGGGATATACTGGGGGTATGCTGGGGGTATCCTGGGGGTATGCTGGGGGTATGCTGGGGGTATACTAGGAGTATCCTGGGGGTATGCTGGGGGTATACTGGGGGTATCCTGGGGAAATCCTGGAGGTATGCTGGGGGTATGCTGGGGGTATAGTGGGAGTATCCTGGGAGTATCCTGGAGGGTATACTGGGGGTATACTGGGAGTATCCTGGGGGTATGCTGGGGGCATGCTGGGGTATACTGGGGGGGGGGGGGGGGTATCCTGGGTACTGGGGGGGGTATCCTGGGGGTATGCTGGGGGTATGCTGGGGTATACTGGGGGGGTATTCTGGGGGGTACACTGGGAGTATCCTGGGTCCTGGGAGTATGCTGGGGGTATACTGGGGGTATCCTGGGGAAATCCTGGGGGTACGATGGGGGTATACTGGGGGTATGCTGGGGGTATGCTGGGGGTATGATGGGGGTATACTAGGAGTATCCTGGAGGTATGCTGGGGGTATACTGGGGGTATACTAGGAGTATCCTGGAGGTATGCTGGGGGTATACTGGGGATATGCTGGGAGTATCCTGGGGGTATCCTGGGGGTATCCTGGGGGTATCCTGGGGGTATGCTGGGGGGTATACCGCTGGGGGTATACTGGGGTATGCTGGGGGGATGCTGGGGGTATGCTGGGGTGTACTGACCTTGTTCAAAGAGAGGAGAGCTTTTCTGAGTCTATGTGACAGTCGTATGGGAACATCTGACATAAAGTCCACCCCTACCGCTATACCCACGTCACTCTGTCGCGAGGCAATCTGACAAACACCTGTATTTGTCAGTGGCGGATTTAGGGGGGGTAAGGGGGGTGCAAATGCACCCCCCTTTGGCGGCTAGTAATGTATTTTGCGTACGTAACTGCGCGAGTCCATCAAATGATTATGCAGCAGTGGCATGCAGCAACAATTAACAACCAGGCACAGTTACACACTCACGTATCAGTTCCTTACTGATCTCCAGCCGTTTGACTAGGCCTAGAGTTGCTTCGAGATATTCAGTTCGGCCAGAGGGGTCCTACACGGCGTGCCTCGCGTACGAGATTTCGAAATCCACTGCATGGATTTCACGTGGATTTCGGATTTCAGAGTGGGTTTCTGGATTTCACAGTGGATTTCTGGATTTCACAGTGGATTTCTGGATTTCAGTTTGGATTTCTGTCGACAGGTTTCTTCTTGTATGTTCTTGGATATTTTAGTTTATAATATTGTTCCCAGCTTAGCAAAAAATTTTAGTTAGTTGTAGTTTTGGTTAACAAAATTTTAAAAAGGCCATACTAAAAATTAATGTATTTAGTTAAAGTTATAGTTAACTAAAACAACACTGTCGGATCGACAGTGTACGAGATTTCTTTTGTGACGGACCCCTCGGTTCGGCCTTCCAGCACCGAAAGTGGGCGTGGCAACCCAAAAATTTCCGCCGCGCTTCGCGCGCCGGTGACTCAACCCCCCTTTCTAAATTTCTAGATCCGCCACTCTTTGTGTGTGAGGGGGTGAGGATGTGAGGGAAAAGGCATGAGGGGGCTTGAGGAGAAGGTGGAATAGAGTTGTCTTTGGTACCTGTTGCAATGGCAGCATTGGAGATGCCATTGTGCTGTGTGGCAGGGAATTTGGTCCTGAAAGCCTGACTCCATCGCAGCCTGTGTGGAGAGTGTGTAGGGGAGTGTGTGGAGGGTGTGTGGGGGAGGGTATGGAGAGTGTGTGGAGGGTGTCTGGAAGGTGTGCAGGGATGTGTGTGGGTGTGTGTGTGGGGGATGTGTGTGGGTGCGTGTGTGGGGGGAGTGTATGGGTGCGTGTGTGGGGGGAGTGTATGTAAAGTGTGTGTGTGGGTGTGTGTGGGTGGGAGAGTGTGTGGAGAGTGTGTGGAGGGTGTGTGGAGGGTGTGTGGGTGTGTGTGGGTGGGAGAGTGTGTGGAGAGTGTGTGGAGGGTGTGTGGAGGGTGTGTGGGTGTGTGTGGGGAGGAGTGTAACATGGGTATGACAGACAGCCTCAGGTTGCATCCCCCCTGCAACAGACAAATGATTACATGTAACTCCCCCACGACAAGTTTTCATTTATAGGATAGACAAATTTTGGGGGTCCTACACCCCTGGGACACACACTGAAAAATCATAGGGAGGGTACCCTTACTAAACAGAATAAGCCATTATACCAACTTGTCATGCAACTTTGGCCGCATATTATCAGTTGGTGCAATCCGTTTTGAAGATAGGTTTTGCCAAAAAAAGGTGGGATAGGGGGAGGTGGGTGGGTTTCAGTGCTGTGCACATGTACCTGATGAGCTAGCAACACTATCCATTCTTGACGATGACCAATGCCGAATTGAACTTGCTCATAAAGCTTCTGCGGTGAGATACATGTACATGTAACAGTATTAGATACACTACGTAGTTCAGATTGAGCAGGGCCAGTTACATGAGTTAGCCACAACTGTGTACGTTCAATTCCATTTTTCATTCCACATTCCAGTCCAGTGATTAGAGACACCCGGGCAATAGGGGTAGAGAAAATGTTGCCTAGGGGTGAGCAAATCTCGTAGCTACTTCATCAGCAATACTATTATCTATGGAGAGACACTCTGCAATAGTATAAAAAGTATGGAGGGCCTTCTACACTGGGGCAGGAAGCATTTGATACAGGGGATATGTCGGCCATCTACATGCACAATCACTGGACTAAACTGGTGGACTGGACTAGTGGACTGGACTGGTAGACTCAGCTAAAATCTCTATTTCTGCCTCAACCTAGCTGGGTTATGCAATGATTACCACTGTCTCAGCCCTCAGTACAGACCTAGAGCCTAGTAGACAGTATCTACGACTAGTCTCTCCACAGACCCTTTGTACCACGCCCTTTTTGGAAAATTGGAGAGGAAAAAAAGGTAGGTAAACAGGCATTGCAGCGGACGTAGTGGAAGAATGCGGGGAATCCATTAATTAACCGCACACACATTGCTAACTAACGGACTACTACCTGATGCCAACTACAATTTGCCGTTGTTGTGGGACTGCGATCATTGACGTGAGGGAAAGGCGCAAGATCAGCAGCAATACTGTCAGACCTTTGGTACCTATTCTGATCCACCTCCTGGGAGAACATTACCATGGAAAAAGACAGCTTTGCTTCCTAGTGGCTTGTTTGAAAGTGTTTATATATGCAGGCAGCCTTGTCTCCATGCTCTGCAGAGGTTTCAGAAGCTAGAAACGGTCGTCAAAGGTATACTTTATACTAATAATGTATTGCCATGCATAACATTGTTTATTTTATTACACTGGTTTGAAAATTTTAATAATTAATGATGTCACCTGACAGAGTGAAGCATGAAAACAAAGAAGGTTCTCTGTTGAAACCACCAGAAATAATATAGGTATGCTTTTTTTAAAGGGAGATGAATGTTCATACAGTATTCAGTACTCTAGCTGCTCCTGGTAGTTAATATTAGGTAGCTGTACCTTCGTATTGTGTTAGATATTCTCCTTTTATGCTACCAGTTCCTAGAATGCAAATATGAAATGTGTAAATGCAGGTTTTTGCATCAATATACATGTAAGTACATTTTCCAGGAAGAGGAGGAAGAGGATAGAGAGGTAGAGGAGAACAAAGGGGAGGAAGTAGAAGAGAGGGGGAAGGAAGAGGAGGTGCAGAAGGAAGAGGAGGAAGGAAGAGGAGGAAGGAAGGAAGAGGAGGAAGGAAGAGGAGGTGGAAGGAAGAGGAGGTGGGGAAGGAAGAGGAGGTGCAGAAGGAAGAGGAGGAAGGAAGAGGAGGTGGGGAAGGAAGAGGAGGTGGGGAAGGAAGGTACACTGTTTATTACAGTGGAAATGTGATAATGTATCCCACACTCTTTCCCTCTTCTCCGTATAGGATCTATCTGTAGCCATGAGCTTTTATATATCCAGCTTCTCATACATTTTTGGCACTCAACGTTGCTTTGACGATTGGAAAACGCCATTTTGCAAGATTATGCAATCGCCATGACCCACGTGGCTTTTGCAAATGTGGGTGTGGCTTGTGAAATTTGTGTTCGGATAATTGAGATGTCGGATAATTGAGGTTTCGGATAACTGAGCATGCACTGTACCAAGTTGGAGAAGAAGAGTTGAAGTATAACAACCCTGTTCTTTCTACCCGGGACCACCACACTTGTGATCACAACAGATCTTACCTGATTATCAGAGAGGTTGAGTATTTGCAGACTAGCACACTTGGTTGGCAACTCAGCGTACACATCCAGGTGTTGTAGCCGGTTGCTGCTGAGATCCAGAGCAAGCAGCTGTAGAGAACAAGAGAATCTGAGGACTGAACTGAGGGAGATTGCAGCAGAGAGCCACCTACTGGACTTGTGTAGGATAGCTAACTACCATGTCATACTCATGTACTTGTTTTTAACCAGACATTTTATCATATTCACTCTCTACTTAATCACTGCATTCGAAGTGCTGTATTGGTAAACTTAGCCTCGTCCCCAGGCCCCGCCCAGTTTTCCGTCGCTATTAGTACGGAAAAGCGGGAGAGGGCCTGGTATCTTTTCTCACGTGAGTGACGTCAGGATAGAAAGGATGGTAGAAAGGGTTTAATTGAGCGTGGGTGCACTGGGCCCAGAACAGCAAAAAGAGCCAACGTAGCAGGTAACTTACTGCACATATCTAGCTAGCGGAGGGCAATTGTCATATACACCAAACGTTGAGCGTGTAGTCAGTTGAACATTATGTGAAACACAGCCTGTTTGTTCTGTAAATTTTTGCCATTTTCCGATTTCGTCATGCACACGTGAGAAAAGATACCAGGCCCTTCCTGCTTTTCCTTACTGCAAGCGACAGAAAGCTGGGCGGGGCCTGGGAACTTCCATTAAGGGCAAAGATTAGGCACACTTCACAAACACATCTACAAAGTACATGTGGATTTCAACTTTAACAAAAAAATTCAGCATTATAGCACTTTGAACATACTGATATGATTTGACGATACAATACTATTGTACATGCCATGGACTCACGTCAGGACAGTGTTGCCCAATGAGGGACAAGATTATAGTGACGAAGTTTCTGTCTTGCATCATCCCCTTCATGCCATGCTCCCTGAGAACTGTGGGTGTAAAGGAGAGCACAACTTACCTGAAAAGGTAACCTGCACCAGACAACAAACTTGTTCTCAACAAGACGCAAGTTGATGACAGCCTAGAATCTGTTCACAGAAGCAAAAGTAGTCCACATGACAAGCCTTTTCCTAAAGCATGGCCTGATCAGCAAGGTCTAGCTTGTCCACACCCCCCCAACCACTAATTGTATTAATTTCACAGGAGGACTTGAACCACTAGCAGAATTAAGCTACGAGTGGCACAAGGAAGAAAGTTGGTAGGTAACACCAACTATACCAACCTATAGGCACAGTATGTTGGCTCACTTTGGTCATGAAACATGTCTGAAAGGTCCAGGGACTGTGTCAAGGTGTCAAATCGCAGTCCCAACACTTGCTACATCCAGGCATCCAGTCCTGCGTAACTGATTGTGCATGCAGTTGGTACGTCCTGTGCAGTGGGAGGCATCTAGTTCTGGGTTTATTGATTATGTAGCCTCGTTCCCAGGCCTTCAATCACAGCTAACGCGGTCGAAGGCCTGGTAAAAGGGGGTACAG
>OX422194.1:6705490-6795490 GCA_949130485.1 Agelas oroides | reverse complement strand
GGAGGAGGAGGAGGAGGAGGAGGAGGAGGAGGAAATCCTGGGGACACTCTTTCTCTCCATCCGTAAGGTGGAGAAAGTGACTCAGGGAGGGACTCAAACCCACGACCTGGCAAATGGCCTGCCATGCTCTAACTAACTGAGCTACCGAGTCACTCGGCAACTCAGTGGCTGAGTTCAGGTACTTAAAGGCTGAGCTGCCAGGGATCCAGCCAAAGTGGATACCAAGCTGGCATGTCCAGTGGGGACACTCTTTCTCTTCATCCGTAAGGTGAAAAAAAGCATTGGGGGTACACTCTCTCCATATGTAAAGTGGATAAAAGCAATGGGGGGTACACTCTTTCTCTCCATATGTAAAGTGGAGGGGGTAGACTCTTTCTCAAAGAAAATTAGAACTGGCTTCTTCTCTTTATAGTGACATGTAATAGTGTAAATAGTGCTTCTTGTGATGATAGTGCAGCAAAGAAAACTGTTAGAAATTCTACAGGCTGTAGTGCGCTTCTTCTCCACTTTACAGATAAGGAGAAAGAGTGAACCCCCCACTGTGTTTCTCCACCCTATGGATGGAGAGAGAGTACCCGTGTGTAGTTCCCTCTTTCTTCAAGGTGGGGAAAAACAGTGGGGGTAAACTCTTTATTCCCTTCATTACGGTTGAAATGTGATAATGTATCCCACACTCTTTCCCATCATAGAGGGAGAAAAGGTTCAAAGAATTTTGTCATCAGACTTTCCAACTCACCTGGTTCCATTGCAGAAACACTCCTTGGTGGTAAGGTATTTCACCCATAGTGGCTTGTCACAGATACCACGTACAGTACCTGTGTGAGGGGAGCAGGAGAACAGAGAGGGGGAGAAGGGGATGAGGAAGAGAAGAAGGAAGGGGAGAAGGGGAGGAGGGAAGAGGAGGAGGGGGAGGAGAAAGTGAGGAGGGAAGAGAAGGAGTGCGAGGAGAAGGGGGGAGGAGGGAGGAGGGAGGCAGAGGGAGAGGAGGGGGGAGGAAAGATTGGGAAGAAGAAAATAGTCTCGTGCCCAGACCCCACCCCTCACTAGGAGGAAAAGGGGTCTGGGCATGAGACTAAGAAGAAAAAGGAGCAGGTCATCCCACATATACAACCTGCTGCTATATATGTACAATGGTACACAGTAACATTTTTATGCTTTGAAGCACGGGGCCACAGCTACTAAATTGCCAGGTACAAAGCCACTTTAGTTGGTTGGTTACCCCTTGGGGCTAAAAAAGCCTTTAGCAAGGCAATTTGGTGCAAGAGTGGATTTCCACTTTTTCAGGCCAGTTTTACACTGTCATACGTAACAATTTTGTAGCTATCAAAATGCCAGTACAGTGTGACTATTTACATTGAGTTGTCACCATGGCAGAATGGTCCCCAGGGGACATTCTACCCTAGAGCAGACTGTCCCCTCTTAGTGCAGAATGTCCCCCCTAGTAGTCTATAGTTTTGGAGTCTGGAGCATATAATCACTACCCACAAGGTGTAGGGAAACCAAGAGTATCTTCTTCAATGACTCAAATTACAAGCCCTTGGCAAAACAATTCTATCACTCGTCGCTTGAGCCAACCGAGGGCAATTGCACGATACTACAATTCCTGATACAACAGCAGTACTTCGGTTCAATGTAGATGCATAGATCTTAGTCTCGTGCCCAGGCCCCTTTCAAGATTTCTGAAAGGGGACATTCTGCACAAAGAGGGACAGTTTGCACTAGGGAAGAATGTACGGGGGGACATTGTGCCCTAGGGTGAGATGTCCCCAACAGTATCGTAAAATCACGTACAGTAGTTGAGTTCACTTCAGGTAAGGGTTATGCATAATGACACTCATAAAGCGCCAGATATTCACTAGACCAAGCCCTCCTGCTATCAGGAGGATCTGGACAATGGACTATCAGGCACGTTGTTAGCCATGCAACTTGCATCCTACTCAGCTGGAAACAAAATACACTTGAGTCTACTTCTACCAGCAAGAGGAAAGCTGCATAAGGAATGAATGGGCAGCCAGTATTTGCCTCATACCATCATCTAGAAAGCAGACCAGATTTGTGTAAATCCCAGCTGGATACACAAAAACTTTTACCATAGTAGAGTGTCAGTAGAGTGTCACTCTACTATGCTTTGCATTCAGTCAACTTCTGGGCCTGTTTATCTCATAGTTGCACAAACACAAAACTAGCAAGACTGGAACTCACCATCTACAGCATACTGACTCGTTGCAGTGACAACACCGTGCAAGTACATTCAAACAAAATGCTTATTCAGCGAATCATATATATCGCGTGATCCCAATGGGGGTGGGGTTGGAATCGGGAATGAGGACCTTCGCTCGAGGCGCCTCACCCCAATTCCAGCCACGTGATCATTATTCCGCATACTTGAAATAACGTTCTCCACGTACGTGCCGGAAACAAAAGCAGTGGCCCCACCTCTCTACATGGGATCACGCGATATTACAGTACAGTACCACACAGTACCAGTCCTACTGAAGGAGGGGGCCCACCACCCACACAGTACCCAGTCCTACTAAGGGAGGGGGCCCACCACCCACACAGTACCAGTCCTACTCAAGGGAGGGGGCCCACCACCCACACAGTACCCAGTCCTACTGAGGGAGGGGGACCACCACCCACACAGTATCAGTCCTACTCAAGGGAGGGGGCCCACCACCCACACAGTACCAGTCCTACTCAAGGGAGGGGGCCCACCACCCACACAGTACCCAGTCCTACTGAGGGAGGGGGCCCACCACCCACGCAGTACCAGTCCTACTCAAGGGAGGGGGCCCACCACCCACACAGTACCCAGTCCTACTGAGGGAGGGGGACCACCACCCACGCAGTACCAGTCCTACTCGAGGGAGGGGGCCCACCACCCACACAGTACCCAGTCCTACTAAGGGAGGGGGCCCACCACCCACACAGTACCAGTCCTACTGAGGGAGGGGGACCACCACCCACACAGTACCAGTCCTACTCAAGGGAGGGGGCCCACCACCCACACAGTACCAGTCCTACTCAAGGGAGGGGGCCCACCACCCACACAGTACCCAGTCCTACTGAGGGAGGGGGCCCACCACCCACGCAGTATCAGTCCTACTCAAGGGAGGGGGACCACCACCCACACAGTACCCAGTCCTACTGAGGGAGGGGGACCACCACCCACGCAGTACCAGTCCTACTGAAGGAGGGGGCCCACCACCCATGCAGTACCCAGTGGAGGGGGCCCACCACCCAAACAGTACCCAGTCCTACTGAGGGAGGGGGCCCACCTAGTCTCGTGCCCAGACCCCACCCTCTCACGAGGAGAAACGGTCTGGTGAACCAAGTCGATTTTTTTGGGCTAGCACACGTTTTTGCGACAATGTAACCTAGCAACGATCAAAATATTTTGCGGCCAACCCACTCAAAAAAGGTACGGATGCTCAAATGGAGATGAACAAATTTTACGAAAGGTACGTAATAATTACCGATCTCGCAATCTCATTGGTCATTACCCGTTTTGGGTAATAAACCCAAGAAATTCGACTTCGTTCACCAGACGGTTTCTCGCCGGGTGACCTCCACCTGCTCCTTGATCTGAAAACTCCACCTCCTGAAGCAGAGACTAGAGCTTCATTACCCTTTCTCTCCCTCCCCTCTCCATTTTCCCTCCCTCCTCACCTTCTCCAGTGACTAGAAGACCAGCTTCGTGAGGAGAAGTTCCTAACACAGGAGGCGGAAGAGATGCACAACAACCAGCTGTCCCTGAAGAAGACGGAGAGAAAGGGAAGAAGATGGGAGGGAGGGAGAGAGGAAGGCCATTAGCTGGTCACACACATCATTTCAGTAGTTGGTACAACAACTTCACCATTAAAATAGAAAGCTCATGTGACACTTGCCTAAAGTCACATGACATTCTAGACACACCCATCTTACTCTAAAAGCATGCATGCAACCAAATGTCATGTTTGAAGCTTCTCACTAATCTTCAGACAATCTTCCACCAAATCACACAAACGTGGGCTTGGCAGGACTGACCAGTATCAGTACAAGACTGGCCTATAGGCACACACACACACACACACACACACACACACACACACACACACACACGGACACAAACATGCCAGAGCCCCGTTAGCCAGTCATCGCTGATGTCAGCAATGACTGTTCACCCGACCACCGCGTTGAGGAGGGGATGGACTTTGGTCGGGGAAACACACACATATGACATAATCACTATTGTGGATTTATTCTTCATGTAATGTTGGTGCGTTAAAGACAGTGCAGTGCATCGCAGTTGTCAGCAGTCGGTTATAGCTGAATGGTTAGGGCCTAGTGTTACAGTTAGGGTTAGGGTTAGGGCTAGGGCCAGGGAATGGATTTTTTTTTTCTGTGTTAAAATGTGACAACTTTGTCTTGCACTCCTGGCACAGTGTAGATGTACTCTAAGCAGTAAGAATTATGATGTAAAGATGATGTAATCTAGGCAATGGTGACATGGAGAACCAACCGCTGCACAACAGTTACAATAGTCGAGACTATTTCTCACCCACCTCTAGACAGACTAGTAGTGATGGCTACACGGTACAAATTTCTAAGTTATCTCTGCACTTGTGTGACTACAGATGCACAAGTGTCCAGGAACGAGGCTCACTGGGAGCTACGATCGTGCGGATGGGTGAGCCACCAACATGACACACAAAGAAGGGTGTGCACTTACCAAATAAGGTCCTTGTGCTGGATCTTTGGCGGTGGTTCTTCGTCACTTAGTCCCTGGAGGGAGACGGAACGCTTCCTCTTCCGGCTCCTCTCGCTGCTATTGCTGGCCATCTCATAAGACAATCACTCAACCTGCAGGCATGCCCAAAGCTTAGCCAATGGAGTATGGTGGGTTACTGGTAAGTATACCTCTTTTTGACAGCAAACTGCAATACCTACATGCCTTCCCCATAGATTTATATAGCTCTAGAGTAAGAGCTATATAATCTATGCCTTCCCCGACTGTGATATAAGCTTCATAACTTTATCTGACGTCCCTCGCTTGGTGCATGTGAAAATACGTACTGATAACACACAATGGACTCACCAGCTGCAGTCCGTCAGTCCTTACACGTAATACACCGCATGCCAAGCGTGCACTAACTGCTTATTCAGCAAATCATAAATGTCTTATATCGCGTGATCCCCATGTAGAGGGTGGTGGAGTTGGATTCGGGAATGAGGACCCTAGCTGAGGCGCCTCGCCCCAAATCCAGCCACGTGATCTTTACTCCGCATACTAAAAGTAACGTTCTCTGCATACGTACCGGAAGCAAAAGCAGTGGCCCCACCTCTACATGGGGATCACACGACGTTTTGATGCCAAATGACGACAAATTATGCCAGCCAGCCCAACCGCTTGCTACAGCCATGCTAAGCCTAAGAAGAATATTTCTTTCAAGTGTAACCACAACCCCAGAACTTGAAACGGCATTGACAATTTAGTAGTGGTTCCAAGCATGTAATAACATTGCCAGCTAGCTATAGAATCTGATGAAGGTCAACCACTTTCCGGAGGTCCGTTCCAAACTTTTTGAAACCAATCTCCTGAATTTCGATCACATGACGACTGACCAGCTACAGCACAGAAAACTATATTGATAACTGACCATCATTATTTATTTAGTGTAGCTATAAGTTGCCCACTATTACGGGAAGAGACCGTGCCAGCTGTGTGCGTGGTCAACTCGCGATTTCACTGCAATTTTGCTTGTACACTAGTCTCGTTCCCAGACCAATGATCGTGGTATTTGGCCTGGGAACAAGACTACATGTGTGCATGCGTACAAATTAGAAAATGGCGTCCTTCGCAACAGACAGCAACCACAGAGCGTTGTGAATGGCTTTTATTAACCAGGGTGAATTTGAAGCTATGAAGACGCTGAGTGGTCGTAGAGTTCCGCGCCATGATAAGCATCAGCTTCGTGCTGATATTACGGTGAATACTCAAACCGTTTTCGAGATATCATTGTTGAACATAGTGGTCTGAAGAAGGATAAGAAAAATGGCACTTCAGCTACTGCACACTTTCGCGTTTAGCTGCGAGGCTTTTGGTTGACTTTATGAGTCTTGCTGATCATAAAGTCACTCAAAGAGGAAGCCAGGGCGCTTAAATAAGCTTTTAGCGTATTACTGCATATATTGCGTACTGCATATATTGCGCATCGGCTCCATCCCTACATGGAGAGTCTACCGACTCCCTGATACCTGAGGGAGAATGAAAAGAATGCATGTAGTCCTGTTCCCAGACCCTTTCCATTCAGCAGCTTTGTGTACGGAGAGTCTGGGTTGCTGGGAGTCAAACCCAGGACTCATGGCTTGAGCCTCCAGCACTCTACCATTGAGCTACGACAACAACACAACTAGCCTCATTCCCAAGCTCTCGCACAAGAGCCTGGGAACGAGGCTACAACATAACCAGCAGCCCTCACAACAACCCTCTATATGTACTGCACAGGTGGTTCTGAATGCCTCAGTCGCACACCTGGCAGCCACTCAGCATAGTGCTGTCAGAGTCCTCACTAGGAATCAACTGGAAAATTCTCTCCATCAGGAGAGAACCTATGCTTAGGATATCACGCCTCACAACTTACAAGTGCACACACACACACACAGACTCAACTCAGGAAGATCAGACTCCATGGCACCAGCTGCGTGGTATGCTCCCTTCGATCAATCCAGTCTCCCCCACCACGGTCCCCTCCCTTCCTCCACTCTCCCAAGTCTCCCCCACCACGGTCCCCTCCCTTCCTCCACTCTCCCAAGTCTCCCCCACCACGTTCCCCTCCCTTCCTCCACTCTCCCAAGTCTCCCCCACCACGGTCCCCTCCCTTCCTCCACTCTCCCAAGTCTCCCCCACCACGGTCCCCTCCCTTCCTCCACTCTCCCAAGTCTCCCCCACCACGGTCCCCTCCCTTCCTCCACTCTCCCAAGTCTCCCCCACCACATTCCCCTCCCTTCCTCCACTCACCCCCACCAAGCTGAGGCTCCCGCTCACCTCAGCCTCAGTCATGGTAGTTACCCCTTCCCTGAGACTCCGCAGTAGACGAAACCGCTCGCTCCTTAGAGAGCGAGGGTTTCTCGCTTGCTGTTTCTTTGTCTTTGCTGAGACATGGAGTCTCTCCACATGCACTTGATGAAGATCCGTTCCCATTCCAGTTAATTACCTAGCAACGCATACAACCACGCTTAGTCTGTCCGTTCCAATTCCATGCACTTCATTTACGGTATACCTTATTACCCGCAAGCACCGTAACGATTTTCTTTATAAATTACAATAACTACCAATTACCGTGCTGCGATTCCGGTAGTGCGATTATGCCACAACGACGTGAAGGTTGCAAACACGACTTGGTGCGCTGAGATGTATGGGACAAGTCTTCGAAATCTACGTTAGGATTTTCCACTGCGTAACTGTCAGCCAGAGCGCCAGGGCCGTCTCCAAATCGCGTTTTCAAGCGCACACCGCTAGCCAGTGGAGCAATTTTACTGAAAAAGCTAAAGTTAATTTGTAGTCCTAGTGGAAACTCACCTTGCAAAGGTGGAATGGGTACTCTCCACTGCTCACAACTGGCATAATTTTTGCTCAAAGTCAGCACCGAATTAACATTATTTGCTACCTAGCCTCTCCCCTTTTACATTAAAAATTCCCAAAAGATATTTTTTATTATCAGCACACAGCAAGGATTCCAGTGCCCTTCTCTGGTTGTTCGTACTGTCTTTCGTGATTCCTCTCTCTACTGTTTCTCTTTTCCATGGGTATAATACCATGTTTGGCAATCGTCACATCAAGCAATATTACGCGGAAGATATCATTTGTGCTGCTGTGATTAGATCATTACGTCAATCAGTTGCTGACTCCAACTCTGATTCTGAACAGATTATCCGTACCATTTCCTGTGACTAGTAGCTAAATAATGTTATTTATGTATTTTTTACTACTCCTAATATTGGTGTGTTGTATATATAATAATAATAATAATAATAATTTTGATAGTAGCGCTCGAGGACCAAGAGCGTAGAGAGAAGTACAGAAGGCTGTTTCGCGACAGATCTCACAGTGAACATGTTTTCTACTACCATCGCTGGTTTGGATATTGCACTCTTGTGCTGTTTTTACAGTGAGGCAGTCACTAATTTGTTTCTATGTTGCTCAGGCCAGAGGGTCAGGGGGATTTAAAACTGGTCACAAAACCAAGAAATTGGTATGACCCTAGTGCAGACAGAAAGGAGGAGGGAGGGAAAAGTCTGGTGAGTGATTTGGCAATGCTATGGATCTCCAGTATGTCAGTGAACTGATCAATGACGCCATGCTAAAAACAAGTAGATGCACTAGCGTGCTAGGTATGCAAAGAAACAGCAAACAGTATTGTTACTGCTATGTCTTTTTCCCTTACTACAGAATCATCATTCAGCATCAGAGAAGCCTGTGAAATTGAGAAGCCATGAGCATTGAAGACTGTATATTTGTTTGCCAAAGTTTGTCTGAATAAAACGCTTGTGCATGCGTTTTTTGCTTGCAGGGTGCACGTAGCCTCGTTCCCAGTCATCCACCACAGCTATCATCGCTTGCAGTACAAATAACGGGCTATTCGTACTGCAAGCGATGATAGCTGTGGTGGACTGGGAACGAGGCTAGGGCGCGTGCTCAATGTTTGGATTATGCAAAAAATAATATTTGGAATGCAATTATCTTGGAAGCCATTCCGGGGAATGAGTAGTTTCTGAATTTACAAGTAGCATATCCCGAGAGTGGAACGGAGTTATGCTTCGTTGTAACCCTATGTTATACGGCCGAGTGTCATGTATATCAGCTAGACAAGTATGACAGCTGTATGCGCTTTCGCTCCACTTTACCAGCAAATCAAAGAAAGCACAAATTTGTCGAGATAGCTGATATCATGAGCAAAAGTACCAGTATCTGAACTCCTAAGGTTCAGTTTGGAAGCTAACGGAGATTAAAATACCATAATTCCGGAAATAAATGCGTGGTCAAAAAAATGCGAATTGGCAGCATTTCAGGTGTTGGAGATAAAATGCTATTTAATAAATGCGGATCAAAGATACAGGTAACAGGGGATACACCACATTGCGTGCATGCATTTGTATGATGCAAATGTAAACAAAGGCGGTCAGTCAAGATCCTGGAAAGGATCCTCATCAGTTTCTGCCTGTTCATCTTGGTCCAGAGCTTCAACAATTCCTACCTCTATGAAGCCACCAAGAACCATCCCAGATTCTGATTGAAGGTAATCGGATGCTGAAGTTATCCACTTTGCACCGAGTGGCTTCATGATTGAAAGTCTCTTATCAACCTTGACATCTTCTGGCTCCTTTCCTTCTTCCAGTTGTTTTGAGACCTGCTCTGAATACCAAGACTGAAAACTGCATCTGAGATGATCCTTCAGTGGCTTATTTACTGAAAGATCCAGAGGTTGGAGGAGGTCTGTACAATTGCTGGGTACAATCACTGAAAGGATGTTGTTTTCCAGTAAAAGCGATTCCATCTCATCTCCTTTGTGGCCTTTGAAAGTGTCGAAGATGACTAGTGCCATATGTTCTTCACTAAGTCCAAGATCCTTGCGTGTTACAGAAATGTACGGAAGAATGATATTCTTGACAAATCTGATGCTTGTCTCGCCATTAGCCCAATGATTGGGCGTGTGCCAAATATCAAAACCTTCGGGGAAAGCATTTGAAGGGTGGCACTAGCCTCGTTCCCAGGCCTACCCCGTTTTTTGTTCTTCGATTTGTGTTCAATATAATACACGGAGGCGGAAGAGCGTAAAAAACGGGGAAGGCCTGGGAACACTTGTCACGTGAATGACATCTGGTGGACGCGAGGTGGACGCTTGGAATGGCAGAAGTTTGCCACTGAGGGTGCCAGCTACTGTGACTGTAATTTGGCATTTATCCCCAACTCCAGCAATTTCCACTCGTGATGAACCTTTCTCTTCCTGTGTCCACTGAGAAGCAGGAACAAAATTCACCCCAGTCTGATCCCAGTTGATCACCAGTTCCGCTGGGATTTTGGCATCCGTAACTCCCTTCTTGATTCTCTTCAGGTAGGATTTCTTTACTAGATCAAACTCTGACTTTGATAGAGATGTCTTGGTTTTGGTGGTAGCCTTCCGCTGTACAAACCCATCCTTTGGAGCAATGAGTATGCCCAGGCCAGTGTAAGCTGAATGTGACCACCATTTTCAATCAGCATTGTGTGGTCAGTTGCCTTGATGATTCCCACAGCTGCTGCTATGACAATCCTAGCATTGACAGGAGTCCCAGCCCTTCTCAGTGATATAACATACTGGTGATTTGCATGCGACAAATCAGATCTAGGTAAGGAGATATTTGCAATACCATGCATGGTTGCAAGAGTGGTGCCTTGGCAACATGGTGCCTGAACGACGCGAAGGCTGCCATGGCTACTTGTAGTGTACCGGAAATGTTTGCATGTTTATCTAATTATGCGCTATGTCTCGAATGAAACACCTGTACACCCGTGGTGTACGTACAAATTAATATTTCACATGTCTGAAAATTTCACATATCTGTTAGCCCCAACCATTTCGGATATGAGAGGATCCACTGTACTGCCAAAGCAGTACACAGTTAGACATCAGTGAGGTAATAAACATGTTGGGGGGAAGAATTCCACCCTTAGACCGTCATTATTCAAATAGAACGGTAGATCCAATCTAGCGGAAGAAATTCAATTTTTGCAATTTTTGTTAATCCAATTATGTGGACGGTAGCTTCACTAATTATTTTTGAGTGAATCCAATTTAGCAGACGGTAGCTTCACTAATTATTTTTGAGTGAATCCAATTTAGCCAAGTAAGGTTTGTAATTTCACTCAGGTCGTGAAATTACAAACCTTACTTGTGCAATTAATCCCAAATTGCACTGCTAGCCATGGTATCACATATTAATCATATAGGAGAACTGTTAAGACAATATCATAGTTCTTCATATGTGCATAGTATAAGTACAAATCAGTCAGAATCATCAGATTCTATGAATGCACGATGATGTTTTCTATGAACGGTTGCATTAGTAGCATGAAGTTGTGTACATGTGCTGGTGCTACTACCAAAATACTTACAACCATTAAATATACGTTGGGGTGTGGGAATACAAGAAGGATATGAAGAGTGACAATGAGAAAATGGTACAGGGTAAGAAGGTTGTAAATGTGACACAGGGTCTGGATGGGCAAGGGCATTTACATGCTGCTTTTGTTGTGGAGGCTGAGGTGGATGTGATGGTAAGCTCAATATTTTACTCATTTTAGCATGGTCAGCTATATCAGTATCTGCATAGTCTCTTAAACTTTGTTCACTGCTGTGGCCAGTGATGGAGGCAATTTTATCATTTGAAATACCACTCTTTTGCAGTTTTCAGGCCAACGTTTTTCGAACACTATGGTTCGTGAAATTCTTCTGTGTTGTCTCCAATCCAGCCAATTTCATCATTGTCTTCATAAAGTGGTCTATTTGGTTTATCCTGACAGGGGATAGTGTGTACCACACGTCCATGCCTTGAAAATGCTGCAGTGGAGTCAGATAAAGTGGACCAGACATCATCTTCGTTGCAGGTCTTTTGGAGATCAATTTCTCCATGAGACGAACTGGGCACTGATCTCCACCAACAGCAAACATCCTCTGAGGAACCCTTCTGTCTTTTTTACACAGGCCACCTTGTCGAGTTTTTGTCAGACCCCCTACCCATTCAATGTACTCTGTTTCTCCAGTTCCAGGGTTTTTCACAAATTTTAGGTCTTCAATACAGATCTGATGGTGTTCCTGCCATCCACAAGTCCCAAACTGCTGGCTAGTCATGTAAAAGAGAGTGTAATTCAGACTCTTTGGATTCCCATCTCCAAGTACATCCTTGCTCCACATGATTTCTTCTTCTTGTGTAAGGACATCAGCCTTGTTTTTCCTCTTCCCCATTCCCATCTCCCTAAGCTCGATTGCCTTCTCATTCAGCACCTGCCTGCACTCTGTAAATTTCTTGTCCTTGATCATTGAAGTGTAACCAGCATGAAATATCTGTCCAAGGCTCCCAGCATCATCCGCAGTGAGTCAGGCTCATAGTTTGTACCGTCTTTCTTCCTCAACTGTGCAAAAAAAGTGCTGCAATATTTTGTCCAATTCAATGGATGAAGTCTCTCCAGCCACAATTTGAATGCTATTTTTTTCCAGCCAGTCTGTGAACTTTCTTGCCCAGGTGTTTGTGGATTTTTCTGTATTTTTGTTCTTGTTTTTACCTTTCAGTCTTTTCAATTCGCTGTCTGAAAGTGCAGACTGGGGGGCGGAGCTGGTTGCTGTCAAAAGTTTGCCGCTTGTACCGGTAGTGGGCATGGTGGTAGGCGTGGTATACGTATTAGGCGTGGTACGTAAGTTGCGGTTCGTCGTCGAATGCGAAGTCAGGAGGTAGCGAAGCGATTATGCTGTCAGTTCCTTCGTTATCTGGCTCTTCTTCTGCGATGAATGCGAAAATAGACGGAAAAAATAGTTCACTAGAAGACACACTACCTTCTGCCATTGCGGATTTCGTTTGTTTATGAGCGTCGTTGCTGTGCATGCTAGCATTACCAAGCGCCCCCGGTACGGTTATTGAACAATCAGATGCGGATTTCACTTTTTGCACACCTAGCCATGCAAAAAGTGAAATCCGCGTTTGATTGGTCGAGAGCCGTGCAATTTTGGGATAAATTGGCACAGTTTGTATACAGCCTTACAATACATACTTTAAATAACTATATGATTACAGTGGTAGATCTAATCCAGCCGAAGAAATTAGGTTCCTGGAAGGTTTTTTAATCTAAACTAGCGGAAGCCAGATTTGAAATTATTTAATTTCCTACCGTTCTATTAGAAATTAGAATAATCACGGTATACATCATCATCATACTGCTAACTACTTTCGACTGGTTACATTGCAACCCACCATCAACCATGCTTGGGATGGATCGTTCATTGTCCATGTTGGAGAAAAGGATGAGCTCTTTGTTGATAAAGTCAGAGAAAGTGATGAAGTCTGTGCTTTCACTATACAGGAATGACTGCAGGGAAGGAGATTGGAGAGAAGCATGAGATACATGCAAACCGAAGAGCAAAAATGGGAGAGGCCTGGGAAGGCTAGTCATACAGCACCCTGCCAGGAAGTGCCCCACCTCATTCAGCCCCTCCATTCTCTTCTCCCTCCTGTGTTCGAGCCAGCTGGTCAACCACTCCTTCCTCCTGCCGACACACTTCTTGCTGAATGCCTGCAACAGAGATAAACAAAGACACTGTCACTCTACAAGTCCAACCAAGGAAAGAATGATTGGGAGAATCCCTATCAGCCATTCATTTGGTGGAGGAGAGGGACAAACATCAATTATGTTGGAGGTGAGGCAAATTCTTTCTTTGCATAATCAGAATCTCCCCATCAGACTTGCATCCAAGCTCACCAGGAGAATTGCATCATCATCCTCTGCACCAGCGTACTTGAAGAGTATGGGATGGTGATCCATGTCAGAGAAGTACTCCTTTGCTTCCTTGCTGGTGCTGGTTCCAAGACCCTTATAGTACTTCACCTTCCAAGTGTGTGCATTCTCCGTCTCTGCGCGCCATCGTTCAAACTCTGGCAGACTGAAGAAGGGATGCTCCTGCTTGTTCTTGCTCACCTGAGGACAAACATTGAAGACAGTTAGACTCAATAACTGCCTAATTCACAGGCTTTCACCACCTCCTGCCTTACGATCTATCTTATTACGATGGGAAAAAAGAGTAGAGGGTATATTTTGAAATTTCCACCGTATTGAAGGGGAAAAAGAGTGTAGTTCACTCTTTCCCTCCACCTATACAAGTGGAGAGAAAGAGTGTGTATGTGAGTGTGTTGGGGGCTGTTTTCTGCAAGGTGGGGAGAAACAGTTTGGGGGTACATTCTTTCTCTCCTCTGCGAGGTAGGGAGCAAACAATTTGGGAGGGAGGGGGTACACAATGGGAGACTATAACAATCAACTCGGGACCCAAGGATCCTAGGACCGGGGACCCAAGGACCCAGAGTCTTGAGGACAGTAGTCACAGTACAACTATACAGGCAATCTGTGCCAAATGCTACAAGCCCAAAGTCATGGGTAGCCTCGTCCCCAGGCCCCGCCCGAAAAATCGGGAAAGGGGCCTGGTAGTACTTCCGTGTATTTTCTGTCACTAATGTAAACGTCATCAAACACGTGCTACGGTAGGACACACACCTTACTGCACCCACTGATGTCAGCTGACTACCATTCAAATGTTCAAGCAAGCAAACACTAGAGACTGGAAATGAGGCTAGAAGTAGTGCAGATAGCAGTATTAGACGGATTCCACTGTTCCACTGACACCTACCACCTATGAATCACGAGACCCACAGCAAGACACTATACTGCTAACTAAGAGTCATGACCTCTGAATCACCTTCACAATAGGTGTGATGAACTGCTCCACAAAGTTGTGTCTGAGGAGGTTGGGCCAGTTGTGGTGGATAAAGTTGATGACAAGTCCTTTGATGTGAGAGCCGTCCTGGTCCTGATCAGCCATGATCATCAGGCGGCCGTAGCGAAGTGATTTCAGCTCTCCCATGTCTGAGTACTTCTTTGCGTATTGCAGGCCAAGGATCTTGATCAGGTTTGAGATCTCCTCATTGCCCATCAGCTAAGGAGAATGGAAGGGAAGGAAGGAGGACGAGAAAAAAGGAAAAGGGGAAGGAGAGAAAGGAGAGAAGGGAGGGGGAGGGAAGAGAGAAGGGAGGGTGAATGAAGGAATGGAAAAGGCTCAATTACCCTCTGTGAATGGAAGAGAGACTTTAGAAAAAGAGAGATTACTTCTTTCGATGAGGGTCTAGCTTACATAGACACTACCTACCTGGTTGTGTGATGCCTCCTGGACATTGAGAAGCTTGCCTCTGAGTGGGAATACTCCATAATAATCCCTCCCAACAACTCCAAGGCCACTGACAGCCAGAGTTTTGGCCGAGTCTCCCTCAGTAACAATCAGCGTACAATCAAGAGCATACTTCCCCCCAGCTTCATTGGCATCTTCCAGTTTGGGGATTCCCCTCAGCTTGCTGTGTCTGGAGCCCTGTTGCTTCTTGGCAATCTGAGCCTGGGACTTGACCCTTGCCCAGCTCAACACACATTCAATCACGCCACACCCAAGAGCCTGGAGGTGAAAGACAGAGACAGACATGGTATTTGCGAGATGGATGGCAGCTTCTGAAGAGAAACAAGATACAACAGCTTCTGCATCCCTTACACCCTAACCTGTTTGATGAATTTCTCACTGAGGGTGCAGGTGGAGCCGAACGACTTCACTTCCAGTGTCATATTCTCCTTGGTCTGGGAGTCAAAGGAGGCAGAGGTAGCCCTTGATGTGGAATGGCTTGAGATCCATGCCTCCCTTGTTTTTCTTCTTGGCGGCCTCCAGTAGCTTTGCGACTACCTGGTCCACCACATAGCTTACGTGTATGCCACCCTGAGAAGGAGGAAGGATAGGGTATGGGGTTCATGGTTGCCATGGCTTATTGGGGTGAGCTTGAACAAACTCCTGTAGTGAGTTGAGCAACATGATAGATAACTAGAGAGATGCTGAATCATCCTGGGGCGAGCCTGAGCGAGTAGCAAATTGCATAATGTTGGAATGCCCACAGACATGCAGCTATCCGTCCAGCCGGACTACTTTGGCTATAGGGGCATGGGCTAAGCTTCACAGTCAAACTATGAGCTAGCAGGGGGACCCATGCTATGTAAGAGCGGTCATGCCTGGCGCGTACCTGAAGCCAGCATACATCCTACTATCTGACGGTCACTGGCCAGGGTCACTCGTAGCCTGCCTTGTCACATGATCGTCAGACTCGCACCATAGTTCACAAAGTTGCCGTGCGTGCTGCCAATGCATTCAGCTTAAATCGTCTTCGCTCTCGCTCTCTTTCACGGCGACACTGCAGTCTGGCTTTTGCTCAGTTGTTTGCTGAAGTACACGTCGGCGTGGACATTCCATCACCGTGAAATATTTGAATGCGCTCATTTAAAATTTACGGTAAGTGGTCGGTTCAAACAAACCAACAAACAAGCATACACACATGCGTGCGCAATGCAGTCACGCTAGTGTGGGGCGAGCCTGAGCGCAATGCAGTCACGCTAGTGTGGGGCTCGCTCAGGCTTGTCCCAATAATAAAGATCAGGAAATTTTCACCTTAAAAAATATTTTCACCAGAGCAACAAACAACAAAAATTTTATGCACAAAAAACTAAATACATATACATGTACAGTACATGCTGCAAATATTGCACAACTGTCAATCGTTTTAACACGAAATATTATCCTCACCTTTGTGGTAGCAATGGAGTTGACAGTGCTGGCTTGTTGAAACCTGCCATTGCTGGCAGTAACAGCGAGGGTTCACAACCTCATGAATGACCTTTCGTGGGAGCTCATTTTCATCTTTGCTGCTCTGACATCGAAGATAGAGCTCCACATAATCCTTGAATGTCTTCACCTGTAAATGTGAGAGAGAGCAGGAGAGTCCTCAGATGAATCTGATCAGAAATGATGTGTGGTCTGTGGAGCACACAGAAAATACAGTAGGCGTCAATAAAACGTTCCCGTACCGTAGTCGTACTACGTGCATAGTATGCTGATACGGAATGAAAAGTACGCGTGATATACGCAATCAATACACTCCGCGCAGAACAGGTTCGGTGCGTAGTAGTGAAATATGAAAATTTTACGCTTAGAATTTCGGTATCCAAACAGCCACGTGTCGATCAAAGCTTGCCATGGCTGACACGGAGGCTAAGTGTCTACATAGTTTTACCTTTCTCAAGGCAAATAAGTGAGTATCATGAAGGCCAGAGCCCATCCAACCCTCGAAGGACCGATAATGACATGCACGACGATTGTAAGAAAGATGAAAGGTCAGAAAACCGGAAGGTATTGTATGGAGGTGATAGTGTAGGGTTTGCCGCCGTTCTTGTGTGCTGTCAGTGACGATGCACAACAGACACTAGCTCTCACTAAAAGAACACTTGTTGTACAGTCTGCAATGCTGCATGAGGCATGTTCGTACTACGCTGTGTACTACGCTTTGTAACAACGGTACGGATTTTTAGTACAATAGTGCTATGGTGCGAATACGCTATGGTTAGCACCGCACTACGGGAGCGTTTTATTGACGCCTACTGTATATATATTGATCAATAAGACTGGTGTAGTCATACAGGTAGCCTCTTTCCATTGAGGTAGACAGACACGCCCAGCAATGTCGTACGCCCTCCTGGTCATGAGGGCCACGGTGTCCCGGGTGGGTCATCTTGAACCTGGCCAGGTCTGGCTTGAAGGTGATCTTGGTGTAATCGTTGACGGTGGCCTTACCAACAACTCCCATGTTGTTCTTCCATGTTTGAAAAAATTAAATTGGATGGCCTTTAACCAATCACAGTCACAGGAAGTGAATCACTTCGTGTGGTCATCATCAGTTCTAATTAGAGCCACCTATTGCCATTTCTACCACGACTTTCCATTCATGACAGTAAAATGCTAGGGTGGCTCTGATTAAAATAACAATACACCTTACCTTTACAGTTGTGCATAGAACATTTGTACACAGGTCACTAAGAAAAAGGTTGTAGCTAAATTTCCTCCTCAAACAAGACCGTACGATGTCAGAATTAGCCAAGAAGCAATTAGAGTATTTACTAGTCACAAAAAGGTTTTCCAAATGAAAACAAGCACATGTAGGGATGGAACCCTCAAAAACTAACCAAGCTAGATGGGAATGATACCACAGTACTTTCCACCATACCTACATCTTGTGCCATTTTGCCAACGGCCTACTGTAAAATGCGGAATGGACTGCGGAATGGACTCATTCTGCGGACTGACCAGAAGTGAAAGTATGCTTGCCGAAATGACCACTTTGCACACTGTCCAAGTACATAAACACTACCGGCCACTACAACGCAGTCGTAGTCTAGATGATCTAAGCTAGCTGTTATATTAAAGCAACCAACCGGCCATCTCTTTGGGGTCTGACCGTCTGAGTCACTGTGAGTTACTGCTTCCAGTACTGTGTTCTGGGGCTCAAAACAGATCATCCCTGGATGAAAAGTTAGGGCAATACATGCCATAGCTTGTTGGACGTCGATGACTAAGTCTCGTGAGTCAGCCGTGCTAGGGGTAACATCCAACAAATTAGTTATATTCCACTGACAGAACAGCATTCACCCTTCTAGCTTCATTACCAGGCACTTGGAAAATTGGAGAGGAGCACCTGGTATCCACCGTTTGCGCATGTGTGAAGTCCCCTTGGTTACCTGCAAACTACTCCGTTACACTAGCTTATTTCAGTTTACCTAATGTGCAAAAAATTCTTACAAGTGAAGAGCTGAATGTTTTCTCATCATTGTTTTCACAGAGCACAGTTGATGGCAGCCATCTTTCAGACAGGAGAAATCAACAGACTGACCAGGGTTAGTGTAACCGAGTCGATTTTACGGAAGTTTCCAATGCCACACAAAAAGTGGGGTGCCTGTGCATGTGCAAACAGTGGATACAAGGTCCTTTTCAGTGGCCTGGGTACGAGGCTACCCCCTTCCCTTCCTCCGTCCATCCTTCTCTTCCTCCCTCCTTACCCATTGGCCCATCCATCCATCCCTCCTTCCCTTTCTCCCATTCATTCCTCCCCACACTGGAACATATATCTCTTTCGTATGTACTGTGTTTGTGTCATGTACTACACATCACACACATAACACACAGTCCCCACATGCACACTCACCATAGGATTCATCCCTTCTTCAACATATGCAATGCACTGAGGGGTATAGGTAAGAGGGAGAGGGAAGGGAAGGAGGAGAGGAAGATGGAGGATGGAGGATGAATAGAGAAAGGGGAGGAAAGTTTTTTCACTTTCCCGCTATGAAACTAAATCCTATCTCTGACACACTATCACACACACACATACACATACACACACACACACGCACACATCCACACACATATACACACGCACGCACACACACACACACACACACACACACACACACACACACACACATGCACACACACACACACACACACACCATTCACCCAGCCACTGCGCACTGAGGAGGGGATGGAAAAAAAACATTTCATATGACTAATTACTAGCTTCCCAAAGCTTGTACTCAGAGGAGGTTGGAAGATAGTAATTAGTGATATGCGGCAAAGCACAATGTAGCTACATAATGATGTAATCATACAGGCTGTTCTACTTTTCACTATGCGCCTCAATGGTAGCCCGTATGATTGCATCATTCTAATGGCTTGTGACACATGTCACTGGAACATTGGAACAAGATAGGCATAACTGAGTTCCCAAGTTCGCAGGGAAACATCTAGCTAGAAGCTCTGAGATAGATGTTTCCCTCCCACACACCGCCGCGAGGAGGCCCAGGAACATTGGTGTGTAGCATGAGTGTGTGCATAATGTGAATTCACTTTAAAGGTAAAAGCACTTCCAGCTACCATGAGATGCAGTAACCAGAAATTACAACCATATACAAGGCTAGTTTCACAAGCCAGACCCACTTCCACGGGTCTAGTGAATTGTGTATACAGGCCATGGTCCCCCACCCCACCGTACCAGTGCAGTCCACACATGACACATTACATTGAGTTGCAATAACAGTCTTGAAAATGGCAACAGAAAGCCAGGAGATCTTTTTCTGCTGCTGTAGAAGTTGTAAAAACACCTCTTGGGGAACATGCACACTTTGCAACAGGTATTAAATTTTCGAGAGTGCAATATTTGAAAATCCGGTTACCTAATTGCATTCCAGTGGGACATGGCTCGTATATGCAGGTCACCAGACCCTTCCTATTTTTGCGGAAGTGGGTCTGGCTTGCAAGGCAAGCTAATTTAGCTAATTATGTTCAAGTCAACTGACCTTGAGTAATGCATTGGTTGTGTTTCCTAGTCCACTTGAAAGTGCATCATGGCTGCAAGGGAGGAGTGAACCTACACATGAAGTGGAGAGAGGCAGACTACCAAACTCTAGCTCATATACGTCCAGCACTCGAATCAAGTGGCATTTCAACAGCAGTCCTCCTGGAAGAGGGTGAGGAGGCAAGGGGACAAAGGGTGAGGGAAGAACGAACCAGATTACCAAACTCTCATATACATCAAAACACAACCTTATGCTATCATGCTGATAAGGCTTCACAGTCACACACATAGAAAATGCTAATATACATATAGTGTCCACAGTAGCATTGCTTGGGAGCAAGACCACGAAGAGATCCCTGACAGTGCACAATCCATGATACAGCTAGCCACTGGGTCTTCCCAGTGTCTCACTACTAAATGGAGAGGTGTATTTGTGTATGTGCTTGTGCATGTGAGGAATACGTAAATGTATGCTTTGCAGAGTGTGAGCATTGGGATTGGCTAGCATGGGTAAGCCTTAGGCCTACAAGCTGAAAGTCACACAAACTTCTTTACAGAGCTTTGCAAGTGTCTGGATATGGCAGTTGTATGATTTCCTGTTTACCTAGTCAAGCAATTTGTAAAGGTCTGTAACACCATGCTAACTGGCAGTGGCGTTAGCATGCTACAGCCCAGTCTCAGAATGGACTGCAACACCCCAGGAAAAGCCTTCATCAAGGAGGCCCCACTGCTTGTTTTCCCAAACCCACTCCTTCCACCCTCTCTCACTCTGCAATGCATGCAGTGCATGGAACCCCTAGTTAATTCTCACTGATACTCATCTTCTCCTATGTCGTCATCATGTCTGCCAGACTTGAAGGAGCTTCTCCGGGACACGGTTGGAGCTGTGTATTTGTGTTTTCCGCATTTTGAGGTGGTCACATTTCAGGGATGTCTGCGTATAGGGGTTCCAGTGAGAGCAATGCTGCATCCACTCCGCAACTTGGAGTGTCTTTGTCCTCAACCTGCACTAGGCGAGAGGATTCGTTAATTGTCCTCAACCTCAACTAGGCGGGAGGATTCTGTTAATTGTCCTCAACCTGCACTAGGCGGGAGGATTCTATTAATTGTCCTCAACCTGCACCAGGCGGTAGGATTCTAGCACAGCACTGGTGATACAAGCTCACTGCTACTTTTACATCAATTCATGTAGGTAAGATATCTTTCTTCAGCTGATTCAAGAACTGTGACCCCAAAATATATCTTGGAGAATTGGACCACCTCAGTGACATCAAAGGTAACGATAATTTCGTTCAAATCCAGTGTTCTAGCCGTCTTCACCAATGTCTGTCTTTGGGGAAGATCCAATGGCACTTATGTAGCAGTGAGCTGGCATCCTCAACTGTCTCTATGTTCTCAACATGGGAGGACAAAATCTGAACGTATGCTGTGACCAATGGCTGGATTAAAGCTGGGGGACGACATGGTCGTAGTGGGTTCTACACTTGGTGTGATAGAGGTAGATCTTATACCCACACGAATCCATGCATCCTGCACCCTTGGAGCTGCTGAAGGCAGGGGTGAATCTACTCCAGCTACGAGTTGGGCCAAATTCACAAAAAATGTAAATCTCACACTGAAGAATTGTTGCCATGACATGTATCTCCACTTCAGTGCCCCAGCCATCTTTATCGATCCTTTTTTGTGATACATGGCGTGCCATGGATTCCACATTACAGTAGCGGGCCAATATCACTTCATTCTCTGGCATAACCATGAATGAAGTGATGGCCTGGCGTATGAGGAGATGGTTATCCTCTGTGCCCGTCAACTCTTTGGACAAAGCACGAAACAAACAATGTCCATCTCCACGCACCGCATCACGTATGTGTGGTGCAATCTCCCGACAGGGCACTGGTTTCAAAGGATCTGGAGATCTGATCTTATTGATGGCAGAAACCCCAGCCAGGCTACTCAATCTGTTGAGTGCAAGGTCCTTCCATTCCACAGTGGGGAGTGAACCTGTAACTGTGTAGGTAGGTCCTGAGGAGGCTGTACCTTGCAAGGTAACATTTCTGGGGTTGCAGGGACAGTCCCGTTGATGGGAAACACGTCCAGCATCAGTGGCACCACAAGTGCATACAGACACTGCCTTGGAGAAACTGATAATCTCCATTTCAGAGTCTGATTCAGAGTCTGATTCAGAGTCTGAGGAATTCTCACTCTCAGAATCACATACATCTGAAGTTTCGATGCACTCCAAGTCTGAGGAAGCCTCACTTTGAGGGGGAGACATACCCCTTGTCGGGGAAGTCTCTTCCCGATCACTTTCTGAGGAATCCTCATCTTGAGAGGGTGATGTAACCCTTGCAGGGGAAGTCTCTTCCCGATCACAACTCATTGTGTGACCACTCACAGCTGAAGTGTTCCTCTTCCTTTTGGGATTCAGAGGACATTCACTGTGATTAGTCCTGAGATGTGATGTGGAATTACACTTACACCGCTTTTGACCAACAGGGCCTTTGGAATCATGGCTTTCCTCGACCATGATGTTGGTGCCATAATCATGCTGGATTTTTTGTTTTTTGCCCCATTTTGAACGAGCTTTTTGCTCTTTGTCCCTGCTCTGATAAAGCTCTATTCTTTGCTTTTTGGCTCTCTCCGTTTTTTTGAAAGCCAATCTATGCATTCTATCCCTGTTGGCTTTTTCCAGGCCTTCTTTCATGCCATCAAAGATGGGCAACTTTAAGCGTGTAAACAGATCAAGGAGCCAGTGGTACTTTACACCATACTTCTGAATCATGTAGCTCAAGTTGCTCTGGAGGAGGCCTAGGTTTGTAGACACCATGTAATGCACTCTGGACAAACTGATGCTCTTTGGGCGGTATCTAATGAATACATTATGAGAAGCTTCCAAAATATTGGAAGTGGCACTGCCGAGCTCTGGATGCACAAGCTTATGAGCTTGTAATGCTCTTGTAGTGCATTCTATCTCATACGCTAGAGCATGGAATGGACAAGTGAGGGGATGCTTGCTGTGGTAAGGCTCCCCATCACATTTAGTCTCATCCTCACCACATTCACCACATTCACCACAAGTACACTTGCGCTGTGGGTGAAAACCACATTCACTTGGGAACAGTTTTCCTTCACATGTGATTTTATCCTCACATTTCCCACAAGTGCACACTTTGTAGGGCTTTGATTCCCACTGGTGAATGTCTCTGGCATGATACTTGCCCAACGTTAGCATACCAACTGCAAACAATGCTGCACACTTTCCAGCCTGCTTTAGGCAGCAGTTGAAGTTTTTACGGGCCTGCACCAGAAATTTAGGTATCAAACAACCGCAGTGTGGTGAATGGTTATTGCGACAATGGCACCTAACTTTTGCCATGTCTGGAAAGTCTTTCTCGTGCAGCTGGCAGAATCTAGGGGTAAATTTTTTCATGGTTTTGAAAGCATCCAAAGCTTTTATGTGGCTGCGAACAGCATGGCCCGCACAACGCATGACTATAGATTCCTCCTTTGGTTCGTCTATGGACTCATCAATTTCAGGCTTTTCAGGCTTTTTAGGCTTTTCAGGATAGTGTACCCTGAAAGCCTTTTCTGATGTTGAGTCCGCATCTTGCCAATGGACTACTATGTGCATTGTGTCTTGTTTGGCAAGGGCAAATACATGTTCTGCAGCTAGGCCTTCTGCAGCCTTAGCTGTTCCTTGATAGAGATCCTGGTCATCTTTATCAAGGTAAGGAGCATCAGTTTCATACCCCTGCATACAAAAATGCTTGAAATATAGCAAAGAGTTGTTCATGAAATTGCGCAAAGAATAGGTGTGGTTGCGGCTATGATGGCCACGGGTCAACCATGCCCCATCACTAACTGTCACAGCACGCTCCCAACTACCTAACTGTGTGGCAGGCAAGGCTTTCATGTCGTCCTTGGCCTCTTTGCATTGGTCACGGAGTAACTCTAGTACAGGCATGCTTATTCGTTTGACAGTTTCATCAAACGTTTTGTGGCCAAAGGATTTCATGCCAAGTGCTCCGAGTACCTTGTGATATTGGCTATGCATGCAGCCTGCAGCCACAAAGGCTACTTGCATAGCAAAGCCTATCAGGGTGCACTGAGTCTGCTCCAACAAAGCAGAACTCTGAAACACTAAGGGGCGCCCTTCACACCCACTGCACCCAAACTTTAGGAGGATTGTTCCTCCCAGTCCCACTGTCCTTACGCCAGCAAGCATCAATTTTCCACAGCAACCCTTCGTCTTGCATTGTGACGTCCTATTGATTTGTTTGATAAAATCATCAAACATGGAAGACTGTACAATGAAGACTTTGTTGCCAATGCTTTTCAGGGCGCGCTTTGGCCGTTTTACTGGAGATTGAGCGTAATCTCCATCGCTCGGATGTTCAGTGAACGACTGATCAAGGTCCAGTTCACTGTCCATCTCAGGCGTATCAGCCCAAAGTTCGGACTGACACTCAGTGACAGCGAGACTAGTGGGGCTAGGAGTGAAACTGGGACTAGCACCACTACCACTATGTGGGACACTCACCTCCAGTTGAGCATCACCACGACCCTCCCGGCGCATACGTAATGCGCTAAATCTCGCCCTTTTTATCGACACGTATCGATGACGATGTGTTGTTCTCTTCTTCGTAGACATGATAATAAATTCCTGACAACGAGACCATGTGCCAAATAGCAATGGTGAACTACTTGGTCTCGTTCTCAGTCTAACTTTTTCAGTCTGGGAACAAGTTTAGGTGACTAGTCCCGTTCTCAATACCGTGTTTTCGTCTGGGAACGAGACTGTCAATAGCTCAAAGACATTACGTAACCATTATTCATGACGAAAGATTGCGTTAGCACCGTCACGGTGCAATGCACGTGAGATCAAAACGTCACCAGAAGAATCGGCGCGAGATATGAAAAAAATTGCACCATGTTCCACTGCCCGGAGAGAGACGAAACTGCGTTTTTCGCAGTTTCGCAGCAGAATAAGCAATGCTACGTTAGCTTTTGAAAAACCGAACAAATTTGAGCATAGGAACGGCTATTATGGGAAGAAATAGCGTAGCAATGAGTTGCCGTATCTCATAACAGAAGTATGCTAACAAAAAAAGCTAACGTAAAGTTTTTCCCCGTCAGGAAGGATGAGTACTCGCACAAAAAGAACCATGCGATATTTAGTGTACATCGTGCAATCTTTTTACGCTGTTTATGCCAAGAAAATTGCCGTCGCCGGTCTTAGAAAAATGATAACCGATCTGACAATTCAGCGCTAGACTAGGAACGACAAGTGGCATCATACTATCGTGCATTCGCACCGATATCGGAAGCCGTCAAATATATGGGCAACCGTGCTACGTTAAGAGCCTACTCAACTAGCCAAAGCGTTCATGTTGCTGCATCATGCTAGCTATGCTGCACATGTATTTGTTTGGTACTCGTGAATAACGCTTTGTCTAGACCTGATAAACAGTGAAGAAATAAATTCACATGTCCTACCAATTGTCCTACACATTTTTCTGGACTACATGAATTCTATTAACATATTTCCTTCAGAAAACCACCATTAGATGTTTATGGCACTCCAGTGGCTTACAAACTCAGAGCTGATGACCAGAGGTATGCACTGCACCAATAAGCACTGTTTGTGCCACATAGCTGTAGGTTACTTTGCTTGCTCTGTTGTCACCTGCAGGCTCCCACGTGCTCTGACTGCAGCCAGTGTGCAGTAAGTGCATGCATTCTGCAACAACTTCAAAATTTGCAGATTTGTGCAAAAATTAACAAGATTAACACTAGAGTTGGTTTTAGTGTATAGGACATTGGGTGTCAATTAAATGCAATTTATAATTATATGGCAATTCTCACCTCTGGGTTTGGTTGATGCCAATGGAAATGAGGTTGCAAAGTATTGCCTTGATTTGTTACCAAATGACTGTTACTTGCTTTCATATTCTTCACAGGTCAAGACCAATGTCCTCAGATCGACCAGTGAATATGTACCAGTCCCACAGACAGCGCTACCACTCCTATGCCATGTCCAGCCCTCAGCCCCTGAGAAGGTCACATTCCGAGCAGTTAGGGGGCACTGAGGCTCTCACACGATCACTCAACCAAGCCTTCTACACTACCAGCTACCAGTCTAACATAACCAAATATGCAGGTACATATGTCCACAGTCCTGGGGCCTCCCGCATTTTTAATCTCTTGGAGTTGTTGTACTAGTACTCTAAGATTCAGTGTGGCTGGACACTTACAGTATGGACTATGCTAAATAATTTACATGCATATATAGTGGCCTCGTACCCAGGCCGGCCTGGGTACGAGGCTAGCACATACCGGTATAGCATACCAGGTAATAATTTTTGCAACTAAAAATAATGACTAACGTGGATATATCCATAGTGTAGCTATACGTGGGTGCCAATAAATACCTGTCTTGTATGTCTTGCTGTCTTGTTTGCTTATAAGGTACACTCTAGCATTCTGTGTCAGTGGGGATCTGCAGTGTTGCAGACATGTGCAATAATGTAAAGTGCATGGGAATTGCATTTGATGACCAACTTGTGTGGTTATGTCTGTTCTAGATCTAAGGCGACCACAGCCAAGACCCAAGTCTGCCACTCTGTGTGAGACTCTTCATAGCCGTCGCAATTCTCTCACTGGAACCTCTCAACCCTCTGCTAGTGTCTGCAGACCACGCACCCCAAGCGCACCCCTTATGAGACCCATGAACTCAGAAAAACAGCCTACCCTCATTCCCCCTCCTCCCCTGCTACAGCGAAGGAGGAGTTTTTCTGCCATCCAACGTAGCTACCCTTCCAAGGGAGAGATGCTAAAGGAGATATTTACAGCATTCCCCTCTCCACAGCCCCAGGCAGCCAGCAAGTGGCAGGGAAGACCCTCCAGTGCAGTGACCCTGAGAGCTGGAAAAATTCCTAGACTGAGAAAAACTGAGGCATGGATTTAACTCACAGCTATAACAAACACCTTCACTTTGTGCACTTTGTGAACAGAGCTGCTTTTGATCTATACTTTTGTTAACATTCAGTAACTAATGGTGTCAGTTTCAGTGACATAATAAATGATTGTTGACCCTTTGTACAATTAGTTTTCAGCTGTATATATTGCAGGTGTTAGTTAGCGATGCGGGCAAACGCAGCTAGATGGAGAGTAACAGCACAGCAACACCCTTGACCCAGTCACCCAACAATGGCACTAACTTTGCAAGTCCCGTGTTCATCCTCCCACTCACGATATCGCTAGCGACACTCGTCGCCATTGTCGTCGCCGGGTGTGCTATCTACTGCAAGCGGCAAAGAAAACGCACGCAGGAACTTACGAGGAGACTACGCTTCACTGAGAGGCGCATCGACGCCATAGGCAACTTGAAAGCAAAGAAAGAAAAAAAGTTAGCCGCGCAGAAGGCCGACTATCTCCCGCCGACTAGTCTCCAAGATGTAAGTTTGAGCAACTCTTCGTTGCATGTAAGTACACTTGAGGACAGGGCCCACTCTGTGCGTGCCAGCAGCAGGCCGCACCATTTTTACCTCAGCACGCAGGAGGAAGATAAGGAAGAGAAGAGGCGTGTACCCCCGAGCAACGCTACTCAGGCTGCGGACAGAAGACGGATCAAATCTGCCGGGGAGCTGAGCCTTGCAAGTGCACATTTAGTACAATGTCATGCTAACCCAGTCCCCTCCTCGGAGCCCGAGAGCTACTGTTCTACATGCAACAACCCCAGTGCTCCTCACTTCCAGTCTGCCACAGCACATACTCTGGTTGAGGTTGCCGACTCCAGTCTGGCAGTGGAGTGCGAAACCATTCCCTCTGTCAGCTCCCTCAGTACTGTACACACTGGCATCAAAGTCCACAATTCATGGCAGCAACCAAAAATCCGTCCTTCTCACATCAATTCCTCCTCTTCCATGGTTCCTGGCTATCCCATGGCTCAGAGGCACCCCCAAAAAATGAGCACCTTGGCCCCATCTGCCACATCAGGCCACTCTGTTTCCACCACAGGAACATGGGGCAGTGCAGTCGACATGGTGGGCCCCCCACCTTCACATGTTGCAATAAACAATACCGCCAACCTCCTGTGGCCTACAGGAGAGTTCACCACACCAGCGAGTGGAGACGAAGGAAGACCCAATACACCCGTGACCAACTCCACCACCACTGAGTGCAGCTCTGTGATACGGACTGAGGGACAGACTTCTGAAGGACAGGAGGAAAAGTGGGTCTAGATCAGAGTATATCTTGATATACACTAACACTACGTAGTAGAACAATATAGAATGTTTTATCAAGAGAAGAAATCAACATAATGTTCTATTAAAAATTCAAATTCAAAATTGTTTTATTCAATGTGGCCCTTGGTGTTCACTTTACTTTGCTCTTCTTCCTCTCCTTGTCAAGGAGATCCACGGAGAATGTTTCTCCTGGCAGTGCCAACAGGTGCTGCTCCTTTGCAAGGATAGCATCTGCCTCAGCTGTGGGAGAAAGGTTGGGGAGGGTAGGTGGCAGTGATAACCTCATACATAGGTGTAGTCTCATACCCAGCCTACATGTGCCTCCCGGCGAGAAACGGTGTGGTTAATGAAGTCGAATTTCTTGGGCTTATTTCCCAGAAGTGGTAAGGACCAATGAGATTGCGAGATTGGTAATTATTAAAAAAGCACTTCACTTACAACAGTAAAAAAATTTGGCTCTACTCGAGTATCCGTACCTTTTTTGAACGGGTTTGGCATATTGAACGTTGCTAGCTGATACTGTCGCAAAACTGTACGCTAGCCCAAGAAATTCGACTTGGTTCACCAGACTGTTTCTCCTCGTGAGAGGGTGGGGTCTGGGGACGAGACTAACCCAGGTGTACATGTAGTCAGGTGGGTCACTGGGTACAATCCCTACACAACAACAAATAATGATGATTACAACTAACTGTTTCCATGGCAACAAACACTTGTGGCATCAAGCGTATTGACCTATTATAGCAAAGTAGGGCAATAGCACGTATCACTCACCAACGATACGATCCATCTTGCCTCCCCATGCCATGTCCGCCTGGTAGCCAACCACGAAGGCCAGTGGTAGAAGGGGAACAAACACTGCTGCCTGTTTGGTCTTGACGAACCTGAAAGCATAAAAATATGAAGGGGAAACACCTAGGAGAGCTCATCACACGTAGTGACGTCAGGTAGCATCAGCTAGACAAGTGCACTAAGACATGCATGGGGTGTAGTGCCTGATCATAATAATTCACATTGTGCATTTATCAGTCTGGACAACAAGTTGTACTGATGTTGCCTTGTGAATGCTCTGTCTTCCAGCCCTGAGACAGACATTACGACAAAGGGCTTTGTTGGGCACCACCCTCTGTTCACTTGACATTATCTTCCCCCTTCACATTTCATAGTAGAAGCGATCAATTATTGAAGGCAGCAAATGCCTGTGATCATGCAATTCTTTGACCAGATTCGTACAGCTTCACTGTTTTGGAAACAAGGGTAGGATGGATATAAGGGTCGGGCAGGGGACGTTTCTGAAACATTTTTCAAAACAGTGCAGGGGAGCCTATTGTCCAGGGTACACTACCTCTAGTTGCTAGAATGAAGCTACTTCATCAGATCCTCCCCCAACCCACTGCTTACCCAGCGATGAGGCCTAGAGTGGTGATTGCGGTAAAGCCCCCCCACCAGTACAACCCCTCCCTGACCATGGAGAGCTGGGTGGCCACCATTCTCTGTCGCATCTGGAGCTGCATCTGAATCTGACGCTCGAGCTGTAGAGAGTAAGGGACAACATTGGTATTAATTACTGATTACTCAATATCATGATGATAAATTCACCACACCAAAATCATAGCCTCAATCCCTCACTGTCCAGTGTTGGATCATTTACAGTATGAAAAAAAAAAAACCGAGGGGGGAAGGCCTGGTATATTTTATCACATGAATGTCCTAGGTGGACGGGGGGGGGAGGCCTGGTATCCTGTGAATGTCCTAGGTGGACAGAGGGGGGAAGAGGTCAGAACATTGGAATATTTTATCACATGAGTGGACAGAGGGGGGAAGGCCTAGTATATATTTTATCACGTGAATGTCCTAGGTGGACAGAGGGGGGGAAGGCCTGGTATATATTTTATCCTGTGAATGTCCTAGGTGGACAGAGGCGGGAAGAGGTCTGGCCTGGTATATTTTATCACGTGAATCTCCTAGGTGGACAGATGGGGGAAGCGGTCTGGCCTGGTATATTTTATCACGTGAATCTCCTAGGTGGACAGAGGTGGGAAGAGGTCTGAACGTTCTGTTTTTGTAGTGTTTATCAAAACCCTGCAGTCCTAAAGCAGAAGATCCACCACGCATTGCTAGAATGAAGAGCAAAATGTGTTCTACTAGCCTCGTTCCCAGGCTTTCCCGCTCCAGACCACAAATACGCAGGGAGAGCCTGGCATCTTTTCTCACATGAGCATGACATAATCGAAAGGGGCCAGAATTTTCAGCATAGAAAGGTAACGCTTTACACACTGTTCATCTAAGTATACGCTCAATGCTCGGTGTGTAGGATATTCGCCCCTCGCTAGCTAGATATGTAAAGTAAGTCACCCACTACCTTCACTCTTTCTGCTGTTCTGAGTCTTCGGGTATGGCCACATGCAATTCTACCCTCTTTCTACCTTGGACACTGCTCATGTGAAAAAAATACCAGATCTCAGCACCTGCAAAACTTCAATGTTTGCATTCTGGAGAGGGGGAGCCTGAGAATGAGGCTAGTGTTCTACCAGTATGAATTGCTATCAATTCATTTCCAATAAATGCACATCAGGATGCTAATCAAAAGCCAATCAGAAGTGTGCGCCTGGATATCGGGCGCAGTGTACACTTCCACCCCAGCCCATTTACCAGACCCTCCTTTTCGATTTTTCAAGGGTCTGGTTTTGAGACTAGATGAGAAGGCTTGGGAACTTAAGCGCTCAAATACTGGAAGGTGGGAAGGCCTGGGAAAAGGCTAGAGTACATGTACCACACTAAACTCCCGGGGCCAGAAACTGGTCCGCAAGAAAACTCATGACTGGCTCAAAAATGACCTGACTGAACAAGGGACACTGTGACTACAATTTGTGTTGGAGACAAAACATGATCCTCCATAAGCTATACGTCTGGCTTAGGGTGTGGTTAGTAGGGTGTGGTTAGGCCTAATACCGTATAGCCGGTTAATTTTGCGGGGTGCAAATTTTCGCGTTTTTCGCGTGTCTGGACTGATTCGCGAAAATTTTAGAACTGTATTAGCACATCAAGAGGTAGTCACTCATGTTCCGTGTTGAGACGTTTGTGATCAGGATCAAAATAGAATCAAGTGATCAAGGCCCTTTTTGAGAGCCAATCAAGGGATCAAGGTGAACTCTCAACTGAAAAAAAAACAACAACAACAACAACAACAGATCAGGAATGTGTGACTACAATTTGAGCTTTGAACCACTGAAAATCAAGCACTCAAGAGCTTCAGAAGGGAAACAATCAACCCATCAAGCATTTTAACAGGCAACATAAATAACTACCCCCTTGCATATCATGTTCTGTTGCAAATGAATACATGACTCCTGTTTGGAATTTGACCAAATTTGATTGCTTGACTATCCTTACTGAAGTGCTCTGGACCTCCATTTGCAGATGGGGAACTGACCCTCCCCCTCGTTTGCACACACCGCAGATTTTTAATCAAAAGATCGGGAGAAATACGGCTTCTCCAGGGTGGTGGAGTGGTCCATTCCACCCCACGCATCACACTACGTGGATTCACCTGCATCTGTTGAGTGGAGAGCATAAACTCTTGCTGCTTCCTCATGTTCTCGTCCATGACCTTCTCCATCTGTTTTCCCAGAAAACTACCCATCTTCACAGACTCGTGTCGAGATCGACTTCACTCGTACGAGGCACGACAATTAAAAAGGTCAAAGTTCAGTTATTAATGGACCTACGATCAGTTGGCGCTTGCAGCAAGATGAGAAGAGTGAGGATGTTGTTTGTTTCCGTTCTTTTCAGTGTTGTTTCACTGCTGTGCGTTCTCTACACCAGGCCGCTACGAACGGTTCGGGATGAAAGGTGCAGACGAGCGCTATAAATACATTCATTTTGTGAGGGCACGGCGAATTAGCTATGCATACTGCATGAACAATCAATGAACCACATCTCCCTGAATAAAAAAAGGCAGGCCTAGATGTTATACACAGCCACTCACTGCGCAGGACGCGTTTCGGCCAATTCCAGGCCTCGTCAACTGCGCTGGGATGACAGTAGAGTAACCCATCCGTTATCGGACACCATCACGCGGACAGCACGATATCTCTCGGACTGCTGAACGCTATGCGTCCGTACTTGGGACGCTTCTTCACATCATCAAGACAAACAAGATAGATAACTGCCCGACTCACTCGATTAAGATCTATGCAATTGTCCGAACCATCGGTACTCGGAAAGTGACCCCTAACTGCGGACTATGTTTCTGTAGGGTTTTAGCAAATAGGTTACAGCTGCGCTACACACAAATAGCTAGCTAGCACTCCGATGTTCGATCGGAGCGTACTCTCGACCCGGAAGCCACGGCAATGTTTGCGTACATGCATGCGGCTATGCAGGCGCTCGCTGGAGGGGGGCTTACAACCAACTCAATGTAAACAGCTTGGGTCAATGTCAACACTGCCTACAACATCTCGCAAACCGAACGGGAGTGGTTTGCCCTAGCACATGGCGCGCCTTCGAAACGAAATAGGGGAAGTGTGGAACGAGGAAATGGGAACTGGGGAACGAGGACATGGAAAGGAGAAATTCATTGATTATGTCACGGTCTAGCTAGAGTAGGTCAGATCAGCTAGCAGCTATACGACCTTTAAAGATTTGTTGTCCGACACTTTGATGGTGTCCAGAATTAAGTGGTGTCCGGTGATTGATGAGCTACTCTACCGGGAGATGGGACTGCTATCCGTCTCATGCACAAAATGCAGTAAGGTGGCTTGCATGCCTCACACGGTACAGCATATACGTCTATATACTGCATTACACCATCACGCAGCCTTGGAAAATAGATTTCTTGCAGCATTCCTAGGCCTACAGTGAATTTTTGTTTTTCATCTAGGGGATACTATGCATTGTTCATGTGTTACTATAATATTATGCAAGTGAAATGCTGTTGTGTGCTATAAAACAACTGTCTATACCCTCCATTAGGTTGCAAAGTCAAAAAGAACCCGCACCTACCACTGTAGTGAGAAGACCTGTAGAACCTTCACACCATCCTCCTAAAGCACCCACCCTCAGTCTCCCCGAAGAAGCTATCAACAGTGTAGAAAAATTTGTGTTCTTTGTTGGCTATGGGAGAAGTGGCCACAGCATCATAGCCAGCATGATGGATGCCCATCCAAACATGATTATTGCAAATGAGTTCTATCTGTTTGACAAATGGGCTCAACAAGTGAAAAGTGTAAGAGACAAGGCGAAACTCTTTAATGAGCTGTACAGAAACAGCTACAAGAGTGCACATGCAAAGGATGGGTGGCGAACTGTGCAGAAGGATCAGAAAGGGTACACTTTGGAGCTGGCTGGAGCATGGCAGGGGAAGTTTGAACAACTGCAGGTGATTGGAGACAAGACCGCTGGTGACACATCCATAAAGGGCCACCTGTCTCCTGCAAAATTCAAGAAAATGTACAAGGAGCTACAAAGTACCGTACAGGTGCCAATTCGAGTGATACACGTTGTCCGCAACCCCTATGACATGATAGCAACTGTGGCACTTTACAATGCATCCAATAAACCTGAGGTGAAAGTAAAAGCTAGCAAGGAACACAAATTCAATAGACCGGGCTACCTGAGGAATGCTGCCAGGAGTATATTTGCCAAGGCTGATGGTGTGATGCAGATCATAAACAGCTGTCATCCTAAACTCCTGGAGATTCATTCTGATGAGTTTGTTCAGGACCCAAAGGGAGTGATCCAACAAATCTGCCGCTTCCTTGAAGTGGAGTGCTCTGAGTACTATCTGCAGAAGTGCTATGATAAGACATTCAAGACGTTGTCCCGATCCAGGGACCTGGTGGAGTGGCCACCTGATCTTGTTGCCACAGTGCAGAGGGAAATTGAAACGTACCGTTTCTTTCAGATGTACTCTTTTGATGATCCTTACTGACCACCATGCAGAGCTCGTTTTCATAGTAAGTATAATTGCAATTACAATTCAGCAGTATACCATTGTTGTTATCACATTTCTACATTAGTTGCAACATGGCTTCATCATAGACAGTGATGTGAAAATTGTGACCAAAACGAGAAATAATAAAAAGAATCACCCCCAAAAATTGTTATAATCAACACTAGTCCAGTGGGTTGCTCAGCTATCTCTCTCCTGACACTCTCCTTGTGGTCTTCTGTAGGTCAGACTTCACCCTCCATAGCATTAGCTCCATGCAGGCACGAGAATCTTCCAAACTGTCATGGCCTCCATCTGTGTTCAAGTTATTGTAATGTGAAAAATAACAGCCTATAGCTTCTTCACACCTTTAGCTACGCTATGGAGTATCGCATGGGAACTACGGTAGTGGAAGGGATAGGAACTCACTTTCAGCTACCTATAGGCAACACACAAGAAGTTTATTATGTCTTCTTAATAGTGCTGCCTGCATGAATTGGGATGGTTTCCACATACTGGGATATATACTATATAATATCATAATAAGTTGCATGTTTTGGTCTGAATTACTGAATGTTATATTCAATATCTTTGCTGTACACCTATACAGCAGGATAAAGATAATTGTGAAGAAAAGGTAGCTACTGGGATACATACAAGAGCACGAGATGATTAACACATCCATGCATAAGAGACCAAACTAGACTGTTAAGATGGCCCAAGATGAAGATACAGACCCTGTATACATGAGATAAAGGACCTATGCCTACTTTGAATTTAGTGTTAGTAATAATTCATACTCTTTAATTATCCATCATAGGATATAACTAGGTTTTTGTACAAAAATGTACAATGCACTCAGTGACAAGGTAGCTCAGCTGTTAGCACACATCTGCCATAGTCATGGGCTTTAGGCGGTGATAAAAGACCTACATCACAGCATACGATAGTACCATTGTAACTGGAGTTTACCTGCATTGTCTTGAATGAATCTTTGCAGGAACTCTGCCATGATTGTCTTCAGTGCTCGCTTGTAAGGCAAGCCTTTGCGGTGGGGAAAGACAAGGGCTGTGTCCACCACCCTACTGTGTACCAACTGCATGATGCGTAGTGGAGAAAAATGTTGTGTATCAACCCAATAGTGATGCTACCAAAGGAGACAAAGCCTCATTATAGCTAGCTTCATTTCTTGGCCTTAACTGCCTCTAATATGCAAATGTGGATGGGGAAGGCCTGCTGAGAGGTTTGTCACGTGGTGATGTCATGTAGGTAGACAGGTAGGCTGTCAAGGAGTATCTTGGCTACTATTTAGAAAGTAGAGCATTTAAGGTTACGATGAACAACCTGTCTTATCTCAGAATTCAATAAATGCGTTTGAATGTCAGAGTTATAACTCTAGAGTGCTTGCTGGTATTTTAGCGTTTCAAAAGCCTATGCAGATACCGAAGACCAGGCTATACACAATGCTCTTTTGGTCATAACAGCTCTAGCAGCTTATAATCCACACCATCCAGAACAAAGCCTTCACATAAACTCTTTTGCATCAAATATCTGCTTACTGACGGCCCTCAAACTCACCGTTTTCGGTTACTATAGTCTCCTAGCACAAGTATCTAGATCGAGTCGATGGTAATTTTCAAGCAGCGCTCGAAGTGTGGGCGCTACATAAAATTTTGAGTAGCATTCTTTGTAAACCACGACCGACAAAGCCATTTTTGGACGGTTTGTCCAGAAATTTTTGTCAAAACTTGATGAGTCAACTTTGAAAATTTAGTACGGAAGGCCGTAGAGCTGTTATCTTCCGCAGAAAATAGAAGTAGTTCGCTAAAATTGACGCAAAGTTAGTAACAGTAGGAATGTATTCGGACTTGCGGGTACACATCATGAATATAATTATAAATAAGTGTGCGCACAGCTTGTTCACCGTAACCTTAAGAATACACTATCAATTAAGTTAAGACAAGAATGTACTATCAATAGTGAGTACACTATCAAAGTTGTAATAATAAAGTTGTAGAACGTGATGGTTTGTTTACAACAAACTCACACAAAAGAAAAGGAGTGTTTTTATTCCTCAGATGATCGAGTCGTTAGCTAATAGCCACTAGCTATACAATGTGTGAACGTGAACATTTCAATGCCAGTAATGTTTGAATGCCAAATGCTCAATGGTCAAGTGATTCAGAATTGCTGTATGTGTACAGCTATACCTTCAGTGCCCTCATGTCACTCTCCAGGCTGTGGCCCAGGAGGATAGTGTCATTATAAAACATCTGCAAAAGTTGCTGCTGGACATCCTCTAGTGTCATCTCCACACCAATAAAGTGCTCGGCAGTTAGACCACTGAACCTAAAGGTGGGAGGAGAAGGGAGATGTTATAGAAACTCCATACATCCATAAATGTTACTTTCGCTGACACTCTCAGGCCATGGAGAAATTGGCTGGGTTTCATAGCACAACAGTAGTGAACAACCTAATGCTGCCAACCTGATGTTGTAGTACACAATAGCTTACTACAACCCAACTTAGCTTAACTTACTACCAACTTAGCTTACTACCAACTTAGCATACTACCAACTTAGCATACTACCAACTTAGCTTAGCTTAGCTTACTACTAACTTAGCATACTACCAACTTAGCATACTACCAACTTAGCTTACTACCAACTTAGCTTACTACCAACCTGGTATTGTAGTCCACAATAGGGTGGGATGGTCTCACAAGGGACTCATATACAGGTCTGAGATCTATGTCTACCACAGATATTCGTGTTAGTTGTAGCCCTGCTGTGGTATAGCACATCTCACAGTCCAGTGCATACACTGATGGCTGGTAGTCTTTTCGACCAGGGGGAGGAGGGAGAGTTTGCACATAGCCTGAGTCACGTGATGGACGTGGCCCTGAAGTCACATGCATCTGGAGAGAGGAACTATGCATCAATGTCTGCTTAGAAAGAAGCACAGTACAAAACACCATGCAATGACTAATACACACCTCTCAAATGGTGGCAGTTCATTGAGAAAGTAACATTAGCAATGAAAGACCTCTTGATGATGTCTGTTACCTTGGCAACCTGGCACCCTAAAGAATCTCGTCTCTCTTGGCAACAGCTGTACAATGACACAACACCCTCTCCATATTCTGTGGAAGAGAGGAAAGGGGAGAGGGAGAGAGTGGGAGGGAGAGAGACTGGTGATCAGGGTGAAGCTATGAGTTAAGACACACTGAAGCCATTCTGCAGCATACCTCTACTCTTGACAAGTCTGCCATAGTGGTAGACACACTCCTCCACAGTCTGATACTGCCCGCTGTTGTAGATGATGAATTGTTTGTTGCAGCGACAGCAGCGATGACGCATTGCTGGAAGAGGGTATATGCATCATGCCATGGCATAAACTCTTGGTGGTGTTTAGATGGAGCAAGAAAAGGCCGGAAAAAATACTACTAGAGACAGACAAGACAAAGACAGAGAGACAGACAGACAAAGACAGACAGACAGACAGACAGACAAAGACAGACAGACAGACAGACAGACAGACAGACAGACAGACAAGACAGAGAGACAGACAAAGACAGAAGACAGACAGACAAGACAAGACAGAGAGACAGACAAAGACAGAAGACAGACAGACAAGACAGAGAGACAGAAAGACAGACAAGACAGACAGACAGACAGACAGACAAGACAGAGAGACAGACAGACAGACAGACAAGACAGAGAGACGGACAGACAGACAGAAGACAGACAGACAGACAGATAGATAGACAGACAGAAGACAGACAGAAGACAGACAGACAGACAGACAGACAGACAGAAAGACAGACAAGACATTTACAATACTAGCATTCATCAGAATTGGAGATGGGTAGTTGCTCTCTACCACGGCAGCTTGCCCAGTGGTTTCAGCTAACCATTGGGTCCCACAGGCTGTATTTCTGGTGGTACATCTCCTTCTCTCCAATGAATTACAGCTACACCCTCCTCTGCAATAGGCCGAGGGTAGCTGTTCTCTACCAGTTGTTCCTCCGTCAGAACGTGAGTTGACATCTGAGAGTAGAAGAGTGGAGCTGCAATGGAGAGAACAGCAGGTTTAAACACTGAATTTAGATAACGCCAAATCCGAAAAGTCCACTAGAACCATTTCAAACCGTAAAATTATGATGGTATGTACCAGTTAGAACAACTTCTTTCTTCTTGAAGATGGTGAAAGATGCTTTTGGGGAGGAAGGGACTACTGCCCTCTTAGAAGGAGGATGAGGATGGGGCTTGCTTTCATCACCACCACTGGAGCGCTTTCTGCTGGAAGACACGTGAGAGGTCTTCTTCCTGCTGTGCTGTGCTGCCACCTTTGTAAGATTGATGAGTGGGCCTGGAGGTGGTTGGTAAAGGGAACACTCTGGGCTCTCAGCTGGAGTGGAGAGGGGAGGGCTCTTCACTTTAGAGGGACTAACTACTTTTTGACTGCTGTAGGGTTTCTTCACCATCTTCAATTCTTCCAAGTGTTGCTTTGTCGGTGGACCAGCTCCAGATGCAATTCTCTGGTCTTCAGATGGAGAGACGCACACTAAGTCCACTTTAACACCTTCAGAGTGGGAAGAATGTGGCATGCTTTCTTGCTCAGAAGATCGCCTTCGTACTGACTTACTCTTATCTGCTATGCTTGGCAGCTTCAACTTTTTGTGTCTCTTATCAGTTGTAGATGAAGGCAACTTCTTTTTGTGACCATGAAGTTTTGGCTTCGGTTTCCTCATATAGTCATCCACTCTGGTGAGGGCATTCTCAAAAGACGTACCCTGCTCTTCATCATCCTCACTAGAGATCACAATACAATCACTGTGGTCTGAATCTGGAGAGCCTCCAAAGAGCTCCATCTCCAGGTCAGTGCCCTCCAGTACACAAACATCTGGTTCCACGTCTGAAGGGGGACTGTTTCGTTCAGCATGTGTAGGCTCAGGCTCTATGTCTCGAACTCTAACAGAGGTACTCAAATTCCTATTGCTGGAAATGTTGATCTTCTTACCATCCACCTTTCGAATTTTGTGATTGACTCTCCTCTCTTCCTTATCCTTCTCACTCGGTGAAACTGTTGTTGATAATTGTCCTGCTGAACTACTTGCAGTCTGTTTCTTTTTAGCACGTGAATAGAACTTGATTGTGGTATCATCATCACTGTTACCAGAATTGCTGCTGAATACATCACATTTTGTTAGCTTCAGCTCCATTCTTTTACATTTCTCTGGAGAGAAGGGAGGAGGGGAGCCAACACCTGGAGAGAGACGGTGCTCTAGATTCCCATGGTGCTTCTCACTTTCAGTGATCTTGAGCATCTCAGCAGACACATCCCTGGCATCCCTCTCACTGGTTCTACTGGATTGTACATTCTTCACCTTTTTAGATGGTACTGCGGAGTCCACTCTCTTCTTTTTCACCTTCCCTTCTGTTCCCATCTCTCTCTTCCTGGTAGGACTCTGGACAGTTCCAGGAGACTTTGGCTTTTTGTAGTGTAGTGCAGCTGCAACTCGGGCATCTGATCGGTCTCTCCTCTCCTGTATGACACGTTGCGCCTCCTCCCTCAATCGCTTTAGTGCAAGAGTGCTCAGGTTCAGGTAGATCATCTGCCGACTTGAGCGGTCAAATAGTTGCTGCTCCTCACTCAGTGCCTTGTGTGTGTCAGTGTGTGTGTGTGTGTCAGTGTGTGTGTCAGTGTGTGTCAGTGTGTGTGTGTGTGTGTGTGTGTGTCAGTGTGTGTGTGTGTGTGTCAGTGTGTGTGTGTGTGTGTGTGTGTGTGTGTGTGTGTCAGTGTGTGTGTGTGTGTGTGTGTCAGTGTGTGTGTGTGTCAGTGTGTGTCAGTGTGTGTGTGTGTGTGTCAGTGTGTGTGTGTGTGTGTGTGTGTGTGTGTGTGTGTGTCAGTGTACATATACTAAAAACTGATTTTGTAGCTTTCAGAGTAACAAAAAGGATAAAATAAAGATCCCTCATAAAACTACCCTCCCCTTCACTCACCTTCTCATAAGCTTTGCTGGTGTCAGCTGTAATTCTGAGGTGCTCATCAATGAAGGCATTAAGAAACCTCTGCCGCAACTTGGTGGGAATCTTAGCGTTAAGTGTCAGTGGGAGCACTGGACGCTTGGCAGTATAAGACTGGATGGAGATAAGTTACAGTGACATAGCCTCTTCCCCAGGCTCTCCAATCAAAACTAAAAATTTGATGTTTGCATGAGAGAGCTTGGGAGTGAGGCTGACGAGGACATTAGCTTGAAACACTAGCAGTTTGATTCTGAGACCAAACTGAATTTTAAAGAGTGTTCTTTTGAAGTGAATGAGCTAGAAAACCCACGCAGAATGCAGGCTAAGTTGTGAGTGAAATGAGTACCTTCTCATTTGGTCTAGCAGTCCTCTTCTTCCCCATGTAGATAGCATCTGTGTCAAATGCAGTAGCAAACTGGCAGGGAGAGGGGGGAACCAAGAAGAACAGTAAACTGGCACACATGCAGCGTGAAGAACCTTTGCTATTTCTGTAAGCAAGCATACAAGTACATTTTCATCCATTTCATCTCTGCAATTTTGCAGAAGGTCTGAGGATCAGTGCAGGATATAGAAGTGTACAAGTGCACCTAACTGTGACTTACATTTGAGGTCACTTTGGGCGTGTGCTGGATACTGACAGACTGTCGCAATACCTAAACGTTCACAAGGATGTTCACTTGACTTAAACCAACTAACTATTAAAGTCCATTCTCTACAACTGCATATGGGTCCATTCAACACATACTTGACTTGTGGTGAACTAGCACTTCATACTTGAGCCAAAGATACCTGTTTGACTTCAATTCACATGCAGGATACATGCATGAACAATCAATGAACCACATCTCCCTGAATAGAAAAGGCAGGCCTAGAAAATCCAAGCATTTCCACTGCGCAGGATGTATCTTGGCCAATACAAGGCCTCAGCAGCTGCGCTGGGTGACCGGGCGCTGGGTGACAGGGAGATGGAGACTGCTATCTCATGCACAAAATGCAGTCAGGTGACTGGTGTTATTCATACGATAGGTAGAAGCTCCTCAGGTATTTCCAGTCATTCGTGATTAAAAGGTTATGCATGGCATTTTGCACATCAGTGGTTGCTACAAATTAGTGAGCTATGCTCTATTAAAGCCAAACTAGCCATGCTTAATGGTAGAGCATTAATATGACTATGACTTGTTTGGTGGAGGGATCTTTTGTCTACTACATGCTCTACAGCGGTATCCTTGTTCCCAGACCTTCCCCGGCTCCAGTTTTTGATCGCTCGCATGTACGCAAAAACGGAGGGGGAAGACCTACATGTAGGATAATTTATCATGTGCACGGTGATGTGACAAAATGCTAGGTAGACAGACGGGGGGCAGTGCCCGACGAAGAATCTCAAGATCCTTCCTGTAATATCTTGTCCAAGGACTCAAGACTGTAGCGTTTGAAAGACAGCATCAATATAGCTCGTTCAGTAGATTCCAGGCTGATCAACGGAAAGTTGCAATGATCAGGCACTGCCCCCACCCCCTCTGTCTATCCTCTGTCTAGTGTCTACCTAACATCATCGCATGTGAATAAATCTCCTAATCCGTTTTTGCATGATCGAAAACTGGAGCCAGGGAAGACCTGGGAGCGAGGCCACTACAGCTGATGAACAAAATGACTGTCATAATCTTCTCAAGCTACTTACTGGTTCACTGGAGTGTGCTACACGTCTCTTCTTCGCGCTGGGGTCAGAGTTCTAGAACAAAACAAAAAGCGGTTGAACACGCTATCATCACAACAACTAAACACACTTCACTTACGACAGACGTTCTCTTCCTGCTTTCAGCTGTAGATGTGGAAAAGGTGTTATCGGGTTACGTATGCTCAGTACTAACATCAGCTACAAAATACTCAACTCATGGAAACACTCATATCCTAGATTCAACCAAATCAATCCAAAAGTCAGTTGCAAGATCTTAAAAGAAAATCATTCGTATCATCCAAACTGGACTCCTGATTTACATAGCTGTTGAACCTAGCTTGCACATAAAAATTACCACTGGGCTGACTACTTGACAGATAAAAAAGGATAAAGATAAAGTGAAACACCAAGGCTTACATTTGCTCTCCTTGGACTTTACACGGGTGGTTGCTTTAATGAATTCTGCTTCAATAGTAGCTAGCTCCTGCACGCTTGGAAGTTCTTCATAAATGTCATTATCATCAGGACCATCATGAACAATAGCAGGGGTGTCTTCCTCATCAGGGCTGCCAAATACATCCTGTTCTGTAGCCATCACTTCCTCAGTTCCTTCCATTTCAAACTCGACACCTCCTGAGGTGCAGGTAGTAGGCCCATCCATGCTGGTGATAGGCTCCTCCGTGTTGTACACACTCTGACTCGCGATGCACTTCTCAGGAGCATAACTGGGCACCTCGGCTGCAACCGTCAGGGCAATTTGTTCACCAGAGATGTCCGGTGGAGATACAATCTCAACCATGCTCTCAACTCTGGATGTGGGTGTGGGGCTCTCTTGATCAGGTATTGTGCCTGGCTGCTCTTCCTTCGCTTCACCACTCTCCTGAGGATGAGGGGTGGACATGACTTCCACTGTACTAACAGAACCATAGAAATTGGTGACTGCACCAATTGCCTGTGTGTCGAGGGTGCTAGGCTCACTTTCCTCATTCGGGACATCAGTTTGACCATAACTCTCATCATCTTGAGGTTTCAGCGTGGTGTTCGGGGGCTTGATTGGCTTCGTTGGGACTGTTTTCTCTTCTCCAGCTTCTGGCTTACTCCCCTTGTGGCCCTTGGGTTTGCTAGTGGCTGGCTCCTTCGCAGATTTGGCTTGCTCAGTTGACCTAGTTGGCAGTTGAGGGGGCTTCTTCGGCAGTGCTGTTGTAGGCTTAGCTGTGCATTAAATTACAACACAAAGCAGTGCAAGGAAAATTGTGTCAGATTAGATCTACTGCCTCCAAGATGAGTACTACTGCCTTTGGCTGGCTAAAAGGATACTACAGCCCCCGGCCAGATGGCTACTACCACTGGTTCCTCCAACATAATTACTATGTCTCTCCCATCTGCTGAACCTGTACCACCCTCATTGGTTGTGGTTGCTTACAAAATAAAACCATCCCCACATCCACTTTCTATCAAGCATGATAATGTCTACTCGCCTAGCTAGAGGTAGTAGCAGCTGCAGACAGTCTGTGGTCCCAGCTCGTCTCGCAAGTCAGAGCCTTTCTGTTCCACAGTGCCGATCGCTTTCAGTATCAGCCTCCATGTGCCAATACTGGAAGCGATCAGCGCTGTGGAATAGAAAGGGTCTATTTCTCGAGACTACATGTATGTCCCAGCTAGGTGGGCACAACTGCCTCCGGCCCAGCTAGAGGGGCGCTACTGCCTCCGGCTAGATGGACACAACTGCCTCCGGCTAGGTGGGCACAACTGCCTCCGGCCCAGCTAGAGGGGCGCTACTGCCTCCGGCTCGATGGACACTACTACCACCGGCCCAGCTAGAGGGGCGCTCCTGCCTTTGATCCAGCTAGATAGATGAGTGCTACTGTGATGGATGCTACTTGCTCTTGAATAAATACAGCATTTTAGTACCGTGTGATATAATAACTTTGCATGCGGGCTGGGGTGTCATGACTCACGACATTATAGTGTATTCATAAAAAAACAGCCAGAATCGGTGCTCACGGGTGGCTTTCCTGTGTCTGTAGTGGCAGTGAGGACGATGGCACAGCCCGTGCTGAAAGAATGGACAGGAGACGCCGCGAAAATACCCAGCCGAGTGGAACATCTCGTTCAGTTCACAGGTCCATGTGGTTCGCAAAATAATTACAGGGGCTAGTGAAGTTTATCCCCACACTACCCCCATTGGTACTCTCACTGCTCAGTGACTCTGTCGCGTTGAAATGGCGGAGGGGAACGATCATCCCCAACTGATAGACCCTGATGCCCTCTTGGATGAAATATTTGCAAGGAAGGGCCCCCAAGAATATTCAGGGGGGCTTTCTGAGGAAAACTGGGAAGAAGTGAGGGGATTGCACCCTTAATTTTGTCAGTGTTTGGTGTGTGGTAGTCTCATTCTGAGACTGTTTTGTAGACCTGGGAATGAGGCTACAGGATAGGTGTAGGTGTGGTGTACAATGTTATTCTGTTTGCTATACCAATGATCCGTTTGCGTACTAGCCTCACAAGTCGCTCCCTTTAGTGGATGTCAGGGTCCTATTTTTGTCAGTTTTAACTTGTCAGTTGCAACATGACCAGACTCCTCTTCCTTCTGTACAAGGTGTGGCTTGTGAGAGTAAAAGTATCATGCTTATGGGAGTTATTGTGTGGCCAGCATGAAGTCCTAACCTCATCATCTATTGTCAGATCTAGTCTCGTTCCCAAAACTTCTGGAAGGAGGATCTGGTATTCCTTTTTTTTTGTTACATGGGGTGGGGATGCACTGAATAGGCCTGGGAACAAACCTATTTGTGTGAAGTGTTTGATCAACATGAGCAGTAATGTGGTGCATGGAAACGTACTTCTCCCCCTCCCCCTCCTACTCCCCCTCCCCCTCCCCTCCCCCTCCCTCCCCCTCCTCCTCCTCCTCCTCTCAGGAGCTGGAACAGATTCCACTGTTCATGACGCGCTCTCCAGAGACTGTTGATCCAGAAAAGTCACCTGCTCTGGCAGCACTACAGGACATTAAATACGAGGACCAGACACCACACAGTAAGTTCAGTGATGCCATAATACTCTCCCTCAATAGGTATGTTGTCTCCTCTTCCCCTCCTCCCTCCTGTACACACACAGTTTGTCTTCTCTCCTTCCATTAGTCTACATCTCTCATCCTCTCCAGAAAATGGGAGAAGATCCAGCTCGATAGACTATCGTTCCATTCTCCTCCTCCTCCTCCTCCTCCTCCTCCTCCTCCTCCTCCTCCTCCTCCCCCTCCCCTCCTCCTCCTCCTCCTCCCCCTCCCCCTCCCCTGCCTCCCCCTCCTCCTCCTCCTCCTCCTCCTCCTCCCCCTCCCCTCCTCCTCCCCTCCTCCTCCTCCCCCCCTCCCCCTCCCCTGCCTCCCCCTCCTCCTCCTCCTCCCCCTCCCCCTCCCCTGCCTCCCCCTCCTCCTCCTCCTCCCCCTCCCCCTCCTCCTCCTCCTCCTCCTCCTCCTCCTCCTCCTCCCCCTCCCCTCCTCCTCCTCCTCCTCCTCCTCCTCCCCTCCCCCTCCTCCTCCTCCTCCTCCTCCTCCTCTTCCTCCTCCTCCTCCCTCTTTCCTCCCTCTTTCCTCTCTCTGTCACCCCTTACACATCCCCTCTTTCCTCCCCCTCCTCCCCCTTTCCCTCTTTCCTCCCCTTCTTCTCTCCTTCCTCTCTCTGCCTCCTCTTACACATCCTTCCATCCCTTCTCTCCTCCTTGCTCCTTCCTTTCCTCACACATCCTTTCCCCCTCCTCCTCCTCCTCCTCCTCCTCCTCCTCCTTTCCTCAACCATCTTTCTTCCTTCCCAGGTCGGGCTAAGGCCCACAAAGAGGATGGGAATGAGCACTTCAAGGGACGTAGGTACAAGCAGGCGGTCCTTGCTTACACTGCTGGCATCAGAGAGAAATGTGAGGACATCACCCTCACTGCAGTCCTTTACACCAACAGAGCTGCAGCCCAGTTCCATCTAGGTGAGCCTTCACTTCATCCATGTGTCCACCCCCACTCTTGCTTACCTATCAACGCAACACGAACCATCTGATGCCACCTTAGTCTGGTTCCCAGACTCTCAGTACGGTACTGGGGATCTTGCTGAGGGTATGGGAATGAGACTAATGCCACCTGTGCATATAGGGGGTTGTAAGGGCTGGTGGTTGTTGTAGCTCAGTGGAGGAGGAGCGGTGGCTCAAGCCAGGAGCCCTGGGTTTGATTCCAGTGACTGTCACCCTTTCTCTATTTTTACTTTATAACATCAAGCATGTCTTTTCTTTCAGCTGAGACAGGAACATCAAGCATGTATAGTGACTAGCCTCATTGCCAGGCCTTCCCATCGTCCAGTTTTTGGTCGCTTGCAGTATGCAAAAATGGATGGGGAAGGCCTGGTCCATTTTATCACGTGAATGACGTCAGTGTCTACCTAAGTAGACAGAGAGGGGAGGAGGGGTCCCCAACCCAAAGAACGAGCTTGAGGCCTCTTCTTGTTGTATCTGTTTAAGCACTGGAGTTTCAAACATCCATGAAGAATAACATATACCACTTGTTGTTCAGGATGAAGAACGTGTGCATGAAATGCGTTCTTTCAGCTGGTGACCTCGCTGTTTTGCATCAGAGGAGGTCTGACACAGTCACGTGCGCTATGCATTAATGAACATTCCAAGGACTAAACAACATCAATACAACAATTGGAAACGCTGTGCAGCAAAGATCATGATGGGTTTAGGGGGGTTTTCATGATACTGAAAGTGACTCGCCGGTCAGAAGTAACATTGCATGCCTTTGTGACCTCCAAACGGCATTTATGTGGCTGTTGAAAGCTAGATGAACAGCAGTGATCGATCTCAACCTAATAGACAGCTTCAGTATGGTTGAAAATACCCCCCAACCCAAGTGAACCCAGCACGCTAGAAGCTTCTGATGCCCAGAAATCGTTCTTGAAGCAATGGAATGGAGGACGTTAGCAATTAACTTTGAATCACGTGTTGATGTAGATGACATCACTAGTGTTGGACCTCCTCTGGTTTTGCATACTGTAAGTGATCAAAAACTGGACAGTGGGAGCCTGGGAGACTATGTAGCAGGGTTGTAATTGAAAACCGTCAATATATATACTTGTTACAATTACCATAGTTACTTGCATACAGTGATTAAAATTACAGAAATTTACCAATTACATTGTTAAATTACAGGTCAAAGTAGTCTTGAATTGGTACATGTCTGACACAGCATGCTCTTACCACATGTTAAAACCTACTTGAATAGTACATGGTCAGCTGAGTGTGCTGAGTTTGCCAGTATTGTAATTGAACTTGTAATTGGTAATTACTATCCAATCACAGGTATACATGCCTATTGTTTCAGCATTACAAATTGCAGCAGTTGTTGTGAAGTGAAATTGCAATTGAAAACTGTAATCATTACGTAGTCATTACATTTGGTTTTTTCAATTACTCCAACACTGCCAGTATTGTTCCTCTCAATGCAGGAAACTATCGATCCTCTCTCTCGGATGCTACACAGGCTCGGAAGGTGAAGCCAGGACACATGAAAGCACTAGTCAGAGGAGCACTTGCGTGTGTACAGCTGGAGAGGTTCGGGGAAGCTCTGCAGTGGTGTGATGAGGGATTGAGGGTGAGAGGGGTGAGGGAGGATGGGAGGGTGAGAGGGGTGAGGGAGGGGGAGATTGAGGGGGAGAGGGATGAGAGAGGGTGAGATTGAGGGGGAGAGGGATGAGAGAGGGGGAGATTGAGGGGGAGAGGGATGAGGGAGAGTGAGATTGAGGGGGAGAGGGATGAGGGAGGGTGGGATTGAGGGGGAGAGGGATGAGGGAGGGTGAGATTGAGGGGGAGAGGGATGAGAGAGGGTGAGATTGAGGGGGAGAGGGATGAGGCAAGAGCTGTGAGGAAGAATTGAGTGTGAGTGATAATTATGGGGAGGATTTGAAGGTGGGTGGTGTGGACAGATTGAGGGCAGTTAGGTTATACATCTTTATTTCTTGTTCCAACTTTGATCCCCTCCTACAAGATGGAACCAGACAATGTGAAGTTGAGGGAAGTACGTATCAAAGCTGCCAGGGAGAAGGTGTGTGTCTGTGTGTGTGTGTGTGTGTGTGTGTGTGTGTGTGTGTGTGTGTGTGTGTGTGTGTGTTTGTGCGCATGCATGTTTGTGCGTGTTTGTGCGTGTGTGTGTTTGTGCGCGTGTGTGTGTGTGTGCGAGCATGTGTGTGTGTGTCAAACATGCATGCGTGCATGGGTATAGTTGTGGGAGAGTTCCTGAAGTAGCACACATGGACTAAACCTTGGCCTGGGGGAGGGGCATGTCCCACACTGGAAGCTCCTTATTTTTACTCCATTCTGTATCATGTTTCCAGAAAAAGCAGCAGAGAGACCAGAGAAAACAGTCTGCTGCTGATCAAGTAAAAAGAGAAGAAGAGCGAAAACTTTTTGCAGCCATCAAGGTGCATTTATGCTCCTCTTATACTATTTGGGAGATTTGCCAAGTCCATTTGTCCGTCCATCCATCCGTTTGTCAGTTTGTCTATTTGTCCATCCATTCTTCCATCTGTTCATTCATCTGTCCCTCCTTCTAACTGTCTTTCCATCCTTCCACCCACCCACCCACCCATCCGTCCGTCCGTCCGTCCATCCATCCATCCATCCATCCATCCATCCATCCATCCATCCATCCATCCATCCATCCATCCATCCATCCATCCATCCATCCATCCATCCATCCATCCATCCATCCATCCATCCATCCATCCATCCATCCATCCATCCATCCATCCATCCATCCATCCATCCATCCATCCATCCATCCATCCATCCATCCATCCATCCATCCATCCATCCATCCATCCATCCATCCACCCACCCGTCCATCTGTCCGTCCATCCATCCATGTGTCCATCCATCCATCCATCCAATGCTTATGACATGCTTGTGTTATGAGGCATAAATTACCATATATAGTCGCTGGGAAAACCCAGGGATTCTTGGCTTAGAGCATTAAACACCTCTTTATTTCCTAGCTGAGCCAAGATGTTCTATTATTTCACACAGTCTAGAGGCATTCACCTTGCAGAAGAGAGAGGCTCTGGGGATCACCATGACAACAGTGAGGATGATGATAATGAGGCGGGGCTTACCCACCAGCTGAGCCTGCTCAGTCTGCAAGGGCCCCACCCATCGGGTGAGAAGGTCCACCTGGACACAGACGGTAACCTTGTGTGGCCTGTGATCTTCTTGTACCCAGAGTACGGCCAGACTGACTTTATCGCTGCATTCAGTGAACACCATAGGTAAACACGCATACAGGAGCTATTATAAATTTAATAGTGGGTATTTTGATGTTAGGAGACGAAAATAGAGGACAGTGAAAAGCCAGCTGCTGTCACTGGGAATCAAACTCAGGGCTCCTGGTTTGAGTGCCACCAGCCCTCACAAACCTCTATGGTGGTTGTCTGGTTGTCATAGCTCAGTTGGTTGTCTTGTATTATTAATTTTGATAGTGTGAAGCAAATAATAAGAGGCAAGCGAGAATCCAGGTCTCTTGCTGTCAGCGCTCTGACCAGTGAGCCACGGCTACCAGGCAACAACCAGCCCTTTATACATGTACATACTGAATGTATACTGTACCGGTGGTACTGAATGTTCAATCACATACCTGGCAGTCACCCTCCCTCCCCTCCCCTCCCCTCCCCTCCCCTCCCCTCCCCTCCCCTCCCCTCCCCTCCCCTCCCCTCCCCTCCCCTCCCCTCCCCTCCCCTCCCCTCCCCTCCCCTCCCCTCCCCTCCCCTCCCCTCCCCTCCCCTCCCCTCCCCTCCCCTCCCCTCCCCTCCCCTCCCCTCCCTCCCCAGGTTTGCTGACCATGTTGTTGTCATGTTTAGTGAGTCAGCTCCCTGGGACACAGAGAAGAAATACACACCTTCAACTGTAGAGGTATGTTGGTATGCAATGGGCAAAATTTCACCACGTAATTGTGAAGCTGTACTTGACTGGCATAGCTAGTTTAGTAGCTTATCACTTCATGCAAGCTGTCTGGTTGTAACTTTATTCCTATATATATATAGATCTTCATTACCTCTCATCTAGTCTCAGTATTGTCATACTGGTTACAATCGAAGACTGGAGGCAGGAAGGCCTGAGAGCAAGTCTTAGGCTTAGGAATGCAAGTAATCTAGTTGGTGTTCACTATGATATCAAGGGGGTCAAAGGTGATATCAAGGGGGGGTCAAAGTTGATAAAATGAACGCAAGGACTGAACTACTCTTGTAGTAGGGTTTATATCCTATACTCTCAGCTGACTACCATTTGCTTGGTAATGTAGTCACAATGACACTGTTCTTGGTGTAGGACATTGTGACACACAGCTGTCTGTTTGCTTCCGTAGTGGCATCACATGATGTGGGGTAGCCTTGTACCCAGGTGTGGCCAGGAGCTCCCTCTCCTCATCTGACTGCACCTGGGCACAATTGAATCTACATGTCGGAACATTTTTGTAGAGTCACTGTAAGGGAAGACAGTGGTGGCCTTGTTCCCAGGCTTATCACGTCTTTACTCCTCCATTTGCATACACAGAAACAGAACAAAAGGGAGAGAGCTGGTTGTAGCCTGTGTTGTTTTAGTTAACTTTAACTAAATGAAAGTCAAACTATAACTATACCGAACTGGAAACTATAACTAAAACATCCTAAACGATAACTATACTAAAACAGAAAACTACCTTTTCCCAGTGCTAACTATTATAACTTGTAGTTTTAGTAACTGAAAACTAAAATAATTATAGCAAAGCCAGGAAACTAAAACTAAACTAAATCAAAATTATTTTCTGAATCGAAAAACTAAAGTATAAATAAAAACAAACACTTTACTAAAACAACACTGTAGCTAACACAACTATGTATGGGTGTAGCTGTTTTGTCTTGTAAATGACATTCTGAGAAATCTTGTCTTGGACAGTAACGTACAAAACTGTAGGCAAACACTGTCGTGTAGTACATGTCGCTACCTCATAGTAATGAAAAGGCCTATTAGAATAGTAATAGTAACTATAATGGCATCGAATTGTATCCTCATTAGACTATCAGTGTGATGTAGAACCTAAAATATGGCAAATGTTTCTAACAGGCCATTTCATTTTCCTTGTAACCACTATGATTTGGAGTGTATCCTCATGAGACCATCAATGTGACGTAGTGTGTGCGCACCACAGCCCGGAAACACACTGATAGAACCAAAATTTTACTCTCCTATTAGGCCTATCATATCTACTTCATATTTTATTGGCTTCATTAGACCATTAGCCACGTAGCTGCCGCACTGTCTGAGCCAGTGTGGTGGCAGCTGTTTCTGAGAGGAGAAAACCATTTGGCTCCACTGAAGCACCCAATGAGAGAAAAATGCACAATATTTGGCTCAGTTGTATGAGCACTACCACACAATCATCATGTGTACTCCAAAAAAAGTGTACATAGTTCAACCAGTGTGTTCTGGGGTCCTGTGCACACTCATAGTACAGTCTACATTCTTCTTCACAAGGAGAACTAACCCACCACTACTAGCACAATACCACTTCATCCATGAACAGTCTCGTGCCTAGACCCCACCCTCCCACATGGGGATAAGGGTCCGGTGACTATTGAGTACTTTGTTGGTCATGCCAAGTCATCCGTTTTGAACCCAGCACTACATCACAAAAGCATTGAACACTAGCCATTGAAATAGCTGCATATCATAAAGTATTGGCTTGTTCAAAATCAGTTACTGTTGAATCAGCACAACCAAGGAAATGCTCAATAGTCACTAGAGTCTTATTCTCATGTGAGAGTGGGGTCTGGACACAAGACTGTATTACAATGAAGCGGTATTGGGCTAGTGGTCTTTTTTTCCTCGTGAGAGGGTGGGATTTGGGGACGAGACTACTTCCAGTACAGTTTATGTTATCCCCTCACTGCATCCCCCCAGGTGTACCATGAGAACCGACATGGCCATGAGCTCATTCGTGTGCCACTGGATGCAACTCTGGCAGAAGTCCTGGCATCACAGACGTAAGGACAGCAGCCCCTAGTAGCCTTGTTTTCCCTACATGCACGTACACTTTGCACATATTCAAAAGACAGTGGTCTAGACGCACATCCTTCATGTGCTGGTTATTTCCAGCCTCATACCCTGGCCTTCATCCAGTAATTCATGCTGCAAGGGATGAAAAATTTGGCAGGCCTGGGAGCGAATGTGGTCTCATTCCTGGAGTCTGTAAAGATCATGTGGACAGAGTTTAAGCACAAGATTTTGTCTCATTAGTTTGCATCTGTCTGGACCAGACTTGTTTGATACACAGGTACATACATACCTGGAAATGTTAGGTATGTATGTTGTAGCTGGAATTTCAAGAAGTCTAGTGGTTCTTTTAATTTACGTATTCAAAGCAGAAACGTGAAGGCCTTAAACGCGAAGATACTTTATACAAGCAAACCCAATACTTGATGAGTCAGCTCCTCCAATTATCTTCATGACCCATGTTGACACCAGTATAGCAAGGACACAACAGCCTTTGTCCCACGCTTCCCCATTTTTATTTATTTTAAAATCTTTTGGTTTGCATTGACAATAATACACAGAAACACCTTGGAGCAAAGCCATATCAAAGGAATATGAAAGCCTAGCAGCCCATCCCTTTCTCTCCTCTTTCCTTTCCTCTCCCTCCCTCCCTCCCTCCCTCCCCTCCCCTCCCCTCCCCTCCCCTCCCCTCCCCTCCCCTCCCCTCCCCTCCCCTCCCCTCCCTCCCTCCCTCCCTCCCTCCCTCCCTCCCTCCCTCCCTCCCTCCCTCCCTCCCTCCCTCCCTCCCTCCCTCCCTCCCTCCCTCCCTCCCTCCCTCCCTCCCAGCTATACAGTTGTTTCAGGCACCCCTTCATTCATACTACTGGCTGCTGAATCACCATTTAGAGAACAATTTCTTTCAAGAACAGCTTGATGACTAATAAAAACTAAAAAAGATTTACACAGGTATAAAACAATGCTAAGCATCAAATTCTGATAAATAATGACACTAATGCAAACACTATTGATTGGCAAAGCATGGGGTTACATATACACAATGTGCAGCTTCTTGAGTCAGTAGTCCTAAATTGGATCCAAACACCAGCTGAGATGGTCTTAGACGCAGCTATTGTGGTCTGCTGTCGTAGACCTGCCTCTGGAAGCCATAGGGAGCCATGCCGCTCTGCGACGCCCCTTTGTTGGTGCCCATCTGGAGTCCAATGTGTGCCTTCCCTTCCTGTAGTGTCTGTTCGTCAAAGTCTCGGGGATTTGGCTCTGCCTCTTTTGGACCAAGTGCGGGTCCGTCGTACCCATTCTTCTGGGCCTATGGTGTGTGTGTGTGTGTGTGTGTGTGTGTGTGTGTGTGTGTGTGTGTGTGTGTGTGTGTGTGTGTGTGTGTGTGTGCGTGTGTGTGTGTGTGTGCGTGTGCATGTACAGTGTAACTAGGTTGTCAGAATGTGAGCACACTTGCTAGTGTGCATATGCAAGATTCAGTCTTGTAGTCTAGTTCCCAGGCTCTCGTGTATGGAGTGTGGACCCAGTAAGTGTGACGAACTCAATACAATGAGCAAAGACACACAGAGGAACACTGACCTGTCTGCCAAGTGAGATGAGGGTCGCCACCACCTAACCAGGGACAAGAAAGAAAGCAAAGAATGGGAATAATTATTGGCACATCACAGCTTGACAAACTCATATGTAGATTGAGGGTTCCACATAGTACAGTGGAACCTCTCTAACACCCTTGAGACCAGTAAAAGTTCCGATGTCCTTAAGCAGGTGCTTATGAGCACCGTGAAGCAGCCATGGTGGTCATAAGTCCTAAAGATACATTCATATTCATAGGTACCAAGTGTAGGTAGTACAGCTGGGTCAATCCATGGTTAGACCATTTGAGTGGGATGGTGGTCTGTATACATACAAGGCCAGTGTGTAGTGGTCACAGCTAAGACAGCTGGCTCTGACCTCAAAGAAGGATATAATTTGTTAGCCTTCCCACAACTATGTCATTTCTGTGTAGTGGAGAGTACAAATATGCCATCTCTATGTAGTGGAGTGCATCATTGATTGGCTGTGACAAATTGATTCTAGCAGAAGACCATATAAAGTAATAAACGTTGGATTTGTTTACACTGAGGTAATTATCCTCATAGTAGGTACTTATTACAAAACAAATTCTACTTACCATGTTCCTGTTGGTCTGTTCATGCAGATCTAGCGTCACAAACAGGTCTTTTTCAGTCATCCCATACCTCTTACATCCTTCTAAGAATACGCCAATGCTCTCCAGCTGCAGGGAGGGAGAAAGAAACCAGGTGAAGCGTCATGAAGCTCCTTTATGGATGATTGTTACCCTGCTCGTGCATGCATTGGGAGAAATCTGATCTGTCCATCTGTCAGTCATGATGAGCCAATCAGTAAGCCAAAAATAAGTATCTTAGCACATGTATATCTGAGAATGGCTAAGGGCAGTTCGATTTCACATGATTTCGATTGTCTCTGTACCGAAATGGCAAGATCTATGTCTGGATACGAGGGTCAATTCAACTGATCAAATCCATCACCTATACATGGCGTACACTTATCATTCTGTTTCAAAAAGAAAGCATGCAGGAGAGTGCTCAACCAGGCACCTCTAATTTTGTCCTGCAAGGAAATCAATGCATCAAGACCTTGTGACATAATCTTGTCTGACGATAGTCCCCCTTGCTTAATCTACAGAAACACTACTCCAGAGCTCCATGGAAAGCATCACATGGCACCACAACGGCATGTGCCATAACATTTCTATGAATATGTACCAGGCAACAACTTCTAATGGGGCACTATGCATTGGAGATCTGCTTCAATTACACATGACAGATTGTCTGCCTACCCCATCACACTAATTTGTCTAGCTATTGTTCTAATTCAGCACCACATAGTTATAGAAATATGTCCTGCAAATGATCCATGCTATACAGAATGGCTATTATACCTGCTTGAATGTCATCTTAGTCGGCTTCTCATACTTCTCTCCAACTAGGCCAGGCTCCAAGCAGTTCAGTAACCTATTCAATACAAGAACACATTAGGTCACTGTAGACTGAGTATTAGGATCAAGAATCTTGGTGAAAATTGCCTTTAATCATTTAATGACCCCAAAGCGCTTTATCACTTGATTTACAGTGGCTGAGATGGCAAAATGGTAGCCCTACCTCCATAGTATGTGTGTATCTGGTGATTTGTTGATTTTAGTCAATCAGAGGTCGTCCTGATCCCTTGGTCAGTTCTTAAAAGGTACGCTTATGCTGATGATTTTATTCCATTTTGATTATGATCCACACAAATTAATTATTATATTAGTATTTGCACAACAATTGAGAATGAACCACTGGTGCCACTTCACTCACCTGCACAAGTAGGAGCCATCCTTCAGTCCTTCAAAGAAGTCGTCTCCAATAGGTTCTCCCACAATGTTTTCCATCCATTCCCTTGCCTTTACTTCATCTTCCTTGGGGTAGCTGGCATCCAACTGGAGATAAAATTGTTAACGGCACTGTCAGCATCACGATGCATGAACGCACCAGTTAGCCTCGTTCCGGGCCTTCCCACCGTCCAGTTTTTGATCGCATGCAGTATGCAAAAACGGAGCATACTCCAAGCGATCAAAAATAAATAAAATTGTTCACGGCATCACGATGCATGAACGCACTACAGTGGCGGATCTAGAAATTTAGAAAGGGGGGTTCAGTCACGGGCGCGCAAAGCGCGCCAGAAAATTTTTTGGGTTGCCTCGCCCACTTTCGGTCACGTGAACGCATTCATACAAAATATAGCTGGAAGGCCGAACCGAGGGATCCGTCACAAAAGAAATCTCGTACACTGTCCGATTGTGTTGTTTTAGTTAACTATAACTCATTTTAGTATGGCCTTTTTAAAATTTAGTTAACCAAAACTACAACTAACTAAAATTTTTTGCTAAGCTGGGAACTATAACTAAAATATCCAAGAACATACAAGAAGAAACCTGTCGGCAGAAATCCAAACTGAAGTCCAGAAATCCACTGTGAAATCCAGAAATCCACTCTGAAATCCGAAATCCACGTGAAATCCAGTGGATTTAGAAATCTCGTACGCCGAGGCGCGCCGTGGCGGACCCCTCGGGCCGAACTGAATATCTCGAAGCAACTCTAGGCCTAGTCAAACGTCTGGAGATCAGTAAGGAACTGATACGTGAGTGTGTAACTGTGCCTGGTTGTTGTTGCTGCATGCCACTGCTGCATAATCATTTGATGGACTCGTGCAGTTATGTTACGCAAAATACATTACTAGCCGCCAAAGGGGGGTGCATTTGCACCCCCCTTACCCCCCCTAAATCCGCCACTGCACTATATATGTTCATCAATTTTGTAAACAACATGGAGTGGCTAATTATTTAGTCTCCTCGCAGGCTCACCTTCGCTTGCACGTCGGCATTGATTCCCGATTTGCTAGCCCGGTTCGTCATTGTGGCTTCGTTATACGGTAGCTGGTACGATCGACGAGAATGAAACCTCTTGGGGCTCTTCTATCTAGTAAAGGAAACCATAGTAAAGCGAAGCTGCATGCCAAGCATATTTAAGTCGCCGCACAAGGCCATGCTGCAAGCGGCGCGCGCCTATGCAGCGCGGTACAAAACGGACATCAATAAAACCACATCTCTCAAAAAACAACAAAAGTTACAATACAATAGTTTTCGTTGTAGTGCAGTAAAAACACTGTTGGTTGTGTATGATAAAAATAAAAACAGAAAAAATATATAATCCCATATTATTGAAGGGGGCATAAGCGGAATATAGGGCTCATGCCAAGCACCCTGCCATAATGAGCGGACTTGTAAACCAGTATATAGGATCCAGGCACAGTGGGGACCTGTTCAGGAGTGAGAACTCGGGAGTAAACCTGTTCCCGAGAGAGTTTACCACGAGAGGCTGGGGTCCATATCCAGTAGACATATTCCCTATCTACACAGGAGAAGTTAGAGGGGTATAGGCCCACCCAGTCCCACACAGACACTACCGTATTGGCAGCTATGTCAAATGAAATGGCTCCCTGCAGTCCACACACCCACTCTACAAGGCGGAACACAATGGGTGGTGTGATATTACTAATATCAACGGACAGTTTCAGTCCAGCACTGACAGCCTTATGGTCACTTATCCTTGGTTGAATGTGGATACCGTAGTACTGTTGGGTCATAAGGGAATGGGGATTAGCGTCAGTTAACGTTGGTAGTTGTCTTTCGTGAGTTCTCCAAAGAATTCGGTCACACCATGCAGGTGCCCGCCCCTTCCCTCCATTGTCAAAGGTATCTGTGTTTGGTTCATACTTGTACGAAGGAGGGAAGTCGATCGACATCTCCATGAAGTTGTAGAGACGGGATGGGCTCTCTTCTCCCTTGATCTGTTCAATTCTCAGCTGATCAAACTGCATAAGATCTTCATACCTGTGTTTTTCTATTACCTTGACAACATCATCAAACTCCTTCCCCTCAAGGCGAAAGTTGAGGTCACCAAACAGAATCAGGACATCGTGATCTAGCAACCTTGTGAGGGGAAGGCGGGTGGTCTCAAACACTTGGGATTCAAATATGTCCTGCAATTCAAGCACCCGTTTATCGTTGTTTTCAGGATGGGGCACGAGGTGGCAATTTGTGAAGCAGACACCAATCTCTCCAAGGGTAAATCGAATACTCGATGCGCCCTTGTTTCCCACCCACCCACCAAATCCTGTTTTGGTTGTACATGTCGCAACATTCTTGATGTAACATAGGAGGGGACGCTTCACAAATACCATGTTAAGTACACCCAGCATGCGGATGTAGGACAAACGAGTGAACCCCTTCTGCGAGAGAAAGGCACTGAACGCCTCAACCAGTGGGTCTTTTCCAACAAGGGGTATGGAGGAGGAGACGGCTTCTTGCACTTTCTGGTAGGCCTCCTGGAGTCCCACTACCACCACGTCGGTCGTGTTGTACAGCTCATTCAGCATCAGGCTCTCTTGAGGTAGGAAGAGGCTTTCGATCTCGTGGGGAGAAGGGAGGACAGAGGCCACGTTCCAAGTTACCACATGCACATTGAAGTCACTATAGTTCACTGGATGACTCACAAACCGCCTTCGTCTACCATGCACTCCTTTCTTTCCCTCCTGATCATCGGGAGAGGTACCATCGGGGTTTTTCTGTAATTTCTCACCGTCGGCCATTTTGCGTGCCGAGCCCCCAAATAGCTAGTCTCGTGCCCAGGAGTGGGGTCTGGGGGCGGCCGGTCTGGGCACGAGACTACCCAATAGCTCAAGGGCTGAGGGACACGCCCCATTAGTGGACCTTTCCGAATACTTTTCTGCACTTTCCCGCATACTAGCTAACACATCTTCCGGATCTAATTTGTGTGTCAATGCTGCCCTATAGCTCTGCATGACCTAGTTTTGTTCCCTATAGCTGCAGAGTAGTGCAAGCATATGACATGATGTGTAGTGTAAAAAAAATGTTTTACTTAGTCTCAAACCCTCCAAAGAACCCAGACCCCCCCCCCCCCCCCCCCCCCCCCACCTCCAAAGAAGAAAGAGGGGAGGGGTCTGGGTTCGAGATTAAAGTAAACTGCAATAGTAGTTCGTCTACATCTATTTGGGAACATGGGTAGTGAACCATTAGCTATGCTAATAATACACTGCTGAAGATTTGTATAATGGAATCACCACAACTGCTGCCCTACATACTATAGGTTGGAAACCACAGTAAGTTATCTAATGTAACAGAAGCCCTTGGCACACATGTATTTTTAAAGATTGCAGGATTAGGATTGTTCCTTGTGTTACTTTGGTGGAACTGCTGCATTTGTACTGGCTAGTCACCCTAAAATGTTTCCATGTATCACGTTTCTAGTGTACATGTGTTAGATATCTGGCATGGTCTTGTGGTAGCCTCGGTCCCAGGCCCCGTCTGGGCCTGGCTTCCCATCCAGCTGTCTGCAATCATCTTTTGAAGTTTTGTTTCCCAGTACACTGAAATCTTTAACAGACTGGCCACCATGCACCTCCTGTTGATTGCACACCTAACACATACTCTAAAATATCACTCTGGGTTTGAGGCAATATTACCTGTACCACAAGCTACTTCAACTTCCTTTTCTGTAAAGATACTGCCTGCATAGGTACAAGCCACACCAGCTACCCATGTGTATGACCTGTGCATGAAGTCCATACACCTCCTTTTACACTCGTTTACTTAACAGTTTACTTTGTATGTGATGCTTCACAACAGGCGGTTATGTAGTAGCTTTGAACACATAGGTAATATAGCAATAATACATAATAATACAATTTGTGTGTGTGTCAACTCACTAGTGGTTGTTGCATAGTATAAAGTTTGAGTGTCAGGCGACTATTTCTTGTCAGAAGTTATGAAGTTCGCCGCTCATTAGCTCCTGCTCTTGTGAGGGAATACTGGGGTGAAAGGGTGGACTTTGAATACTGTTTTGAAATGCTGGACCTTGAATACTGGGACGAAAGGGTAGACCTCCTTTGGCTTGGAGTCCTAACTCTACGCCTTTGATGCCTCGACAACCAGATCTTTGGAACAAAGAGAAAGACTTGGCAGAGGAACGGGATTACTATGTAGGGGAACACACCAAAAAAGAAGCTAACTCCGACTATAGGAATGTAGAAGTTGAATGTTATCGTGTATGGGAGCCAGATGAGCAGGCAAATCACTGTTGAAAACACAAAAATATTCACTTTCTTACTATCCTTAAAACACTCTAAGTGGACCTTTCTTGTGAGGGTTGCAATAACTGCTACAGCTAGTATTGTGATTCCATTCACTCCAAAAATCATAACGAGCGCCCAAACAAGGAAATTTTGGCCCCCACAAATTTTCGAAAATAGTGGGGGGCCACATTTTTGTCCTGATACAGGGATGTAATCTTTATATGAAGGTTCCAGTGATGTCCACAAAGTGAGTAGAAGAACGGTAATGGAGACGGGGATACAAATTTGTATGAGAATAGCTTGATCGGAGAAAATGGTTCCGGGTTTGTCAAAGACTCGGAAGAAGAAGAGTCGATAAACTCTCAAGAGTCTCATGAACAAGGTTGAGTAAATCAGTTGCATTCCTATCGACACACACCACATTTCCAATTGACACATAAATCCTGAAAATTCAATTTCTGCCGTAGCAACAACCAGTGCTGCAATGTACAAAATATAGCAGCCTGCAAACATGAGGAGACTCAGAAAGGGACTGGTGGATTTGATTGATGGCTTGTTCCAGTAGTAGATATAGAGTACCAGGACAATCGTAGTGAAGACAAGTAGAACTGCAATAATGACATATACTACAATAGGAAAAGCTTTGGAGATTGAAATAACCATTTTCTCAGAGTCATCTCCTGGAATTCTCTCTGAAGGTAACTGGAGTGTTACGTTTCCAGTGAGAGGACTGTAGTGCCCAATGTAAATCTCTTCTCCATCTCTCAAATGAAAAATATCCACTTCAATCACCACCTCCCTCTCCTCATTGAAAGCAATTTCCCCAAGCGTACCAGAGAAAGTCAAACTTTTCAAGTTACTCTCTACTACCTCAGTGATATCGCTTTTATTAACTCCAAGTTCTCCAGTCACTGAATTGTTCAGAGCTAGTGCAAATGCCCAAATGGAATCATGTAGTGCATTAGCATGTTGATTCTCCTGTGCCCTATCTATATTATGACTCTGCAGTTCCATGACATACTCACTGTATGTCTGCCCCGAAACCAAAGTCTTGTTGGGATGAGGTCGGAGCCTGTACCGCAGAAAGAACACACCTTCAATAGCTCTTATCATTGTTTTATTATCACATTTCTCTGTATGGAGCATCAGGTCCTCAACGCTAAGGTCATGAAATAGCCACACAAAATCAGACCAGCAACGATATGATTCACACAGTAGTTCACGGGCTTCAGATGCTGTTACAGAGGCATATATTATTCTTGCTCTTTTTTGTAGGAGGCTCTGAACTGGAGAGGTAAGAAATGTGGTGGTGACATCGCCCAGCTTAAGCTCAGTTCTTCCCTCAACTTTGCTCACAAAGTCATCTGCAGTTGTCGTGTGTTGTATCAAGATGGCATCTCGGACCATGCTGATTCTCCTCCATTGAAAAGTGTTCATCAATTCCAGAACAGCATCATTGTAGACGGCTGAGGAAGGAATCATTCGATAGAGTCGTGGATACTCTTCTTCACTGGTAAATACTGGAGAAGTGGCACCTGCTGAAATTTGGAGGAGGTCTATTTCGGGCCTTCCTGCGAGTGGGGAGACAGCCTGGGTCACTGTGGAACACACCAACCCCACCACCCCAACTAAGTTCAAATCTCCATCCGTCACATGTCTGACAAAGTTCCCTAGTGCTTCTGTTACCAGGCTCTGATTGCATGTCTCTGCATTTGCTGGGATTAGCTCCAGATTATAGCCAGGCAGGATGTCATCTCTCATGTTTATCTTGTCCACTGCCAGTTGTGCAGCTGAAATCAACTCCTCTCCTCTGTGGTAAGGGGGCTGGTGAGATAGCCCTGCATGTTCTGCCAGTGGTACCAAGGTCAGCAGGCGGAGGGTTGGAAGCTCAGGTTGTGGCTGCTGTGATCCATCCTCAGCAAAAAGTGGATAGCAAACAGCCAACAGAACTACAAGCTGCAAACAAGTGCGAGTCACCATAGTCCAAGCTTAAGCACAGTTACAGCAGTATTTTAATGAGAAACTCGGTAGTCAGCGAAGCCAAGCGCCGAAGCGGATATAATCGCTCGGGTGGAGCAGAAGGCGGACTAGCCTCGTTCCCAGGCTCTTGTGCGTGGGCGGACATATAGCCTAACCGGTAATTTAGCCATGTGTAGGCGTTATGTCACGTTTGTTTGGTTTCTTATCTGTTATGAAGCAAAATTAATGATCTGAAATGTCAGCTGCAGAACAGGGAGCATAAGTAGTCAACACTCTAAAGCCTTAACCATTAAGTCTACACTGAAAGCGATTTACACGCTACACCCAGCCATTAGTTGGAACACTTACTTGCTGATTGAACTAAAATCTGGTTAGCACTATGAAGAGAATTCACAAACATCAACCATTTCCCTCACAGTTTCATTAAAGTGCGCACAGATATTCTTCTTGCTAGTTGTGCATTAATTTAATTGTTATCCATTATAACAATTACTAATTCTGAACCAGATACATACATAAGTGGCATAGGTAGCAGACTCTGTTGGCTAGCCACTTGGAAGAAGGTGAAATTGTGAGGGGATATGATGAAATTAATCATACTTTACTTCCCCATTTAGCAGATAACATGCAGGAGACACATGCATGACAAATTCCATTCTCCTCTGGAAACACTCATACCCAGACCCCACCCTCTCACAAGGAAAAACATCCGGTCTGGTGAACCAAGTTGAATTTCTTGGGCCTTTAACCAAAATGTGGTAGGGACCAATGAGATTGCAAGACCGCTTATTATTATTATGCATCTCTACTCGGGTATCCTACCTTTTTATTTAAAGCAGGTGTGAAAACGTTTGAACGTTGCTAGTCAAAAAGGCATGCACTAGCCAAAGAAATTAGACTTGGTTCACCTTTCCTGCTACCATTCCCATTTCCATCATGACTGGTTTTACCACTTCCCTATTCATGATCACTTGTCTGGCTCCTTCCTGGAGGTGAAGCTTAAGTTGTCATGATAAGCTTGTTAGATAAACTCTATAAAGTGTTTTAAATCTGCAACTCTAGGTTCTATGAGCATCTTGGGGTACAGTTTAGACTGAAGTGTGATAGTGTCTGCAAGAGGTTGAAAACAGAGGTAAGTAAACCAAGACATGAACAAGAGTTCAGAACTGCTAGTATGGTGTCCAAAGTGACACACTTCTGTCACTGGAGGCCAGTGCAAGTGTGTTTCTACCAAAGTCCATCTGCAAGGTGGATGTGTATGCATAGAGCATGAGTGAGTGCAGAGATAGAGGAAGATGAGAGGTAGGTAGCTTGATGGCAAGGCTACAACCAGTGTTGTCGACTTTAACTTTAGTATGACCTTTGAAAGTTCAAATTGCTGGCGTAACTGGAAATTATAACTAAACTGAACATTGAAGAAGAAACTATAACTATGCTATAACAGAATTGATATCCATAACTTAATACCTTGGTTTTTGAGATTTATAACTTTAAAATCAGGAAACTAAACATTTCAGAATCATAAAAGTAACTAAGAACTAAACTAAAAGCAGAAACTCTAGTTGCCTTTCACTAAAACGACACTGGAGGCTAAAACACCATGTACTGTACCTGAGTGACAGCACTGGTGTGGTGATCAATGGTGCGGAGGCACTGTCCCCCTCCTGTCGTGTGGATCATGACTGTGCCGTCCTGTGAAGAGGTGGCTATCATGCCCAGCGTGTGATAGACACATGTCAGTGGTCGGGAGTGGCCCGGAGTGAAGGACTGGAGGGATGGAGGGTGGCATGTTCTAGCTACATGGGTAAGCTCCATTCCACTTAATCAAAAAATGGTAGGGATACTGAGGTTTTCAATCTGTTCACACATGCATGAAATGATTGATCTATTTTTTTTGCTATGTTGTGGATTCCAAGACACAAGTCACACAAAGTATAGTGTCTATGCAGTAGGAAAGTTCAAACTGTCCTCGGGGTTGGATAGCGATCTTGTAGCCACAACGCACAAAAATATCAGCCTATTTCAAAATTTTGCTATAGAACAGAATGAATACTGTGCTTCTATTGATGTTTTCAGGTTGTTCGTCTGTAAACAAATTTCCCACACCTTCTGGTACATCTGGGTTCAAGGTTACGCATAGTCCTACCATTAGAACCTTTCAGCTAAACTTTCCCTTCTTGTTTTTCTTTGTTTGTTTGTTTGTTTGTTTGTTTGTTTGTTTGTTTGTTTGTTTGTTTGTTTTGAGGGGGAGGGTTGGAGGGCTAGGAATAAGTATTACTGAAACATTTGACCCTTCACTCACGCTGATTTTCTGGAGTGTTCCATTTGAGCAGTTGTAGATATTGACCACACTGCCTTCCGCCACTGACACCATTCCATAGCCCTGGTGGAGGGAGGTCACCAGAGAGCCCAACTGAGAGGGAGAGAGGAGGGGGGGTCCATCAAAACTCACCACTGCTATAGCGTTTGGTGTTGAGGGCCACTTTAACTTGATTGGTTGTTTCACAAGTCAAGTTTTTAATCAAGTAGGGTTGGTAGGATGGCTTGACAATAGACTAGGACGCTGTCATTTGACAATGAGACATCAGAGTTTAGTTTCTCTGCACTTCTGCAAAAACTTTGTAGCTAATTTAATGCTGGACTATTGTCAATATTTCACTGCCGGGCAGAAGGTATCAAACTGCCACTCATGAAACCAAAAAGCATACAGACAGACAGACAGACACAGACAGACAGACAGATAGTCTTGGAACCAGACCCTCGCACGCGGAGGAGGAGGAGGGTCTGGTAAACTTGCATACATACAAATTTGAAGTCTGCGGAATTTCGGCGGAATGAATCTGATTGGTTGATGACTGTGTAATTACATTTCTGCCCACGAAGGCAAGTGTTCGTGTAATAACAACATGGCGAATTTGATTGACGGACCAGCGATTGATACAAGAATCGAAGCGACCATCGTTCAACAAGCTTAGATATTCTCCAGCGAATCTCGAGCAGCTGGAAAGCTGTTATGAAAGGGATAGAAGTCTTCGGTTTCACTACCTGAGCAGTGGAACTGTGAAAGTCCCTCTGCTACGGTAGTCTACGTTCATCGGCGAATTTTGGCGCATGGAAGTCACGGAGGCAGATGTAAGTACATCGTAGTTATTGTAAGCCCCCTGGAGGCGCTCGTGCTTGATGCAGCCGAGGCATTCACGGCAATGGACACAAGTCGCGCAAATTTCGTTAGCCAACACCACAGTTCTGGGCTGCCCTGCTATTCGCTGTTTAAATTGCCTGCCAAAAGTAGCAGTGGCGCTCTCCAAGGTACTATCAAACGGTCGCTTCGTTACTAGTATCTTCACTGGCAGCGACAGTCTACAGTAGCTAATTGAGCACATGCATATTTTCACCCAATCAACACCTTCAATTATTGCTTAGGAAGCCTGTGAGGAGGCCATATCCCATAAAGAGTTTATGTATGCAAGTTTACCAGACCCTCCTTCTCCGCATGCGAGGGTCTGGCTCCGAGACTAACAGACAGACAGACACATAGCCTCGTACCCAGTCCTCCACCTTATCGTCGCTTGCAGTACGAATAACGCGTCATTTGTACTGCAAGCGTGATAGCTATCTGTGTTGGAGGACTGGGAACGAGGCTAACAGACACACACACACCTTCACTCTCTGCAGCAGCTGGCCTGCCCTCCTGTCCCACACGCACACACTCTTGTCCTCACTGCCAGAGTAGAGGTAATGCTCAGTGGCAGCAAGGCAGAGCACCGGCCGGGAATGCTCCTGGTGTGAGGAGACCACAGACACAGGCACACGCATGTCCAGCACCCTCACGCGTTTGTCGTAGCTTCCCGAAGCTAGGACATTGGGCTGAGGTGTTGCCAAGCACAGTACTGCTGCCTTGTGCTGACCACTGTGTGTGTGTGTGTGTGTGTGTGTAAATGAGAAAGTAGTGCAAGTTTAGTCTCATTCCCAGACCACTGACCATTACCATGAACACACATATACAATAGTAGTCAGTGGTCTAGGAATGAGACATGAAAAACAGCCTGGGAATGAGGCTAGATGCTATCAAGAGCTCATAATGAACTTTGGATGCAAAATCCCTGCAAGATGCCATTCTCTCAGGCCATTTTTTGACTTAGTAATATAAACATGAGCAGAAAATGTAGCTTCAAGGCTCTTCTGTTAAAACAGCACAACCTGGCTAACTCCATTCCCAGTACTGTCCAACATTGATGATCACTACAATGTACAATGGAGGGGGGGGTCTGGTATAATGCAAATGACATACATCTACAGATGGGGGGTGGAGGGGGGTCTTCATTTGGAATAACAAGTATTTTGTGAATGCTCCAGCCTCAAAATGTTCCCTCATCTACCTACGTAGGTAACCAGTGAGTAGTCATGACAAAATATACCAGACCACCTCCTCTGTTTTTGTATGCTGCAAGCAATCAAACGCTGGACAGTGGGAAGGACTGGGAACAAGGCGAGAAATCATCAAATGGCAGGGAAGCTTACGTAATGTTGGCGACATCCTTGGCCACCGTGATATCCCACACCCTCACTGAGGAATCCCAGGAACCAGAGCACAGCAGCTGTGGTCGCTGGGGGTCAGAGGTCAATGACCACACCCACCCCTGCACAATGGGAGGGGGCACATAGTCATCTCAGGCATTCAGTGCAGGAAAAGGTACATAGTGGCTTAATAAGCCATTGGTATAGCAAAGGAATATTGACCACAAAAGGGAAGAGGGCGTGTACAAAATTAATGTTATACCAGTCGTATTTGTGGCAACCTTGGGTTCAAGCTCTGTGGCACACACTAGTTAGCTGGTACAGCAAAGGAATATTGACCACAAAAGGGAAGAGGGCGTGTACAAAATTAATGTTATACCAGTTGTATTTGTGGCAACCTTGGGTTCAAGCTCTGTGGCACACACTAGTAGCCTCGTTCCCAGGCCCTTGCACAGCTTCCCGTCGCTTGCAGTACGGTTAACCCTAACCCTCTCCCGCTTAACCGTACTGCAAGCGACGGGAAGCTGTGCGAGGGCCTGGGAACGAGGCTAACACACTAGTGCTTGCAGGCACCAGCTTGGCACCCATGTGATATATACCCATGTGGTACTATTAACTATCAAGGTAGTCTCGTCCCCAGACCAAATTATTTCATGTGCACCCTTAGTCTCGTGCCCTGCCCGCGTGCGCCTCCCGGCGAGAAACGGTCTGGTGAACGAAGTCGAATTTCTTGGGCTTATTACCCAAAACGGGTAATGACCAATGAGATCGCGAGATCGGTAATTATTACGTAGCACTTCACTTACAACAGTAAAATTTGTTAATCTCCATTTGAGTATCCGTACCTTTTTTGAGCGGGTTGGCCGCAAAATGTTTTGATCGTTGCTAGGTTACATTGTCGCGAAAGCGTGTGCTAGCCCAAGAAATTCGACTTGGTTCACCAGACCGTTTCTCCTCGTGAGAGGGTGGGGTCTGGGGACGAGACTAGTGCACCCTGTGGCCTCATTGGAAAATAGGGTCTTGACACTTTCACTAGGCCAGTTTACATACCAGTTAATAGTAAGTGTTAATTACATTATCAGTTACTAGCAGCAAAAGTTTTGGTGCCCAAAAATCTGCAAGCTGGCTATCTGTGATGACAATTTACTTTACCTGAACAATCTGATTGGTGTGACAACATGCCGATACGTTTTAGAATTAGACCCCAGTTTCTTAGTGAAGGTTTCCAGCCTGAGGCCACAGGCCTGGGTGTGGTCAAAATTTTGGTCTGGGGATGAGCTCTATCTAGGGCACAGCGCTTATGGTAGCTCAATGGACCCTATTCTGAACATCTAGTTTTATGTCATGAATGAAGTTGAGTGCGGAGCATGGAGGCCAATGCTAATACATTCGTGTCACTATGGTAAAAAAAACCCCATTTTACAGCAACTCTTTTAGAAGGACCTGCCAGGGAGCAGTGAGGCATTTCTCACTGAATGTCTCACTAACTTTCATTGATTGCTGTAATCATTTGACACTCTTTGACCCCTAATATGACATGTTACCATGGGAACTGGTCTATGAGTTCTTTGTGCAGCACACTAATTAAAGAGATGAAGTAGTTTAGTGCCAAGGTGTCCCAGTCTCACCCTGTGCCCAGCAAGCTGCGTGCCGGTAAAGTTGCGCATACTCCTTCTCCTCCCCTCCTCCTTCCCACCAGACCTCCGCCTCCACAAATACACATTGCAGTCACGTGAACCAGCAGCAACGAGAGAGTTAGCACCATGTAGATCCGGGTACATGAGGTGCACACAGTCCAAATCTCTAGCTATACCTGTTCCTATGGGTATGTATTATGATGCATATGCAAAAGTGTGCATGTGCATAATATAGCAAAATGAAGAAAATGTGCATCCAACGCAAGTACATAAAGATACTTGGCTAGCCTCGTTCCCAGGTCTCCCGTTTTTTTTGCTCTTTGGTTTGTGTTCAGTATCGTGAACGCAAGCGGAAAGTAAATACGGGGGAGGCCTGGGAATGAGGCTAATACTTGGCTTTGCCAGTGCAGTGCAACTATTAACCATGCAGTAGCCTCGGACTTGAGAGCCAGGTAGCCTCATTCCCAGACCTTCCCACTGTCTGCTTTGGACAATGGGAAGGCCTAGGAACATGCAGCAGCTGAGTGCCACGGACCAGCCGTAGCCAGAAATAATTTAAAGAACAGCTAGCCCACAAGACTACCAGTACTTAGACAGGCAGGCGTCCAATACAAGGGCTTTTATAGGTGTCCCATGGTCAAACTGATTGGTTTTAACTTCATGAAATAAGCGCCCATGGACTCCTACCAGTGGGGGTGCTGCAGTTCAAAGCCCCTGCTGCAGCCATCCAGGCGAACTCCCAATGGAGGCAGCCCACCTGCCAGAATCGCATGCTGGGCTGCTCAACCAGTGGCTGGGCGCACGTCTCCTCCACGTATCTGCCCCGCCAGTACCACTCTGTGCGCAGAATCTCGTGGAAACGTTTGCATACCAGCGACGCATCCAGCAGCAAGGCCCGAGTAGGAACCCACGAGAAAATCCGCAGCAAAATCTCCAATGGAAGATCTAAAAGATGCACCGTCATCGCTGCCTGGATACCCAATCACTGCAAAATACAGCATTCGGTCTCTTTTGTGTACGAGCACAAATTCTATTTATAGAACACCACGGCTGATTAGCAGTGACGTCATAGTAAATATATGCTCCAATACAACGATGAAATTTTGAACTAAAGAACGTGATCGACCCCGCAGATTGGTCCGTGATGTCGCTTTTTGCAGAAGCTGCGAGAAAGGCGGCGAAAGTGCGCTTCAGGCAGCCTCAGTTGGATGCGGAAGGACAGGAGGTTGAGGTAGGCTGTACACATGAGCTATTTACACGCGAATTTTGCACGTACAACCATGCTGCAGCACTGTTTGCAACCCTGAATCTACTTTCGTGGAGGCTTGAGATGCTGTCATTGCTGCAGTAGTTTTGAAGGTGTGTTGTGAGATGTTGCATGCTGCAGGTGGACATTCGTGAGGATGAGGAGCAGGATGTGAAGCTGAAAGAGAGCATCGACCTGCTGTTGGCAGCCGGCTACTTTCGTGCCAGAATCAAGGGTCTCTCCTCTTTTGACAAGGTGAGCTGCCTATGGTAATAAGTGAGGTGCTCCTAGTATTTGCATTAGTCACTCAAACCACACCCTTCATACAAAGTGGAAGGGTGTGGTCACATTGCAACTCGTTTCCTCTCTCTGTGAAGGGTGTGGCTATTAGAGACTTTCAGAACCAATCTCCATCTCTCTCCTCCTCCTCTTTATCTGTTTCCTCTTCTGCTGCCCTTTTCTCTACTCTTCCTATCCGTTTTACTTTACCCTCTCCGCTCTCTCCTCATTCCTCCTTCTTCTCTCCTCCACTAAGATTGTTGGTGGTATGACGTGGTGTATTCAGGCCAGCAACTTTGACGTGGACGTAGACCTCCTGTTCCAAGAAAATTCAACCATTGGACAGAAAATGTAATAAAGATTGAAGCTAAGGCACAACAAAATGTTGCAGATGTTCAGTTTGGCCTTTTTTCATTTTCCATACCACAAAATTGTCCTAGCCTCATTCCCATGCTCGCATGAAAAATTGCTTTAGTTTTTGTACGGACCGGGAACAAATTGTCCACAATCACTGCTGGGCTACAATTATCAACTTATTGACCTAATTAGCTAGCCATGGTTCACTCCAGCAAGGGAGAGTTCTGGAAACACAACTGTATTGTGCACATAGTCTAAGTACATGTTGCCATGCCTACCATACCATGAATGTACCGGAACCACTTAAAATCCGAAATTATGTCAACAATGTTAGTGACATTAGACAACAATGTAAAAGTTGAAGATGTAACTGCTGGTTTATGTGCATAATGCTTGCTACCATAAGTATATCTCTCTGCCCCTGTAGCGCTCTGACAGAGAAGATAGTGGGAGTGCTTCCTCGAATGAAATGTCCACATCGACTGGAGCCCCACCAGATCCAGGGCCTGGACTTCATCCATATCTACCCTGTCATCCAAGTCAGTCTGTCACATACCACACTTGGTGTTTCATTTATACTGCCCTGTGAATTTCATTCCTCCCTCCCTCTCTGCCTTTTTCCTTCCTTCCTCCCTCCCTCCCTCCCTCCCTCCCTCCCTCCCTCCCTCCCTCCCTCCCTCCCTCCCTCCCTCCCTCCCTCCCCTCCCCTACCTCCCTTCATCAGTGGCTGGTGAAACTTGCCATAGCAACGAGGGAGGAGATGGGCGACTATATCAGAGCATTCTCTGAGTCTCAATTTAGCAAGGACCACAAAACTCCAGAGGTTTGGGTCGGCTTCTCCTGTAGCAAAATGGCAGCTGTAAGTTTCGCTGTTCTGTTCTCCTGCACAGGATGTGGAATTCATGTCACGCAAGGAGAGGGTAGTGGCCTCGATTGATAGGGTCAAGGTAAGTGTTCCGTACCATCACATATGTAAATGTTGTCTTTTACCCTTAAATTTGCTAGTTATACAGGGACAGTACACACATGCACACACACGCACGCGCACACACACGCACACATCTGAAATATTGATAGATAGAATTCTGGAGTTGGTCAGAATTCGAAGTTATCATCCTTCTGCCCCCTCTCCTCACTTACTGCACACACGTACACCTAGGATACGTACAAGCCCCAGCGCCGTTTTCGTAAGCCTGTTTCCTTACAGCGTGCAGATGAAGAGACCCAGGTGCACACCACACTGTTGGAGTATGGCAGGTGAGTGTGACAGGCTCTGCAGTATCTGTACTGCTGGAGGGAGACCTTTCTGATGTTTCATAGAACTGAGCCTCATTCCCAAGCCACTTGATCACAGGGAGAGGCCTGGGAATGAGACTACTGGTGTTGTTTCACAACTTGTTTGTACATTTGCTTTGTGTGATGACGTTGTGTGATGATGTGCCTTGTTCCTTACCCACAGACGCTATGGGCTAGGAAGGTCACTCAAGGTTAGCATGTTTCCAACTTGGAGCTTCTTCCTCCTCCTTTCCTACCCACACCTCAGTCTCTGCCTGTCCATACATTCACTCTCCTACCATCCCATCCCCCCTCCACTGGTTCATGTATACCCTCGTTTACTCCCCCCCATCTTTTTCCCACCATTTCACTCTCCCTCCACTTGTTCGCACTATATAAATGCACCCTCCTACCGTCATATCCTTGTTCATACTATGTTCATCCTCATTCACCCCTGCCTCCATTATATACACCCTAATCCACCCCCTCCTCACCTTTCCATCCTCCCTCACACTACATGCACCCCCTACCACCCCATCCCCCATCCTCCATCACACTACACATACCCTCTTCCCCCTCTCCCCTTCCCCCTTCTACCACCCCGTCCTCCCTCACACTCACTACACACACTCTCAGGCAGAAGCAAAGGACAGCAAGAAGGCAGCACTAGCAGCCAGCTTGGGAGGGACAGAGGAGGGAGATGCCAGGGTGGTGGAGGAGGTAACAGGGAAGAGCAGTCTAGAGCCATAAGATACTGTAGTGTGTAGACATTAGAAGGGGAGGTAAAGGGAAGGAGGAAGGGGAGGAGAAGGAAGAGGAGGAGAAGAAGGGGAGAAGAAGGGGAGGTAAAGGGAATGAGGAAGGGGAGGAGAAGAAGGGGAGAAGAAGGGGGGGTAAAGGGAAGGTGAAGGGGCGGAGAGGAGCTTGTATGCATTTTAGATGTGTGTGTGTGTGTGTGTGTATTACTGTATGAGAGCATCATCCCAGCTACATATCAGAACACTCAAACAACTTTTCTCCTCCTTCTTCCCTCCCTCTTTCCCCTCCTCTTCTTCTTTTTCTCTCTTCCATTCTGTGCCTCTCTCTTCTCCTCTCCCTCTCCCTCCCCCTCCCCCTTCTCCCTCTCCTTTTCTCTCTCCTTCCCTCTCTCCTCCTCTCCCTCCTCTCCTTCCTCCTTTCCCTCCCCTTCCTTCCCTCCTCCTCTCCTTTGAGGTATACATACCTTACATGCCTACAATTACATGAATCATGATACTACATGCACCTTGTGACCAGGGGGCTATGCTGTGTGTTATCGCTGTTAAGCGTGTGTGTTCCTATGAACCTAGAATATGTACACCTAGCTGATTTATAACATTGTATTTTGTTTCCAGAAACGTATCAAGGCCCTGATGAAAGGCATGTCTCAAACCGAAGGGGATGAAGTAAGGCCACTACACAGCTGAGGGAGGTTACTCAGCGAGGTTAAAGTGTCATTCTAGCAATCAGTAAACTGATTTGTAACTCGTGTAAAAGTATACGTCTATAGATGGTTTCCAAATGTCAATTAAGCATCCTACTTCCGGAGGGCAAACATGCAATCAAGAGGTAGCTGTACAGTGGACCTTTCACCTTGAGAGAAGCAGCTTCTTTTATCTTTCGGCACTGATGGTAAGGACTGGAAGTAGCGCTTACTAGCCTGTATTTTGTACACAGCTGCACCGAACGCATACCCCGACTATTGCCCTCCGGAAGTGGAGCCACGCCCCATGAAAACCATCTACACATGTATATTCCTTGGGGAATGATTTACAATGTATGATAACGGAACTGCGGTGAACCATCAGAATGCAAATTTCCTGTGTGCTACGTCAATTTTATACACAGTGAATCTATGCAACATAGCTACTACCATCAGGTTTGGGTTTAGCTGATGAAGCACTTGCATACAAGTATAGCTGACTGTATGACTGTGAATCCTAACATTGTTGTGTTATTGTTTGGCAGATGTTTGTTTCCACGGCAACTGTGGGTTCCATTGTGGGGCTGCAGTCTGCAGAGATACAGCAGATGGCATCAGAGTATGAGGAAAAGGTGTGTACACAACAGGACATAGAGTAGTCACAACACATGTACAGGTAGCCATAATGCTTCTGCTTTTTCCAATGGCACAAAGTGTGATTGCAACACTTGTGTCAATCCTAAGCTTTTTTGACCTCGGGTTCTTGACCTCGGGTTCTTTCCTCCTACACGCGAGAGAGGAAAGGGCTAGGGTATGATTAGTCTCATGCCCAGACTCAACCCGAGAGGAGAGGGTCTGGTGACATTCGGCTGATTCTGCAGGCAAAATTCATAGCTAACTTTATGCATAGTTGTGTACTGGTAACTAATTTACACGCTAAAAAAGTTGTAATCATGCTGAAGTAGCCAAGGATTTCCAGTGTTACAGCCACACATCATGTTTTCTGCAATGTGACTGGCGGTTGGGAAATTCTCTGCAGATAGCAATCGATGTTAATGAAGCCCGAGGAGTTGGCCTAACGTCACCAGACCCTCTCCGCTCGAGTGGGGTCTGGGCATGAGACTAGGGTATGATCTACCTTCACCTTGTAGTTCTGATTTTCAGTGTATGTACAGACAGTATTTTGCTGTTGCACAATGTCAGTTCTCTTCCTCCATGTGTAGCGTGCAGACCTTGCTGCAGGCAGGAAGCCAGACAAGGTGCTTGGGGCCCAGGCACACAAGAGAATGGTGGCAGCCCTCCAAAAGCAGATCACTGCTCAAGAGAAGAAGTGCCAGGAAGTGAGCTCCCTCCCCTTCCCTTCCCTCCCCCTCTCCTCCCCTGCCCACCCCTTCCCCCACCTCTCCCCTCCTCTCCCCTCTCCTCTCTTCACAGTTCTCTTTCTTTCTCTCTCAGGCCCAGGCACGCCATGATGAGCTATATGAACAGTACTCTGTGTCACAAGGAAAGCTTGAGGAGGTCTGTTTGCTGGTTCTGTCTGCAACCCTTCCAGTTTGTTATGTGACACACACACACACACACACACTGACATGTACACCTATAGGTAGAAACCTATGGGCAGAAGATAGCTGAAGAAATGGAGAAACTGAATGCCATGGAGACGGAGGAGAACAAGGAGTAAGCGCTCTATGTTTATGCACACCTCAACATTCACTTGGATTGTTCTAACCATGGTATGTTTGGTGTGTTACCCTCCTCCAGTGTTCTGCAGCAGCTACGTGCACTGGTGGCCATGAATGAAAATCTGAAGAGACAAGAGCAGCAGTTCAAGGCCCACTGCAAGGTAGGATGACTGATGGCTCGACGTCTTCCCTTTCTCAAGGAGATGGGTGGATGTCAGTGTGAAGGGGTGTGTGTATGTGTGTGCATATGTCTCATCCATGTGTGCATATGGATGACATTACTGATTCTCATTCGTGTGTGCACGCATGCACAGGAGGAGAAAACGAGGCTGGAGGAAGCCATTGCTCGGCTGCAAGCTGGAGAGGGAGAGGGAGACAGTGAGGAACGGGTGAGTTAGTGGACAGATCCCAATACATACTACCATTGCAGCCAGACATACATGACAATACATCAACCTCGTGGGTATACACAAACGATGGAGCCCATGGTAATGCGGAGGTAAACCTGACTTTGTTTGTGAAACACTACCACAGTGGGATTTGCAAGATTTGTTGCAAATAGACTTTGCTTTTTCTCTTCAGACAATGTGAATGAACTTGAATCCACTGTTACAAGGAATTTTTTGTATATTATTATCCCCAAAGTGTTTTATTTAGTTTCAATCCCAGCCTAGGACCACCGGTGCTGTGTACAACTCTCAATCACGTGCAGTTTGTAATATGATTGCATGTTTCTGCCTGCTCCTTGTGGTACGTTCAGGAACGTGTGGCCCTGATCCGCCAGCACTATGAGGCTGACAAGGAGAAGCTGCAGAAGATACGGATTCTGCTGGTAAGACCTGGAGTCCCTTTTCACATGCTAACTGTTTTCATTAACCTCGTTCTCAGGCCTCCCCTGTTTGTTTGTTTGTTTGTCTTTTTGTTTGTTTGTTTGTTTGTTTGTTTGTTTACATTCAGTATAATTTGCTTCCGTGTATATTCTGCTGAATGCAGACCAAAGAGCAAAAAAAAAAAAAACAGAGGGGGTCTGGGATAGACTTGGGAAGAAAAAAGGGTGGATTTCTGGGGTGTCTCTAATCGCTGGAATGGAATATGGAATGGAACGGTGGAATGGAAAATGGAATGGAACGGTGAATATACATAGTTACAGCTAACTCGTGTAGCTGGCGCTGTTCTTCAAGGTTGAGCTAGCTACTATGTGTCTAGGCCTCTTATCTCACCGCAGAGGCTGTATGAGCAAGTCCAGTGCATGTTAGCAGCATTCTTCCTTGTCTGGTATCATGGTCAGAACTCTGAGTCCCCGGAGACCAGCTACAGTGCCATACATAGGAGTCACGCTTACTACTGTGTAAAGGAAGGCTGCTACTAAGGTTGTGTGACCGAGGATTGAGGTGCACAGACAAGACTGAAGCGAAGAAACTGAGGATCGAGCACTAATTTCTGCCATCAAGCACATCCAAGTTTGTCTACGAAGACTATAACTATGGTCTTGCGAAGCCAGACCCTTGTTTTTCGTTCGAGAGTCAGGCTTGCAAGACTAGAATAACAAAGCATCTGATGATGAGCCAGCAACGGTACCATGCTAGGATAATGAAGCATAACGGTGGGCAATGCTGTACTTGTTCATAAAGCTTCTGCAATGAGATAACAGCCCTGGAGATACACTAGGTAGCAACCTAGACTGAGCAGCGTCAGTTACACGAGTTAGCTGTAACTATGTATATTCACCGTTCCATTCCATTTTCCATTCTACCGTTCCATTCCATATTCCATTCCAGCGATTAGAGACGCCCGGATTTCTGTGGTATTATGTCATATTGGAGTGTTGTCATTGTTTGAGGGTGTGAAAATTCACGAGAAACTTTGAGAATTGCCTCTGACATGTTATGAACAAGGCTGTACAAACCCTAAGAAGGAAGCTACAGACTAAGAGTATGTGGCTACCAGCCACTAAATTTTGTACAGTGGTTGATTTCTGCGCTGTTGTTGTGGTCTTCCTTAGGCTCGTAAGAACCGTGAAATAGCTCTGCTTCAGCGGAAGATTGATGAGGTGCCATCCCGTACGGAGCTGGCGCAGTACCAGCGCAGGTTCATTGAGCTCTACAACCAAGGTAAGTGTAGTGTTCTCTCTCTGCCCTAGTGTGATCATGGTACCCCTATAGGATCTACTCTCTCCTAATGTACCTCTGTCTTATTTCTGAGGGGAATTTTGTTTTACACAGGGGTCTTGAGGGGTCTTGAGGGGTCTTGAGGGGAAATTGTTATACAGGAGTCTAAAAATATTTCTAAAAAATGAAATTTGCCTTCTAGATGAAAACAAAAATTAAATAATTGCCTGTGAAAGAAACTTCTCCTATTGTGATGATATAACATAACCCCTAGGATAATGCACCCTTGTCTTATTTCTGAGGTGATTTTGTTTACACAAGGGTCCAACAAAACAAAAACAAATGTACCTTTGAAGACAAATTTCCCTTTTTCCTCCTATTGACTAGGCTAAAGCAACAAGTTATTCCCTAGCCAACTTGAGAATGCAATGAATCTCATTATACACTGCCTTAAACTCAATTTCTCTGAAAACACTATGGGTTTAGTCTATAGTGGAGCTGCCTCAGCTGCTTCTACTCTGTGTGGTATTAGTGAGCTCATTCTGGGGTTCTTAGAAAGACTGGGAGAAAGAATCTCTGAGTTTTCACAGTCGAACAAATAGATGGACTGTGCATGGTATAGATCTAGCAGTTAGCAGCGCATTACCTACGTACTTGGTGTCAATAGCGTTGTGTATCATACCTGGGCCAGGCAGAGACTGGTAACTTGTGGTCGGAGTACCGTGATCTGTGGTCTGGGAACGAGACAATGCCCATGCACAAACATTGGTTAAAAATGGTGTCCTACGCAATGGGCAGCAGCCAATGTATGCTGTGAATAACTTTATTTGACTAGGGTGAATTTCAACATATGAAGACACTGAGTGGTTATAAAGCTGCGCACCGTTGTTAGTAGGGCTGCAACGAATGTTTGATTCGTTCGGGTATTCGATTGATAGCACGCTATCCGGCGTCTAAACTGCCATCCGAGTGTTTGGGCAGGGCCTCACGTGTACTAGTACATTCACAATTGTTTGTCTGCGCTAGCAATGTCGATATCGATGTCGACAAAGAGATGTACCAGTGCAGTCTGGGAGTTTTTTGAACTGACAGAGGTGGTTGACGATGCTGGAAAAAAACACAAGAAAGCAATATGCAAGTTGTGTGAGGGAGTGACATTAGCATATGCAGGAGGAACGAGCAATTTGTTCAACCACCTCGAAGCCAAGCATCCCGTCGCTCATACGAAGGCAGTTCCGAGAGAATGCTCTACGCAGAAGCAAACTACCTTGGGAACGTTTGCTACCGCCTATCCTCCTGCTCGAGCGAATAGAATCACTACGCTAATTGCTGAGTTTGTGGCAAGAGACTTGCGTCCTATATCCACAGTCGATGGGAAAGGCTTCCAGCAACTACTACGCTTCTGGGTACAAAATACCATCCCGCCCGTATCTCACCGCTACATGTCGCAGGCTTTACAGTTCCCTCTGTCTCTGACACCACGTCTGAACTTTAAACTTAAAGGCGGTACCGATTATCCGGATATTCATTTGTTAGAGCATCCGGATATCCGGATATCCGGATTGATAAACCCAACATTCGTTGCAGCCCTAGTTGTTAGCATTGCGTTCGTGCCTGAACCACTACTTGAACCATTTTCAAGTTATTGTAATTTGTTGAACAAAGTTGTGAGGGCTGAACGAGGAGAAAAATGGCACTTTTGCTAATGCACACTTTTGTGTTTGTCTTCTGTGTTGCTTTAGTGCAACCATATGAATCATGCAGATCATAGAGGAACTCAAAGAGGAAGGCTGTGTGCTTAAATAAGCTTTTAGCGATTTTTTGATCAAGTTACATGGCTTTTGCTTAAGTATTGCATGTATTTTACATCCGTGCCATCCCTACATAGACAGTCTACCGGCTCTCTGATAGGTGGGTATTATTTTCCATATACTGACAGGAAGTTATAGAGTCTGTTCCTACACCACAGGAAGTTTTGTAAAAAGGATGTATAAACTACTTTGTTTACAGTGTAAACTACCTTATGTGTAGACTATTAACAACAAGGACCAATCAGATAGGAGAATATAACACACAATGCATGGTAGTCTGGGATTTATGGTTTATAATAACCGCCCTTGTCCTCGGGCTCTGCTCTCGGAGTCAGTTGGTTATTGACCATAAATCCCAGACTACTGTGTATTGTCTATTGCATGCTCAATGTTTGTAACTGTCAAAGGCCCTGACAGAGTCGCGTAAAATGCAGGGTACTGTTCCATCTGGGAATACAAATGATTTGTTGCTCTGTTGCTTAGCAACCTACCACCAGATCCCATAACCACTTTCACCCAGTCTTTTGTTATTCACTTTCCAAGTTTTGGTTGCTAAGCAACAGACCAACAAACGAACACACTGTTATGTTTACATGTATGTAAATGTACATGCATGAATACCCGGAATTTGGTCCTGACCTTGCTGTACTCGTCTACAGTTGCGGCCACACTGACAGAAACAAAGCAGTTCTACACACTGTACAACACTCTGGAGGACCAGAAGGCTTTCATGGAGAAAGAAGTATGGGAAGCTAAAAGAGTTGTAAAACTTGCACCTTCTTTTTTCACTCCTCATTCTTTCCCTCCTTTCTTTTGTCCCCCCCCCCTACACATGCATGCATGCACGCACGCACTCACGCATGCACACACACACACAATACTAGGTTGGAATCCTGAACAGCATACATGATAAATTTGACATGTAAGACTTTCAAACACAAGAAGAGTAACTATTTCTGGCTGTGTTGGTACCCCTGGGAAATAGATGCTCTGAGACTACAATAATTTAGTATGCTTATTTTCAAAATTTGTAGGGGTGGGGGGGACCGGACCCAAGGTACCCTCCCCACCCTGCATGAACCCTGACTGTCCTTGTTTCTCCTCCTTCCCCTCCGTAGTGCCATGGGCTCAGAGCAGAATAAGAAGCTCTTTCTACAGCAGGTGGAGCAGATCCTTGACGGCATCAAGCAGGAGAGGGCGATGGTGGGTGGAGGCTATAAAGAGCTGTGACACATCTTCAATGTTTCTCTCTTGCCCCTAATCACATAACACCATGTGTACAGCTGGAGAAGAGACGTACAGATGAGAAGGCTGAACGAGACCGGTTGAATGATATCTATCTGGAGCTGATAGAGAAGCAGCGGGCTTATTATAAGACAGTACGAGACTTTCAAGAGGTTGGTTCCTCACAAACACACACAACACAGCTTTCATTTTCTACATGTCACTCATTTATGTGTTGTATCACTTCCTGTCAAAGTGGTCCAGGAGTTCATCAAAAGCAAGCTTGATGAGTAGCTTTTGAACTACTGAAAGAAGATAATGAATGTAATTTTTTTTCTTTACTACAAGATCAAGTCCTTTGTTTTTACTGAACTGATAAATCTGCTGGTGTGGATTTTCCCTTCTGGCCAAAGATTTATATTCTGAAATTAGGAAATTGAAATTAGGAAGCATGGAACTATAGAGTTCTTGTAAGCATTGTCACAAATGTAGCATCAGGTCATTGTTTATGTGGCAGCTATGTATGTTGAGAAAAACATTTGCCATGCAGAGCTCAAGTTGCTACATGCACCTACTAGGCCACTTCAGTAAAGCTTGATGTTTCTGGTCAGCTGAAATTTTACTTTTGATGCAGTTAGCAAATGCCACACCCCCTTTTTGGGGAGCCACAATGTAGGCATATTTATGTGTGTGCTTTTCAGCTCAGTATTGATTCAGTATATGTGGGTGGTTCAACAAATATTCATAGGATCACATGCCAATTAAGGTCGGTGTGGCTAACACCCACTGGGTAATATATATACTAGTTAGTAATATACCTGCACATTGTAGATGAAAAAAGTCAACTTTAATAACCTGTGAGTCTTTCCATTGCTGTAAACCTCAATTTTAATAGAACTTTAGTCATGTGACATAAAGTTAACTTGAACTGCCCACATATACTGAAGTAATCATTGTTCACCATGGCATCCACCTGAAAGCGGTCCGGACTAGTGTTATGTTGACTCGTACACCAGCAAAATTCAGAGTTCATTGTAATGTGCATAATAATAATAATTTTTGTGTCAGAAGTGCAAAGAAATAATGCAGGTGGTGACCAGGAAACATAATGAAATGGCCTTAGTGTGATAATGCAAACTCCTACTTCAAGTGCAGTGACCCCATAGGGCCCATACCCAAGTCTCCAATTATTCTAACAACAACAACAACAAAATTTTCATGGAATGTCGGTGTTCTTGTCTCGTGCATGGGCTACACATGATGTGAACAGCACCAACCACTCCAGCTAGGCCTGTGTTCTTTGGGGGCCACAGTTAATTCACTATCTCCTCATCTCATTTGCAGGAGTGTCGGAAGAACGAAGTGCTGCTTGCGAGGCTAAAGGCAAAAGGAGCAGCTCGGTAGCAGAGCTAGAGAGTGACTGAATGTGTTGCACTGCGTTTGTATTTGCGTTTTCAGGAAGTAAACGACATTACCGTCATTATAATTATTACAGTATTCATAACATTCGTTGATGGGTGGAAGTAGTTTCCTGTACCAGTGTTTTAGTTTAGTGTGCGTTGCGAAGAGAGCAGCAGAGCGATTTGCAGCTGTACTGCTTGTTAGACGCTCGCCAGAGGGATTGATCGGCAGCAGGCACGCCCACCTAAAGGTAATTAGCATTATTAGCGCTATTAATTATACCATGCACATCGCCAGCTATATAGTACTGTGTGTGGTGTCGTAGGAGGTTTGGGGGGTAGAAGATTTACGCGATGCCTTCCGCTGGTACAATCGATCTTTGCGTGCTGCGTACCAGCTCCACCCACTGCCTAGCTTGAACTCGAGCCAGCAGCAGTGACACATGTATTACATGACTACCTGTCATCCCAGCAGCTGATGAGGCTTGGTATTGGCTGAAACATGTCCTGAGCAGTGGGTGACTCTCTACATAACATATCTAGGCCTGCTTTGTAACAGGGAAATGTGGTGTTGAGTTAGGGCCACCAAATTCAACTGGGACTGACATCCTTGGAATGGGACAGGAACCATGTTATTAGTACACAGCCCTTGCTCTTTTGTCTGTGTACAAATTAAGCTGCAGCAGTTTTCTTCTGAGTACAACCACCCACACAAGTAATTTTGTAAATTGACACACACACCCAAGATATATATACTTTGTTTGAAAAGCAAATAGTGTGGTGTACAAATGCCTTTTAAGACCCATTATGTCGGTTGTTTAAATTCTAGTTTTTCTTCCATCTCACATGATCTGCAGACATGCATGGCAAGATTGGCACAGATATGGTGGTGGTGGTACAAATCCTAGTCATTTTCCTGGTGGGAGCCAGCAGATGTGGTGGTTCAAATGAACAGAACATGGGAAACGGTAGTAACATGACTGTGTCGATCAACAGTGGTAGCGGTGACATTTGCAATGACAGTAATAGCAGCCTGACAACTGAGAGTTTAACAATGTCTTCAACTTTACTATCATCAGGATCAACTTCAACAATTCCACCATCCTTCGATTCATCCACCAGCCACTCACCCTCTACCCTCTCTCCCAACTCTGTCCATCCCACTTCTTTCCTTCCCACCTCCTCCCTTCCCACCTCCCCCCTTCCCCTCTCCTCCCTTCCCACTTCCTCCCTTCCAACCTCCTTTCTTTCCTCCTTTCTTCCTACCTCCTCCCTTTCTACCTCCTCCCTTCCCACCTCCTCCATTCCCACCTTCTCCCTTCCCACCTCCTCCATTCTCACCTCCTCCATTCCCACCTCCTCCATTCCCCTCTCCTCAACTCCCACCTCCTCAGCCCCCACAAGTTTTGCCACAATGGAGCCAACTTCAATCCTGACCCTGTCATTGACGGTGACATTGGGAGTAACAGGTGTCATCCTTCTTGTTTTCCTCCTAATATTCCTGGGCTGTGTCTGCTACTGCTGCTATTTAAAGAAGTGAGACATACTTCAAATAGTTAATGCCGGAATCTATGTGTTTCTGAACTGCCAACAGCAGACCATTTTACCTAGTTGTGTTTCAACTACAGTAACGATAAATTTAACTATTATGTATACACTCATGGAAATTCCGAATATAGTTTTCACTTTGAATTCTGCATATAGACTAGCTACTGTGTTCAGAACCTGTGCGAAAAGCTGCAGTGTACGCAGAAACAACATTTCCACAATCACTACCAAACACAACAATAAATCACTTGATTGCAGTATGAGACATCCCTTATTTATTCCTCCCTTATCCCTTTCCACCCCCTCCCCCAGGAGTATACGTAAAAAGCCGCAAGTCAGTAGTAAGCTGGACTACTCAAATGATATTCTCATGAATTCCTACCAAATGAAAGAGATCTCGAGCAATAAGTTGTCACCAACTGTAAGCAGGGACAGTAAGGAACTACCAAGTGTGAACAGGGACCTCTTTGCACGTAAGACTGATATAGATCACTTACAGTAGGGGGAGGGGTGTATCCACTTCATGTGGGTATGAAGCCACTGGGAAGGAGGGAGCAAGCCATAAATAAACGCAATTTACACATGACTCACTTTAGGACTGACAACTAGCAAGTTTGATCTGAATCACGTGACACCACAAGTGGGAAACTCTTATTCGTTGAAGCCTAGTCTAATGCCCAAGCTGTTGCTCTCCTGTGCATTACAATGCTGCACTGCAATTGATGAGGCCTTTGCCTGTGAGGCCCCTGGCTTGAGCTGCCAATGCTCTCACTGCTCTGACCACTGAGCTACGGCAACCGGACAACCACCAACCCTCACAATCCTCTATAAGTACTGCACAGGTAGTGCCTTTGCACACCTGGCAGCCACGCAGTACGTGCCATCAGAACTTCATTTAGGGGTCAATCAGAAAATTCTCTCCATTGGGAAAGAAGTCGTGCCGTGTTGTTTTACTCTAAATACTGCCTGGCAGTCATAGCTCAGTGCTCAGACCTTCCTCCACTTTCATCTCATACCATCGATCATGTGTGTTCATTTAAAACCTTGACACTGTTAACAGCTGTCTGCAAGTTGAACTGTATGTGAATCCCAATTTGTTTCTACATTGCATGGACATTCTAACACAAGAAAAGTATAGCTAGCTTGACACTTTCTGCACAAAATTTGTAGCTACAATCTTGGTCAGTTGCAATTATATAAGTACTGCTCAAACTAAGTCACTTTCACCATCACTGCAATTCTGGCTGATGAGACCATAAGACTCACATCCACATGGCATGCCATAAGTATACACACTTTAGGAAGTCACAAAGGGAAGAATGCCAAACTCTCAACAACTGCAGCATATCACCTGAGCTATGTATCAAAATATTGTTTCTACATTGCAAGTGTGTTTCAAAGTTTACAGGCCAGCGTAGGGCAGATGGTAATAGTAGCCAAAAAAAACAAGCTTCATGCAATAACCTAGTAAGACTTATAGCTCCTGTCTAGGTTCCAATGTTAGCCTGTATTAGAAAAAAAAACTACTCAAAATTAATGCAGCTGCTCATGCCATCTGTTGAAAGCACATGATGAAGTGTTCCCAGTCTTAGTTTGCACACGTTTATACTGCATGAGGCAACTTGTGATAAATTCAGTAGCTGTTTAGTAAACTCGTTTCTCTACAGTTTCAGTTCACATGAACAGCACGTGTCTGCATTTTGATCTCCATAAATATGTGATGCATGTTTGTGCCATTTTCAACTCCCTCTCTTCCTCTCTTCCTCCCTCCCGCTCTCCCTCTCTCCCTTTCTCTCTTTTTTCCTGATCAGACATCCCAAAGCTTGCTAGTATACCACTAGAGCAGTTTCCAGCATATGTGAGCTCACTTCACGAGTATGAGAATGAAGGGGCGGAGGACGAGTACCAGGTATATATAATGTCAGTTGCATACTTTTGTAGTGAGGAAGACCATGAACTATACATGTTACATAACATCTGCTTTCATTATTAGCCAGGGTTTTCTTTCCTCAAGCTGCAGTATGTTTCTACATACTGCAAGAGATCAAAAATTGGAGACAGATATAAGACCTAGGAATAAGGCTAATAGCTATTTCAAGTATTCTATATGTGTGGATGGAGGATACATCTAGCTACCTATCTCTCCACTGGAGTGGTACTGTTCATTTTAGATGATATGTTCATGCTAGGCCCACACATGCATGCATACACACACGTGAACACACACACACACGCACACACACACACACACACACACACACACACACACACACACACACACACACACACACACACACACACACACTGCAACTCTCTACTGCAGTATGTGAAGGCTCAGGATCACCCTGTCTCCAAGACAAACGCCTCCCTTCCTTGCAATGAGATAAAGAACAGATACAATAACATCATGGCCGGTGAGCCAGTGTACTGAGGCATACTAGCTGTTGCTGAGAGTGTAGGAGGGAAAGTAGTATCAGTAGCTATAGTAGTGTCAGTAGCAATAAACACATTTGAGGCGGAATAGAAAAGGCCGCAGTCACCGGGAATCAAACACAGGACACCTGGCTTGTGCAGCCAGAGCTACGACAACCAGACAACCACCAGCCCTAACAATCCATACTGCCTCAAAGCGTCATCCAACATGAGGCAAGAAGTTCTAAGCATGGTACCAGTAGCACTTCAGATATAGTAGCTCCCAGTGCACTCTCTACAGCTTCTGCTGTACAACATACTCACTTTAGTTACTCCTAATAATTCTGCAAATAATGCCAGTCCTGGTAGCTATAATGAAACACAAAAGTTTTCACTGAGTGTACTTTGGCAATCTTCATCAGGCAATCAGCAGCTATGTTGTCTGTTTCTCTCAGATGATGAGACACGGGTTGTGCTGTCTGAGGTGGTTAAGGCCCCAGGAGCAGACTACATCAATGCCAACTATATCACAGTCAGTGTTAGCATATAACTTCTTACCGCAGGCCTTGTATGTACATGGATAAGGGTATAATATCATGGGTTTAGCTACATGACAAGCCAATAACAAACAAACTTACAGAGATCAAATCTATAACAAGATTTTTTCTTTGAGTGTACAAGTATTCAGTAAGAATACGGTCCAGTGTCTCTTGAGTCATCTTTACAAATTTAGGACATCGTTTTTTTTGACAGTATATACACTAAAGTGAATAAACACATCTACACAAACAAAGACACCTACACACCTCTACTTCCCAACCCCAATCAATATGCAGGGCTACAACTGTCCAAAGGAGTACATTGCAACTCAGGGTCCACTGCCCAACACCACGGTAGACTTTTGGCAGATGGTGTGGGAACAGAATGTACACATCATTGTCATGGTAACGAATGCCGTGGAGGGAGGAGTGGTAAGTGAGAATGCATGTGTGTGTGGGTGAGTGTGTGGGGGTATGTGTGTGGGTGAGTGTGTGTGTGGGGGGGGGAGGGGGGGGGGGGGGATTTCTGTCCTCTGAATCCCAAGTGTCATTCGATATGTTTACACCTACATGCATCCTTGATGTTGTTGAGTGTACATGTACAAATACACTGCTTATTTTGAATGTGTGTACACTAGGTGTTTACTAAAGTATGGTTGATGTAGGGATTTAATATCAACAAGTTGGTGTTAGCAGTTCTTTTCTTGTCCCAAAGTTGTTTGTGTTGCTCATTCCATTTCCTGCTTTTCATTCTCCATACTGCCTACTTGTATGTCCATTGCTAGCTCCTCTTATACATCTCAACTTGATAGTATCTTCTCCTCCGTACATCCCTGCTTGCGTATATAACTTGTCTACCATCTCATCTTCTTTCTTTTTTTTATCTCCCTGCTTGCTGCCACTAACTTTGGCTTGCCTACTGTCTCATCAGTACCTCCCTGCTTGCTAGCAACAATTTGCCTACCTCTCTTTGTATTCCCTGCTTGTCTACCATCTCATATTCTTCTTGTACCTCCTTGCTTGTTAGCAATAACTTGCCTACCTCTCTTTGTATTCCCTGCTTGTCTACCATCTCATATTCTTCTTGTACCTCCCTGCTTGTTAATAACTTTCCTGCTGTCTCATCTATATCTCCCTGCTTACCGGTACTAGCACTGAATATCTCCCTGTTTGCTACAAGTAACTTGCCTACACAGTGTACCTCTTCTTGTATTGACTGCCTGTCTACCATCTCATCCTCCTCTCATATCTCCCTGCCTGTCTACCATCTCATCCTCCTCTCATATCTCCCTGCCTGTCTACCACCTCATCCTCCTCTCATATCTCCTGCCTGTCTACCATCTCATCCTCCTCTCATATCTCCCCGCCTGTCTACCATCTCATTCTCCTCTCATATCTCCTGCCTGTCTACCATCTCATCCTCCTCTCATATCTCCCCGCCTCTCTACCATATCATCCTCCTCTCATATCTCCCCGCCTGTCTACCATCTCATCCTCCTCTCATATCTCCCCACCTGTCTACCATCTCATCCTCCTCTCATATCTCCCTGCCTGTCTACCATCTCATCCTCCTCTCATATCTCCCTGCCTGTCTACCATCTCATCCTCCTCTTATATCTCCCTGCATGTCTACCATCTCATCCTCCTCTCATATCTCCTGCCTGTCTACCATCTCATCCTCCTCTCATATCTCCCCGCCTGTCTACCATCTCATTCTCCTCTCATATCTCCCTGCATGTCTACCATCTCATCCTCCTCTCATATCTCCCTGCCTGTCTACCATCTCATTCTGCTCTCATATCTCCCTGCCTGTCTACCATCTCATCCTCCTCTCACATCTCCTGCCTCTCTACCATCTCATCCTCCTCTCACATCTCCTGCCTCTCTACCATCTCATTCTCCTCTCATATCTCCCTGCCTGTCTACAGTTAAAGTGCAGTGAGTACTGGCCTAAACAGGGTGCTATCCAGTATGGACAGGTGGTTGTGACGCTGGAGAGGGAGAAGGTGTTCCCAGAGTTTATCATGCGCACTTTCATTATTGCTCATGAACAACAGAAAAAGGAGGTAACAGAAATGAGTGGGGATGATGGATGTAGCTATTGGAACAGCATAGAAGATAATTGACATTTGAAAATATTTTGGTATCCACTCTCCTCTCTCTATCCCTTCTTCTTTTGATCCATTTCTCCCTCTCCATCTTACCCCTCCACTCATCCCTACTTTCTCCATTTCACCCACCGCTTTATTTATCACAACCACCCACCCCTCACTTACCTCATAATTTCATCCCCCTTTTATCCAACCTGCATGCCCTTCCCCTTCTCTTCATCCTTCTCCTCACAGACCATCGAATCCCATGAAGTGATCCAGTTCCACTTTGTGGTGTGGCCAGACTTTAACGTCCCTCAGGAAGCCAGCACAATGCTGAAATTTGTACGCCATGTTCGTTTCCACGTGAGCAGTGACCATGGCCCCATGGTAGTCCACTGTAGTGCTGGTGTGGGACGCAGTGGAACATTCATTGCTATTGACGTCATGCTCCAGAAGATGGCTGTAGAGGAGGAGCTGAATATTCAGGAGTTTGTGTGTCAGATGAGGGCTCAGAGGAACCACATGGTCCAGACCAATGTGTGTGTGTGTGTGTGTGTGTGTGTGTGTGTGTGTGTGTGCATGCGTGTGTGTGTGATGACAACACATGTTGAGGTAAGAGAACTATATCTAATCAAGTGATGGGTGAGGTGGTAACTATAATGTTGCTTACATAAACTGTGTCATTTATCCCTGCAAAATGTTTGCAATATGCAACTTTTAAATAGAACCCCCTGACTAAAAAAAGATAACCAAATAGCTAACACCCCGTTTCATGAATCTTGTAGCTACCTCATCTATTTCAACACATATTCCGACCTATACACACACACACACACCCTTACTAACCAGGGCCAGTATCTTTTCATTTACGATGCGCTACTGCACGCCCTTGTCTTTGGAAACATGGAGGTGGGCGTGGCACAGCTGAAGGACCACCTGGTTGCCCTCTCAGAACCAGCAGAGGACAAAGAGGAGGGAGAAACTAGGCTGGAGAGGGAATTCAATGTACGCGTGTGGTTGCATGTGGATACATGCATGTAGTATGTGTGTATGCAGGCCAATGTTCATGCCATGCATATGGGTGTGCATATTATTTGTGCTACAAAGCATTGCATGTGTGATAACACCACACCCTTCACTGAGTGTGTGTGTATGGTGTGAGCATTGTGTATGTATGAATGAATAACCCTTCAGTAAATGTGTGTATGGTGTGAGCATTGTGTATGTATGAGTCAGTGTGTGCACGTGGTATAAACACTCCCTCCCTCCCCTCTCCCCCCTCCTTCCCTCCCTCCCTCCCTCCCTCCCTCCCTCCCTCCCTCCCTCCCTCCCTCCCTCCCTCCCTCCCTCCCTCCCTTCCCCTTCCTCCCTCTCTCCCTCCATCCAGCAAGTGATGTTAGGCCCTAATCCTCCAACAACTAGCTTTTCGGTTGCCATGCGTGAGTGCAATACTGCCAAGAACCGCAACAGCAACAATGTTCCATGTAAGCTGCAGCCTTCTCCTAGTAGCTCCCTTGCCAACCCCCACACTGTCCACAGCTCTCTCAATATGTTACGGTCACTATATAGTGGTGACTAGCTTCCTCGCACTGTCCCTATATATCTCTCTCAGTATCCCCTACGCTGTTTATATAGCTTCATCAACACTCCCTAAGAAGAGTTGCCACTTGCATGCAGAACATGGTTGATGACTTAACAAGGAATGTATACACACACACACACACACACACACAGTAAACATTAATCGTGTGGTTCTGGATAACGCTTATTCTTCTCCTGGTGGGGAGTACATCAATGCCAGTTTTGTGACGGGGTACTACCACCACCAGGAATTCATTGTGACCCAGCACCCCCTGGCCAGCACGAGGGAGGACTTCTGGAGGATGATCCTTGAGAGGAACATTGCCACCATCGTCACTGTTGGACCTCTCACTGACACCAATGTGAGGAGTGAGAGGGAGATAATTATGAGGATGCAGGTGGGAGATAGGGCTTGTGAGATGACGGAGGGAATATTATCCCAAACTCATTATGGAGATTGTGTAGATGTGAGAATATAGAAGGGACATGCTCATAACTTAATTTTCCACTTCCTTCCTTCTTCGCCATTCTCTTTCTACTCATCTCCCTCTTTCTCCTGTTCCCATCCTCCCTCTTCTCTTTCCCTTCCTTCCAATCCTCCACTTCCTCTCTTTCCCTCTTCTCTCCTTCCTCCTCCACCTCTCCACACATACATCCTGTAAGTGTTACCATCTGTCTCCTTTCAGGATAGCTACTGGCCGAGTGAAGGTGTGATGGAGTGTGGGGGTGTTAGTGTCGAGATGGTGACCTCGGAAGAGCTGGAGGAGGGGATTATAATGAGGGACTTCCAAGTGGAGTGTGCAGAGGTGAGAGTGTGCATAATGTGGGAGAGGTGGGTGAGTGAGTGTAATGGTATAGAAAATAGTGCAAAGATGATTCATTAAATTGTATCTCAAGATGATGTCATAGTGGACAAAATTACCTGAGTTGGAGCGAAAATAACTAAACAATCCAGTGTGAACCACCTTGAATATTGATATGTGTACAGAATTGACAACTTCTGATTCCAGGTCTTCCTCCTCTCATTCTTTCCCCCCTGACAAGCTGGAGACAGCCCTACCAGTGAGTCAGTATCATCTGCAGGAGTGGCCAATGGAGGGTGCCCCACCCACCCCAGCCGGGATGCTGGCTCTGGTAGAGCGTTCTCGGCACCACTGGATGAAGAGTGGGTTTGGTCTGATTGCTGTGCACACCAGCTGCTGGTGAGAGTAATGTAGTAACAGCTTGGTGAGGCCGGTCAATAG
>OX422194.1:6628290-6705290 GCA_949130485.1 Agelas oroides | reverse complement strand
CGCCACTGGATGGGGGATACATCTAACTAACTACCTATCCCTCCATTGGAGTGGTGCTGTACATTCTGTTTTCTTACACGAAGACACATGTTCATGCCAGGCCCACACACACACACACACACACACACACACACACACACACACACACACACACACACACACACACACACACACACACACACACACACACACACAGAACTCAATTTCTAGCCCAAACTGTATTACGTAGCTTTTATATATCTCACCACAACGTGGCTTCCAAGTAATTGATATGAGCATGCCCAATAGGCCCATGGTATATAACACAAACTGTATATATATAAGATAGCAGCTATGTGTTGCCTCAATAAGACTTCTAAGCAAATGCTGGTGTGTGTGGGATATGGCCATGGGTGGCTGACTACTTCCCCATCTGTACCCTCTACCTCACTCTTAAGATGGAACAGAGGGATAAATGTGAGATAGATTTTGTAGTTGTATCTACATGTACCAAACCACTTTATGTGAGTTAATTCCTTGTTCCCAGGCCTTCCCACCATCCAGTTTTTGATCGCTTGCAGTATGCAAAATACTGCTAGCGATACAAAACTGGATGCTGGAAAGGCCTGGGAACGAGGCTAGGTTAATTTCTCTCAGCACTGATGCTAACTGACAACTTCATGGAGTCAAGCACAGAGAGCAGACAGTATATGCATGCAATGACAACTGGTTGCTAGTCTCATTCCCAGGCCTTTCCCAGTTTTTGATCACTTACAGCGACCAACAACTGAAGGTGGGAATGGCATAGGAATGAGGCTAACTAGTTGTTACGTACACAAATCTAGATGCCACGTAAACTCATCGTGAAGCATACAAAATAAGCCACTTAGCTAAACATATAATGTCTGAAGGAATTCATAAAAGTACTCATCACATTCATGTTACTGTTTACTCTTTCCACTTTCCAGACTTCCTGGTGGGTACATGGGCAGGACCCTCTGAGACAGGAATCTCATATTCTGGATTTTGATGTTTGGAGAGGTCCTCATACTCATGGCCTAACTTTGCTAACTCATATGCTTCACACTGTGTGGTTGTGACACCTTCATCTTCTGACCTAGCAACATGAATCCATTGAAGTGGTTCCTTCCTGCAGCAAAAGTACGATCAAAATATCAACACGCTGGCTATAGTATATGTACAGTCAATGGAATGGAAGTCTGATATATAGTACAGAAACTTGCACTTGCTAATGTTGATGACTGGAAGATCTGTATTATAAAAATTGAAACACTGGCAAATAAGTTAGGTGTAGCTAGGTGCAACACTATATATGGCCTCTTACCCAACATCCTGATGGACAGAGAATTTTGCTCTATGACCCCTTGTTACAAAGGCAACAATGAGGACAACTGTCTCTGCAACTATACTAACCACTCCACCAATGATGGCTGCAGTGTTGTCTGTTGGTGGTGCGATAGAAGTGATGTAGTCATGGGTGTTGTCACAGAGGGACTTGCTGCAGTGCTGTCAGCTGTGGTTGCTGTAGTGCATTGTGGATCACCAAAGGAGTTGATGACTATGGGACAGCTTCTGTCTACATTCAGACGCACACCTTGTACAGCAATGGTGGAGTCTGTTTGGGCAACAAAAGTTTCCAAATGTGCTAACAGCAGTGAGGTGTTGGTTTCAGCAGTACCACAAAGTCTTGCTCGAAATGTCACTTGCTGATCTGAGTTCTCAAAACACTGAAATGCGCCTTCAGTGATGCACTCTGCACTGAGTCCACACTGGCAGCGTTGATTTATATTATAATCATGTTCAATAATCCACTTATAAAAAGTTGCACTTACTTCCTGACAGTCTCTCAGACCAGTCCCACTCAGCTGCAACTGAAACAACATTGCTAGACAATAGATAGATGAACACATGTGGGTGACATTGTATAATTACATCTAGGCCTGCATTTTTAATGTGTTGTGGTTGTCCTGTGCACAGTGCCATCATAAGTACCAATGGTGTGTCCTACCTGAGTAAGGTCTATTCCCAATTTCTGGCTTCTATAACAATGCACAAAGACAAAGATTACTTCACTTTTCATCCAAACCAAAAACAAAAGGAGGAAGGGAGACTAATTTGTTTAAAGTCAGGGCTTGACCTATAGCCACCGTGTTACAAGCTTGCAGGATGGAACAGTTCCTGCTGTTGGTCCATAGGGTGAGTCATGTTAGCTCTGGCAGCATAATGTACAATGTTGCATGATATTATTAAATATTCCCTGATTTCCAAGATTACCAAGACTGTGCAGAATCTATCCACTGCACCAAATGCAGTCATGTTAGTAACAGTAGCTGGGGGTCCCTCTCCAGCCCTGGTGCTGGCAGTCACACGAATGTTGTACGTGGTCCCTGGGTTCAGTCGGTCCAATCTGTAGGTAATACTCCCAGGATTGTTGTTCTGCACTGGCACAATCCTGTCCTGTGTACTTGGACACTGAGATATATAGCACACCTGTTTATGGTAGGAGGCAGAATCAAAGGAAGAGGTGAGAGAAATGGAGGTGAAAAAAGTAGAAGTGATGGAGGGGCAAAAATATGTGTTGTGACAACCTCCAAGCCAATCAACTCAGATTCCATCCTCTGTTACACCCTCTCCCACTCTTATGCTCCCAGCCTCCGTGAGGACTAGAATAAGGCTACTTCAGAGAGAACCTGCTTCGTGATGTTGTAGAGGCACCATCAGCAGAAGTAAAGAACAATCTTCTCACCAGACGCATCTATATACTATTGTGCTGAACAGTATATGGTACCAGAGAGCAACAACATGCACGTACAGGAATATAAGCCACCAGAAGCATAAGAAGCATGAAAGAGCTCTGAAAAAGGTCACTGAGCTGAAGAAGAGATCAAAGAAAGAATTTCGAGAGGCCAAGAGAAAGGGATTTCCTCAGGAGGAGATTAGGTCCATAGCAAGAAAACTTCTTTGACCTTGTGCACCAACAGAACGAGCTGAAGAAGCAATCCAAGTACAACACAACAGGGGGAGACAAAGATGCCACAAAAACTTTTGGAAGTTTGCAGAAGTTTTGGATGACAATCAGGCAAGCGGAGTTCCTCCCCAGTTCAGTGGAGAACAGGCGCATGAGTATTTCTCCAGCTCTTACCAATCCTCACCCCACAAGTACCATACTCCACCACGGATGCCCACAACCAGTGCACCATCAGTGGAGTTCAATGATGTTCCAATCTCCATACCTGAAATCCAGACAGTCATCAAAAGAGCTAGGTCATCCTCTGCACCGGCTCCGTTTGACCAGATCCCATACCAGGTATTCAAGAGATGCCCATCTCTCACCCATGCCTTGTTGAGTCTCTTTCACTGCTGCTGGTCAACATCAACCATCGCCAACCTACCAGCACTGGCACTGTCAAAAAAGTATGGCTGTGACTCAGGTCCTCTGCCAGCAGCATCCTCTGCCTGGATGGTGACCCTGTACATCCTCAGAGGGTTAATATCTGTGAGGTTGTCTGTGGGAACTGCAGGATTTTGTACAGAGATGGTCAGTCTCAGACAGGTGTCAGTAAGGAAGGAGTCTATGATAGGAATGCAGTAGGTAATCCAGCAGTTGGTGATGCGGGCATTGTTGTTTTCTGGTGCATCCCAGGTTAGTCGTGTTCTCCTCAAGCTGAGATTTTCTGAACTCACCGAGGCATTGTCCACCTGACCAGGAGGAGCTGGAAAGAAGAGAAGGGAAGGGTGAGAGCATAGGAAGGGAGAGGGTAAAGGGAGAGGGGGAGAGGAAGGAGGGGAAGGGAGAAGTGATGGTGAAAAGAGATCATGTAACCCTGGGTATAGATCATGTATGAATATAACTTGTCAAATGCCTCAGTATACGGTAAGAAATTTGAATGTGTAGACAGCTCATGCTACAGTCCCGAAGTAAGTTTTCTAAGACTTAATGTGATTGTTCAGAAGGAATGATATCAATATGATGTCAGTAAGTAATCACAAGAAACAAGAGAAACACAAGAAACATGAAAAACACAAGAAAACACACACATAAGGCCACTCCAAATGAGACTATAGTTTCCCGTCCTCCGCCCGCCCCCTCCGGAGTCTACCGCGCCATTTGACCATTATGTCCATTATTATTCGAAATTATCTGCAGCGCCGTCCAACGTACTACGCGCGCACTAGTACGCAGTATACAGTAGCAAACGTAGACTTGTGTAAAAGCATTGCGCCAAAGTTGCCAGATTCGGTGGAACGATAGTAGTGTGAATGGGTTCGACAGCTCCAGGATGCGCACATTCCGACACAGTCAGATTTTATTTCGGACGAATTTATAATGAGATTCATAGTAATGGTTAATGGTAATAGACCGCCCGCCCGCATGTAAAATCACAGAAGTCAGGACGGGAAACTAAAGTCTCATTTGGAGTGGCCTAATATCAGTGGCGTAGGAACCGTAGCGGCCGTAGCGGCTTTGGCCGCTACACTTTTTAGGCCGTAAATTATAACCTGCATGCTATAAGTTAGCTCAAGCTAGCCTCGTTCTCTGGGAGCGAGGCTAAGGCAAGCAGCGTCTTCGTTGCATCAGTCTCATATGTAGTTACATGCGTACATTTCCGATTAAAAATAATAAAGTACACTATAAGGTGATCGAAATCTTGGCAATGAGATGGCTTGGTACGAACATAGATGATAAAGACTTTAAAAACATTAAAAATGTAAAAAGATGTAGGGATGCCATGCCAAAAAGTATGTAAACAAGGTAGGGATAATGCATGAAAGCAAAGGTCAACATATTGGCAAAGCCCCATCCCTACATCTTTTTCACACTGCAGTTAGACAGCGTGCTTGTAAAAGTACATGGCGCATGGCATGGTTTTAGCCTCATCCTGAGGCCACTTTCCTCCTCCCACGTGGCCTAGGAACGAGCCTAATTAAATATGACATGATCTAGCATCAGCTGTATAGATATGTGTTCCTTGTAGGTAGCTACCAAGGTTAGTATATATTTTTTTTGCCGTGACAGTGCACCATTGTTATATGCCTCTGGCATAACCTAGACACTGAGCTCGAGTGGGCTGCAGACTGATCATAGTAATCAGTGTGTAAACTCAAGTACTCATGCACAGCATTAATAGCTGCTTAGATGGCTGCAGATTCAGCTCTCAACTCAAGCACGCTGTCTAACTGCAGTGTGAAAAAGATGTAGGGATGGGGCTTTGCCAATATGTTAACCTTTGCTTTCATGCATTATCCCTACCTTGTTTACATACTACATCTTTTTACATACTACATCTTTTTACATTTTTAATGTTTTTAAAGTCTTGTTTCTGTACTTTTTTGATGGTAATCTCAGTTACAGTTAGACCTAAGCCTAAGAAGAATATTTTAAGTGTAACCACAACACCAGAACTTGAAACGGCGTTGACAGTTTAGTAGTGGTTCCAGGCATGTAATAAATATAGCCAGCTAGTACCTGATGAAGGGCCAACCACTCTCCCTACCGAACTTTGTGAAACCAGTTTCATGATTCAGTTGTCAAAGCCACATGACGACTGACCAGCTGCAGCACACTGACCATCCTAGCTTTACAGCTCACTAAAGCTGTGAGTAGAGTGTAGCTACAAGTAGGCAGCTGAATGCAGCCCCTTGCCTACGTGGTGTTCATAAGCCTTGCCCAATGCCGTGGGGGGAAAAGACCGTACCAGCCATGCGTAGCAGCGTAGCCTGTGTACTAGTCTCGCTTCCAGACCAATGACCGTGGTCTTGGGTCTGGGAACGAGACTTCGTGTGCGCATGCGTACAAAATTAGAAAATGGCGTCCTAAGCAACGGACAACAGCCTCAGAGTGTTGTGAATGGCTTTTGTTGACCAGGGTAAAATCATAGATATATGAGACGTACGTCTCATATATCTATGGTAAAATTGAAGCTATGAAGACGCTGAGGGGTTGTGAAGCTGCGCGCTTTGACGAGCATCAATTTCGTGCTAAAACTAGCAGAATGCGTTGCATTGTGGGACGAGCCTGAGCAAGCAGTGCATGGCATGAAGGAGAGAAGAGCAGCACTCATCTGATCTCCAGTGCCTCAGCAGTTAGCCTCGTTCCCAGGCCCGAAGACATGACGAGGCTACATTAGTCTCACAAGACTACCTCAGCAGCTGCACGAGCAGCACGCCATGCTTTCTCTTTTTTCCTGGGCTTACTAAGCCTGTGTTCTTTTTGGTCTGCTGTTTCGACAGCACGGCCCCGGCGCGCTGTCACGCCGTTCGATTCTACGTTTCTCAGCCGCTCGGCTTTCAGGCTCCTCCGTTGTTTGCGGAGTCCTTCGCGGGTCACTTCGAGAACACGATTGTGCCATATCGACGACCCCTGAAGCTTCACTACGAGAACTTCCGTGTGAACTACCCCTTAGATTCACTTTAGGAACATGGCGGTGAGAAATACAAGACTTCATAGTGTATTTTCAAATTTTTCACGAGACTATCGTTATTCAACGAATACAAAACTTACGGTACGACGTACGAATACATACATACATACAGACACCGCTTGCGTTCAACACGTTAATGTGGGGCTCGCTCAGGCTCGCCCCAATAATGTGGGGCTCGCTCAGGCTCGCCCCAACAAGGTGAGTACCTCAGCCGTTTTCGAGTTATCGTTGTTTGACAAGTGGTCTGAACAAAGAAAGAAGAAAGAAAGAATACGAAAAATGGCACTTTTGCTACCGCACACTTTTGTGTTTAGCTGTCTTCCGCGTGGCTTTTGGGCAACTATATGAGTCTTGCTGATCACAAAGGCACTCAAAGAGGAAGCCTGGCTGCATGCTTAAATAAGCTTTTAGCGTGTTTGTGGTGAAGTTATACGGCTTTTGCTTAAGTATTGCATATATTGCGCGTTGGTGCCATCCCCACATAGAGAGTCTACCGACTCTCTGATAGTAGATGCGTACTGTATTATCTATGGTACGAAGCTAATGCAGATTTTCAAAGAGACTACTACAAGCTACGAAAGCTAGCCGGGCGGTCTCCTGGGAACGACGACGAAGTCAGGTTTTCCACATAAATTGAATATTGTACTGGAGGGTTGGTAAGGTAGGTGCTGGTATTATGAGTCAGAGGGTATTGTGGGTCCACATGTAAATTTTACTCCTAAAATTTCCAAACTTGGTGTCCATTTAGGGTACATGCAGGTGCCATTATCTAGCAACTTCCCTATCGTAATGTGTTCATTATGAAGTATTTTTCAAGGTTTGATGATTTTGTGGACCTCAAAGTATGAACGCTGAACAGGGTATGTTATCATTAATACCATGGTAGACTGGAAGGTGCTCCAGTCAAGAAAAATGGCGAGTAGCACAAAGAGAGATTATAAAATGCTAGGATACAGTTTGAGCTCCATCTGAAAATGTTTCAATCAATAAAGCACCTGGTGACTCATAATACCAGCAGGTGACTCATAATACATGCAAGAGTGCTTTGTAGAGGTTCTTTGTTTTAGAACCACAGCCTAGGGGGAAAAATACCAACTTTATTTTTTGAGTGGCACATTCTCTGGAGAAATGTTTTGAACCTTTAGATGCGGCTGAAAAAACAAATTACACTAATGAGTAGTAATTCAGCTTAGGTGGCTCATAATACCAGCATCTACCTTAAGGTCTGAGAACGAGGCTAGAATATTATGCGCCGTTGAAAAAAGGCTAAAAAATTCGCCGCCGCGCTATACGCGCGGCGAAATTACTTTCCATTTTCTTAGCAGCGCTTCGCGCGGCACAGCATGGCCTCTGCACTCCAAATTTGCTTCCTACATGCAGTATAAACCTGAGAAATGCAAGATACACAAGAAACCTAGATACACAAAAACACACACACACAACACACACACACAGTATAAGCCTGAGAAACACAAGAACCCCCCACAAACACACACACACACAACTATAAGCCTGAAAAATGTGAGAAACACAAGAAACCCAACATACAGCATAATCTGAGATACAAGAACTACCGTTAGCGGGCCAACAGGGAGGAGGGTGGGGCTGCTAGTGATTTAGATGTGGGGTTTAGGCTAAGGGCTATTAGTATCAGCATTTTAGTTTTAGTTAACTTCGAATTAGTTTGATTGTAGTTTTTAACGGACCAAGGCAGCATCAATTTTAGTTTTAGTTTTAATTACTAAAACATTACTACTATAACACAGAGCACCAGAACTCATGCATGACTGCAGAAATCTGTTACCATTTGGACTTTGTGTGAACTGAGTAAATATATACCTGCAGCAGCCACCTTTTAGCTCTATCATTGTAAGCCTATAGGCCTCCCATGCAGCCCTAATCGATAGTGTACAACTAATGCCTGTGGCGCAGCATGTTGGATGTAATATGCAGCTAATGCATGTACACAGATCAATGCTACTATAGGGAGATCATTTCATTATAGACAAATGTGAAGCATGCAACAATCTTATGCACAGACCAACTATGTTTTGTGGAGGAAGAAGGAGATATGGAGGAAAAGAGAAGCAAGATGGAAGAAGGGGTGTTGAACTGTAGGTTTTACCGTATAGTATTGCATTCATCACAAAAGCAGATGTACAAAGTTGCATGCAGAGTGTGGTGGCAATGTAGCAATGCATACAAGTATAATGACCCAGCTATAGCTGTATAGTAGTCCAAACATATTAATACATGTGTGTATATACACACATGCAGCTACATCCAGATGCCCCATTTATAACAAACATGTACCCCACCTAAAGATAGTGATGTAATATACACATGTAGCACTAGCAGGCAATCTGAACACCTTCCCTTTCTTCTCCTCCTGCTTCTTTAATGTGTTCCCCGTCGCTGCATTCCTCCTTCTCTTCCTCCTCTTCCTCCTCCTCCTCCCCCTCCCACTTTCTTCCAATCTTGCATTTTCTTTCTACATGTACCCGCCTTCTCTCTTCCTTCCTCCATCTCTGTGCACATATGCATCCTGTAACAGTGTTAACATCACTCTCCTTCAGCTGGCCAAGTGAAGGTGTGATACAGTGTAGGGGTACGAGTGTTGCAATATACAGTGACATCCAAGGAGGGAAATGTAGGGATACCATGATGTCAAGTGATGCCAGTATGATGGCACCGTGAAGTCTCGATAATGTACTGACATTACAGAAATGGGAAACAGAAGGAGAATCACTCTTTTGATCACTCTATTTGTGTGTGAACAACTTTGAATGCCATTTAAACATTTTTAAAACCACCTCACTGTTCGCAGGCTAAGTGCACACAAGAACTTATGTGTAGTAGAAGCACCAATTACTATTCTTGTACATTCTGCATGAAGTTCTTTGTGTACAATTTGAATTTTTTGCTCTGGCAAACATGCACAGATCAGTTTGTTATTGCAGCACCATGCCAGTACACAATGACTGTAACATCATCAATAATCTACTACTGGAATATGTATGTGGTACACACGTGGTCAAGTTCTGTATCCTCTTCTGATGTAACATCAGAAGAATAAAGGCAACTGCTCACAGTTCATGGCACGCCCAGACAGAAAACCTATAGATAATTTGCTTAGCAACATTTGGCAGTATCCATGCATGGACTTTTTCACATGTTTATGAAATAATTTTGAGCATACATGGCCCAATTGCTAGCCTAAACTGTACAAGATAGCTGTTTCTATATATATCACCTCAACATGGCTTCCAAGTAATTGATGTGGGGGACGGGGGGGGGGAGAATTTGAGCATGGTCCAATGGCCCATGATATATAGCCAAAACTACATGTTAAATCTTGCCATATGGTTTGTAAGTAAATGCTTGGGGGGGGGGGGGGGGGGGGGGGGGGGAGGAGCATGTTACAACATATGAAGCTTTGGATACATTGCAGAACAGCAAAAAAATATGGAGACCTCAAGATGCATTTTACAGCATGTAGAGGGATCGACAAACCTCTCAGTAAAAATACAAATCATTGTCATAGGGTGAGTTCAGGGCTGGCAGCTAGCAATGACACAATGAAACAGACAGAATATTGTGTGGATATACATATCATGTGATGACAACCAGTTATGCTACATACATGAAGCTCAATGCCATACATACTTGTATAATGAAACATCTAAAATGACACCTAGACATATGAACTCTACAGGAAATTCAGTATTTATAGGTACTGGTTGATGAAATCCTTTATTCTCCTGGCTTACTGGCAGTACCCTCTGTGACAGGAATCTCATATTCTGGGTTCTGATGCCCAGAGAGGTCCTCATACTTGTGGCCTAACTCATATGCCTCAGACTGTGTAGTTGTAATGTCTTCATCTCTTGACCTAGCAATATGATCCCAGTTAGCTGGTTCCTTCCTGCAGTAAAAGTACGATTAACAGATCACACCGCTGGTTTGGCTATGTCAATCTACACTGTAAAAACATTTGGGTTACTTCAACCATATTTTGGTCATCTCAGTTGCATGCCTGTTGTGTAAGTGAAACATTAGCTATGAACGTCATCAAGGGATGCTTACAATTTGAATCAAAGTGTAGTTGAGAAGCTTCTCCCTTTTGTTAGATTAGGATCATCTTGCAGAAAGCCTATAAATCAGCATTTCTGGTAAGGTTTGGTGTTTCTTAGATCCTACACATCTGCCCCTGGAGGAGTTCCTTGGTTGCATGGTTATCCAGGAATGTAGCCAAATAGCTAGGCTTTCTGCAAGAAGATCCTAAGTTAACAAAAAGGAGAAGTGTCTCAACTACACTTAAGCTTTCAATCAAATTGGAAGTGTCCCTTGAAGTTTGTAAAGTGTCACGTACACAACAGGCATGCAACTGAGATGACCATAATATGGTTGAAGTAACCCAAATGTTTTTACAGTGTACCAATGGAATGGAGCTTCAGCTAGAAGTCAGGCCAATATGTGCTATATACAATATTTGCAGGGGAACCACAACTTGTGGTCACTTTTCTTGAGCACTGGTATTTGTTCCTACTCATATCTTTTGTTCTGTTGCATGGAACCAGTTGTACAGCTAACCCGATACTTTGCTGTGCTGCGGTCAACTTGCAAATCATCCCTGGCTATGTTAGGCCTATTCTTCAACTTGTACATACGTATTCCTGAATATCTGCTTCTGGAGTCTGATTCATGTTTGGTAGGTCTAGGAGTGATTAGTGATGGAGTAGAGAGTGCTCTTGTGTATAAGTAACACTTTTGCCTACCATGGCAATACACAGTACTCATGTAGTCATGTAGTAAGCATGTAAGGGTACACATCAACTGGGAGTGTTGTACAGGTGTTATAGTCTCTATTAAGTTATTGCACCCTTACCTAGCATCCTGATGAACAGAGAATTTTGCTCTATGACTCCTCGTTATGAAGGCAGCAATCAGTGCTATGATGACAACTGTCACGGCCACAACTACTATCACAGCAACCACTCCACCAATGATGGCTGCAGTGCTGTCTGATGTGGTTGTTATGGTACACTGTGGATCACCAAAGGAGTGGATGAATACGGGACAGCTGCTGTCCACATCTAGATGCACACCTTGTACAGCAATGGTGGAGTCTGTTTGAGAGACAAAAGTTTTCAAATGTGCTAACAGCAGTGAGGTGTTGGTTTGAGCAGTACCGCAAAGTCTTGCTCTGAATGTCACCTGCTGCTGATCTGAGTTCTCAAAACACTGAAATGCGCCTTCAGTGATGCATTCTGCACTGAGTCCACATTGGCAGCGTTGATTTATATTCTGAACCACTGCATTGGTAATGTCATTTAACTTGGCATTTCTGTCAATCCCCTGTATAGATAGTATTCGAGTATAAATATATCATGGTCAATAACCCACTTATATATAAAGCTGTACTTACAACCCATTCCTGGCAGTCTCTCAAACCAGTCCCACTCAGCTGCAGCTGAAACAAAATTGCTAGACAATAGAGTAGATGAACTATGTGAACACATGTATACTAGTGAGTGTACATATAAGTGCTAGCGGTGTGTGTGTACAGGTCTATTCCCAATACATGTGCAAGCAGCCAGTGCTGTGTCAGTGTGTTGGATGAGCAGTAAATCTATGAATGTAATTTCTGTATTCTGCGAATGTACATCACAATCTGCAAATTCTATGCAACAGTTAAGAGCTTCCAGCTTTGGTTAGGGATGTTCAACAGGTGTAGGAGCACTTTGCACTCCAAAAAATGTGCATAGAGAAAGAGAGGTTGCTGTCTAAGTCCAAGGTGGAGGGCTGCATGAGATACAACTTGCAGGATGAAACAAGACTTGATAAGTGGCTGTTGATCCAGCTATACCACAATGCTGAGATTGTGGTATTCATGAATTAATGCAATCTCAAGATTACTATGATCACTGAAGCCATTGTACCATGGAGGCAGACATAATGACATTCACAAGATAGTGGACTATCCACAGTAGAGTTGAGACTTGTTTTTTTTCTGGCAAGATCACTGGTTCTGTGCAGAATTCATTCACTGGACTAACCTTCAAATGTGATTAAGTGCAGAGAAGGCTTGAGTAAATCCTAGGAAAGGGCCGCATTGGCATTTAATAGCACCTTGAAAGCCATTCTCCGGGGTGTACAGCGGTCAGTTTGCCAGATAAGCAAGTAAGTTAGCGTGATTTTCGAATGTACAGGTCAGTGTATGCTCACCATAGCTTGCCGTACTGCCAGGTAATATAGTGTAGTGCCATCGAGTCCTGTTATGTTGGTCATAAAGCTTTCACAACTGAATGAGTATATCCTGTCCATAAAGTGTGGGCGAGTTAATTTGTTCGCCCACATAATTAAATTCTCTCTACCTGTGACGTTTCTCACGTGATAAATTTTACCAGGCTCTCCTCTTTCCTTTCGATTTTTCATTCATCCACGGGGAGAGCCTGGGAATGAGGCTACTATTGTCATATGTCTAACTCACACGAATGTACAGGAGTCAATGGGAGCCTTGCAGGTACACACAGTTTATGAAACCGACTACAAGTCTTATGAGAATCTGTATCAAGTACTACAATTCATGTGATTCATATCAGGTACTGCAAGTCACGTGCGCTACGCCTGAATGTCCAATGAAATCGAAGGCTCTGTATGATAAAATCATTGTCATCATAGTACCATGCTATACCGGAAAAGATATCACTTGTTTGTTGCCATTGGCGATACAGAAAGCAATGAACTTGAGTTTTTTTTCAGTACAGCTTTGTACCATGGTTGAAACCAAGAGCGCATAAGAACGGGCGGTTAGAGTAAGAGCGTGTAACTCCAATAGAAGCCCATAGTCCGGGCAAAATTATTGAACTGTACTAAAAATAGAACACCCGGTCACGTGCGTGCTTAGCAACAATGCATAATGGCTTATGTCAATGCAGCGTGCGCAAGGAGTGTTACTATTTTTAGTACTGGCGGTAAATTCCGCCCGGTTTCGAATTTTACGTAGTTACGTGCTCTTACTCTAGCTGCCCGTTCTTATGTGCTCTTGTTGAAACTAATAGCTATTCTCCAACAAGGGGATATAAGATTTTTTTTGGAGCATGGGCATATATTGGAAGATCATAGTACTATCCAGCCTCATTCCTAGCTTAACAACGCATGAGTACGACACTTGGTTATAGGCAGAAACTAGTGGATTCTGCTTTTGTTTTGATGGTATGTATAAATCATGTTTTCATTCATTATGTACAAGTATCTGATTACTGATGGTGTCCAAACTTTGTTCACTTACTACTGAACACATTGAGCATGTGTGTGCACTTACTATAAATGCATAAAAAATATCAGCATGTGTGTTAGCATCACGCATGAAGTAAACACTGCATTTGTACTTACTGGATACTTGACTGAATACTTCAGTCACTCTGCTATCATTGAAACCACCATTCTGCAGAGAACAGGTAAGGGGGGAGAGAAGATGATAGTTTCACATTAAGCAGTTGTTCAAGGCTGACATTGGTTTTGCACAGCATCTCTTTTACTTCTCTCTCCCTTGTCCCATGTCACTCTCCCCGCTTCTTGTTTCTCCCTCCCCTCCACATGCTTATGTTCCATCTACTGCTATTTGTCTATTCGGTTGGTTCTAGGATTATGTCATTTAAGCCATCCAGAAGTCAGATTACAGATCACATACCAGTACTATACAGCAGGATATTTTTGTGATTTTTGCAATCAAGCACCAGCATGTGGAAATTTCTTCCTGCAATTTTTTTTTGCTGGCAAGCACATTGCTGTTGAGCCACGGATCCACTAACTCAACAGAGAATTGACCCACCTAGTCATAGAAACATCTAGCAACTGCGAAAAAATCTTCTTCTACAATCAATCAACGCGCCTTTTGTTACCACAACTGCAAAAGGATCCTTGGAGTTAGCTTGCTCCCTTTGGCATGATAGTTCTTTGCCGACAGCGACCCACACACTCTGATAAGTGTGGTAGCCTCTTACCATCATTTTGACGTTGAAGTGCACACTGAGTTCCCTAGCATGCAGCCAGACCCAACCCGGTCTAGACTATTCCCCAGCAGGGTTGCCATTTCCACGTGTGAAATTGTAGGGGGTGTGGTCACAGATTGTGACTTTGTCACAAAATTAAAAATCATGAAATTTCCCACTGGCTGTTGGTGATTTGTGAAAATTTTTATGGTTGTAAAATTTCCCACTTATGGTAATGTAAATTCTATTTCTTGGTAAGACAACCTCCTCCCCCTCCCTCTCAGCCACCCTCTCTTTCTCCTTTCCTTCATCCCTCCTTCCCCCTCCCTCCGTCTGTCCCTCCGTCCCTCCCTCCCTCCCTCCCTCTAGCCTTGTCCCCAGGTCCCGCCCAAACATTGCGAAAAGGGGCCTGGTCGTATGTGCTGAGTCAGCATATTATGTAGCCAGCTACTGTTGACGATGGCATTACAGAGTAGATGAACAGATCTTGCTACGGAGCGACTACAGACAAATCCTGTGAGGCAAGAGCAGCAACCTAGCAAGCGTAACTACGCTCTAAGTTTCTGAAATCCGAGGTTTATGGAAAGTCTGCTAGCCTCGTTCCCATTTTCAAATGGTCTTGGAACGAGTCTACTACTTTCACGTGTCAAGAATTTAGTAATTGGTAATGGACGAACATGATTCCTCTACTCCAAATGAAGACTGCTGACACAGCACATACGGAAATTTTTTGCAAGTGTGACCAGGCCCTTTTCCCAATTTTTGGGCAGGGCCTGGGGACAAGGCTACCCTCCCTCCCTCCCTCCCTCCCTCTTCCACTATACGCACAACTCACAGGGTCACTGGAGTAGAGTCTTACAAAGAACACATATGGCTGATTTTCATGAAGAGGGGAATTCACAAATTCCATACTACCCAGAGTGTAACGCTGATGATCCCCAATGATAAATGTTCTCTCGTAGTTGGTCACACTAATAGCAGCTGCAGCGTAGGTGGAGAGTCGGTTCTCAACATATGGACGAAGTGTGTTATCGGGGACAGCTGTCCTGGTGTTCATGTTTGGCGTACCATTGGGTACCACAACTACCTTGTAGTGACTGAAGGGAGGAGAGGGAGGGAAATAGGGGGGAAGGAAAGGAGGTAGAAACGGAAGGAGAAAGGGAGGAAGAGAGGGAGAGGAGGAGGGAGGAAGGGAGGGAGAGAGGAAAGAAGGGAGGAAGAGAAGGAGGAAGGGAGGGTGAGAGTGAGGAAGGGATTGAGGAAAAGAGGAAAGAAGGGAGGGAGGGAGAAGGGGAAGAGAAGAGGGAAGAAAATGAGGGGTGAGAGTGAGGAATGGAGGAAAAGAGGAAGGAAGGGAGGGGGGGAGAAGGGGAAGAGAAGAGGGAAGAAAATTGGGGGGGAAGGTAGGGCAAGAGGAAGGGGAGGGAGTGAGAGAGCAGGTAGGGAAGAAGGGAGAACAGGAAGAAAAAGAGGGGGGAAGTGGAAGAGGAGGGGGGAGGGAGGGAATGGAAGAGAGTGAGGGTCATACAATTGCCATAAGAATCAGCTAGCCTACTCCTTTCTTGTGGGGGGTGAGCTGGGCCTAATGGAGGGCTAGAGCTTCTCAAGCATTAGGCACATGCAACCAGTAATTAGCTTGTCCCCGACTATAATGACACATTGTCCAAAGCTTGGGGGTAAATCACTGGGGGCGGAGCCTCCAGGTATTGGCCCAGCTCAGATCACGTCTAATTAAGACGGAGAAATGTAGTCTGAAGAGGGGGTTGGGTACATGGGTGGGAAAATTTTTGAGTAGATACAGGCGAAAAAGGTAGCTGCAATGGCTAACAATGAGTGCAAAGGCGGTTGCCAAGGACAAGCGTGGACTGAGCATGCGCAAAGCCCGCCCAGTATTACGTAATTGCATGTGCTCAAGAGCCGTTTGTCGATTAACCTTGTTTAACTAGCATTAAACATCATTTAATCTCCTTATACTGTGCGTATACATGGCTGCTGGATGCAATCCACGCATTATACCATACTCCTTTCTTGTGGGGGGTGAGCTGGGCCTAATGGAGGGCTAGAGCTTCTCAAGCATTAGGCACATGCAACCAGTAATTAGCTTGTCCCCGACTATAATGACACATTGTCCGAAGCTTGGGGGTAAATCACTGGGGGCGGAGCCTCCAGGTATTGGCCCATGGACGAAGTCTTACCCCCAAGAGAGGAGAGGTAGGTAGGATTTTGATTAGTGTACATAATGTGACTTTATAACAATACTTGATCTCAGTGTCATGACCAGTTAAATGGTTGCTGCCCATGATTAAGCAATGGCAGAAAATCAAGAAGAGTAACCTACCTAAGCAGTAGGATCAGTTTATCAATGAAACAGCAAACGGAGCCTGGGCAGTGGCAATTTTATGCTGCCATAAATGAAAGGGGGCACACTGATCATTCGCTCTCTTCAGCTTCGTGCACTAGCTGGTACTATTGCTTAAGGGGGAAGAAACCGCTTAGCCAACTTAACATTGAAATTGCCTTCTGCAATATCCCTGCTTGTCTCGGCAACAGGCATCCTCTAATAAATGCTGTGGAACAAGCACTCAACCATTAAACTCAGTGGCCAACCCACTACAGTAGATAGAGAGAGAGACTACATATGGAGCTGCAATCATAGACATAACCTTGTAGCTTGTCGTGGCAGAAGCAGCAACAGAAAGACGTAGTGGTTATGGTGTGGCAAGCATTACACATAACTTAATGGTTATATAGCTCATCTTGACAGGCGTCCTTTGGGAATACTGTGGAGCAAGCATTCGAGCATCTTAACTCAGTGGCCGACACACTACAGCAGATGGGAAATGTTATGGCATATCATGGCTATAAGCAGCAAGCATTGGCCATAATCTTGCGGTTATGGAGCAGCAGCATTAGATATAACCTACTGGTTATGGTGTGGCAAGGATTAGACATAAACTAGTGGTTACAGAGTAGCACACATTCGGCATAGCCAAGTGGTTATGCTGCGGCAAGCATTAGGTATCACCAGCAAGCGTCAGACATAACCTTGTTGTAGGGTATGTAGCAGCAATTATCTTTGTGGATATCGTACAGGGACAATCTGGTGGTTATGGTATGCCAAGCATGGTGCAGTGGCTGTATGTGTAATCCTGCGGTTACACATGGTTCAGGGGCAACCAGTATCTTTGTTGCAGTTGGAGCCATTTGGTCCAATAAATGCGACAACTTATGTGGTCCTGAATTGTAAGCAGTGAAAAACTTGTTTGCGACAAGACCATTGGCAGAGCCTGCCAAATGGACTGCTGATAGGATCATATCAAATTTTGCCACAATGAAATACAAGCATCACATCAAGCACGTCACTGTATAGGATCCTTACTGGTGCCGGCCGGTATTTATAATATGAACAACAGCCCCATTATCGCATCGGCATACAACAGACTGGTTAGCCCATTGGGCACCCCAAATACCCGCAGCTATAACAATTGGTAACAGCTCTTTAACAGTTATGTGGCTGTCGATGATTGCTGCAGGCCATTGAAGCTGAAACCAAGAATGAAGGCACCGCAGCCCCATGAGCCGGAGGCATCAGACGTAAGGATACATCTGGCGTGCTTTTTGCATCATGGATAGGCCAATCCATTGTGTGATGAAATGGGCCCAGCATAAAATATTGGAGCAGGCTTCGATGTTCAGCCTGATGAATCCCCTGGCTGGGCGATGGAGAGCAGACTTTAGCAAATCAATGAGGCAGCGAATAAAATTACAGCCTGGGCGAACAACGATGCTGGCATCATGCAGTTGTCCCACCAGTGACTCTAGATCCCTTCATTTAGATGGCTCCACTTCTGAAGTGTGGATTGAAGGCACTCAAGCTTCAACTGGCAGGGATTGATTTCTTGTCATGCATGCCTGAGCAGGTGGAGAACCCAAGTAAAGATACAGCAGTAAATAAGCATTGTCAAGGATTTGACCACTGATATGTATGCTTCTGAATGTGAATGATTGCAAGATCACAGGAATGGTGAGATGCTGTTAGTAATGGTAGGCAAACCAAATTAATGTAGTAGCAGAGAGCGTTTTTATTTATTATTATTATTATTTTTTTTTTCACCTTACACATGCCTGCATGATCTTGTGGAGAGCCACTAAACAACTAAACAAGCATCGTTGTACAAGAGGAAGCAATGATTACAGATATGCCTGTCAGAGAATCGCAAATTATAGCAATAATGAAGGCCGAGTAATGAAAGGCAAACTAGAAGGCAACAGCAGAAGAGCAATTATTTTATTTATTTCCACTCACCTATGTGCCATGCAAGTTGAGAACAGAAGGTACAGACACAGCAGCTAAACAAGCATTGTTGTACTTATACCGATACATGCTTGCCATGAATGTGAACAGAGAAAGGATCATATAGCAGTGATGAGGGACTGTGCATATCGATAGAATGTAATAGCAGTGAGCATTTTTCTTGTCACATGCCTGGGCATGTGGAGAACAGGAACTATCACAACTTAATATACATTGCCAGCAAAAGGATGCTTTGATCACTGACATGCCTGCTATTGAATGCAAGCGTTTGAATGATCGTAGTGATGATGAGATAGGCAAACTACAATGTAATAACAGAGAGCATTCTTTTAAGAGGGGCTTTGGTCACTGATATGCCTGCAGGTGAATGTGAACATTGCAAATCCTAAGAGTTATGAGTAATGAAAGGCAAATTAGACTGCTATGGCAGGAAGCATTTTTGGTTTGTTTGTTTGCTTGTTTTCTCTTTTCTTTTTTTTAGGAAACACAAATACAGCAACTAAACAAGCATTGTTGTACAATGAGATGAGGCTTTCATGTCAATGATTGCTGATATTTTTGCCAGTGAGCGTGAACAATGAGCAAATCATAGCAATGAAGAGGGGTTATGGGTAATGATGGGCAAGCTAGTAATAGCAGAGAGCATGTTTTCATATCACGCATGCCTGAGCATGTGGAGGACAGGAGATATAACTTAGCGGAAAATAAGCATTGTTAGAATAGATCATAAGTAAATGAGGAGCCATAAGTAGTAATAGGCAGACAATGTAATAGCAGAGAGCATTTTCTTGTCACACATGCCAGAGCATGTGGAGAACAGGAGATATAGATACATACATGCAGTAAGAGAATAAGCATTGCTGTGCAATAAGAGGAGGCTTTAGCCTCAGTGATCACTGATAGGCTTACCAGTGAATGTTAACATTTGCAAAGCAACATCACAGTGATGACGAGACACTATGATTAATGATAGACATATGTAGAAGCAGTGAGCATTTTTTTTCTTTCTAGTCACACGTCAGGAAAATGTGAGAATGGAGAATGTGAAGGTTATGATGAAGCAGACACAACTTGATAGCTGCGATGAAGCAGACAATGTTCTGATTATGGAGCAGCAAGCCTTGGACAATACTTGATCAGAAGTGGGATAACCCAGTACATTGGCTAGCGTGTGCATTGCTGCAGCCCTTGTAGGTACAAGTAACAGTTATGGAGTGGGAATCAGTGTAACCTAGCGGTTGCAGATCAGCAGGAAGTGGGCATGACCTGACAGTTGTGATGCAGGCATAGCCTGGCCATTGGGGATGGGTGACTATATATTTGGCAGCCAGCAGTCAGGAGCCACAGAAAGTTACCAGATTGAGGGTATTTAAAGTGTGATGTGTGACGGCACCATGGTTAGGTAGATGGAGGATGAAGATAAGGTCTGAGTGCTGGGACCAGAGTATGAAACCCTGGTGAGACTGTGCATAGAGGGGTGGGAATAGTGCCATATGTTGGGTGAGAGATCACTGGACAAATAAGCAGAGGCATTAATTAGTCCAATGGAATAGTATTTGGCATGCAGTAATGGCTGAGTTGGGGCGGTTACATACGGAGTGCCAGGCGTTATGGGTAGCCTAGTAAGTTAGTGTAATGTGATATGAATATGTGATAAGGTACGCAAGCCTGCTTAGCTTTGCAGCAGCAGTGCAATGAGCACCTAGAATAAACCGGTGATAATGTTAAGGTGGACAATGTGTGCAATCTGGAACAGTGGGCATTGGGCATAGCTTGGTGATTATGGTTCAGTGGCATAGCCTGGCGGTTATCGTGAGATGCATTGAGCATAACCTGGCACCACTGTTAGGGGTGCATACCCAGGTGTGATCATTGTAAGCAGTGTAGAGAAGAATGCAATAGACCAAGCAGACCCTTCTGCTTGGTCAATCACTACTATCAACCGTATATCTTTTGGGGCCGAATAGCCAACCAAATAGAATCTGACTGGTTGAGGTGTGATGGGCACTAGGATGTGCAGCTTGTGTTAAGCAGACATTGTAAATTGGCATGTATAGCACGTGACCTGCATGGTAGCTGTAATGAACGAGCACTGGGCATTGGACATAACCTAGCTTTGGAATTGGCAAGTATTTGTACGTTGGGCATTTGGAAGCTCAGGACATTGACCGGGATGTTGTTAAGTTATTCGCATTTGAGGGCAATTATCAACGACCATTGGCAGCAACTCCACCTGCGATGCTAGTGGCTTAACCCATGCAGATGAGGTGTAAGGAGGCTGGATTAGTTCAAGATAAATAACTGATAACAGCTAACTAAGCAGTTTCTACTTGTTCTTTGCTGGTAGCTTGTCGACAGTTATAAATTAGCTCCAGTTTCCTGCGTCCTGCTTCCTGCTTAGGCTTCGTATCATCACAGACTTAGTGATATCTTGTCACACATCTGGAACAGCCACCTAGAGCATATACTAGATGTGTGTCGCATATATGCAGAATATGCAGATCCAAGGTTAGTAGGTGGTTGGCATTTGGCATAATTTGGTGCGGCAGTAGTGTATGTGTAGCAGATATTGGCACAATCTGGTGGTTATGGTGCGGAGACAACCTGACAGTTGTGGTAAAGCAAGCATTACGCATGCATACCCTAGCAGGTTTGGTATAGCAAGCAATGAGAATAGCCTAATAGTTATGATGCCACAAGTGTTATGGTTATAGAGTGCCAAACAACCTAGCAGTCGTCGTGCAGAGAAAACATAATGGTTAAGATGCGGCAAGCATTGGTGGATGTGGTGCAGGGAATTAGGCATAACCTAGTGGTCGTGAGCATTAGTTGCAGGTTATAGAGCAAGCATTGGGCATAACTTTGTGGTTATATGGAGCAGCGAGCCGCATAACTATGAAGCAGCAAGCATTGGGCATAACCAAGTGGCAAGCTTTTGGCATAACTTTGCAGTTATGGAGCAGCAAACATTGGGCATAACCCAGCAGTTATGGAGTAGCAATCACTAGGTATAAGCAAGTGGTTATGGAGTAGCAAGCATTGGGCATAACCCAGTGGTTATGGAGCAGCAAGCATTGGGCATAACCCAGCGGTTATGGAGCAGCCAGCATTTGGGCGTAAGCAAGCGGTTATGGAGCAGCAAGCATTTGGGTGTAAGCAAGCGGTTATGGAGTAGCAAGCACTAGGCATAAGCAAGCGGTTATGGACCAACAAGCATTGGGAATAACCAAGTGGTTACGAAGCAAGCTTTGGCATAACTTTGCAGTTATGGAGCAGCACAGGGGTAACCAAGTGGTTATGGAGCAGCAAACATTGGGCATAACCATGGAGTAGCAAGCACAGGCATAACCAAGTGGTTATGGGGCAGCGAGCATTAGGCATAACTGAGCAGTTATGGAGCAGCAAGCAATAGGCGTAATGGAGTGGTTATGAGGCAGCAAGCATTAAGCATAACCGAGTGGTTATGGAGCAGCAAGCAACAGGTGTAACCGAGAGATTATGGACCAGCAAGCATTGGGCATAACCAAGTGGTTATGGAGCAAGCTTTGGCATAACTTTGCAGTTATGGAGTAGCAAGCATCAAGCAGTTATGCAGCAGCAAGCATTGGGCATAACCAAGTGACTATGGAGCAGCAAGCATTGGGCTTAACTTAGTGGTTATGAAGGAGCAAGCATTTGACATAACCTAGTGGTTACGGAGCAAGCATGTATTAGGCATAACTGTATGGTTATGAAGCAGCAGGGATTTAGCATGACCTAGCTTTTGTGAGCAATACGTGTTACATAACCTGGCGGTTATAGAGCAGCAAGCATTCTACATAACCCAGTGGTTATGGAGCAACAAGTATTAGGCATAACCTTGCAGTTAGCAGTAGACATTTTAGCATAACCTTGCAGTTAGCAGTAGACATTTTAGCATAACCTCATGCGTATGGCGCAGCAGGGGTTCAGCATAACCTATAGTGATTATGGATATTTGGCATAACCTAGTGGTTATGGAGCAAGCAAGTGTAAACTGGTAATAGATCAGCAAGCATTCGGCAAAACGCTTGAGGCACAACCTTGAGGTTAGAAAGTGAATTCATTAGTTATACTGACCTGTGAACAGCAAGCATTAAAACTAACCTAGTGGTAATGGAGCGGCAAGTATTCAGCATAACCTAGAGCTCATGGAGCAGCAAGTATTACGGCACAACCATGAATATGGAGCGGCCAACATTAACCAAGGCATAACCAAGTGGTTATGGTGCAGCAAGCATAAGGCATAAGCTACCTACTAATAGGAATCGATAGCTATACATACCAGCTTGCAGGAGGATGCCTGAGAAGAGAACGCGAGGTGGGGGTGGTGCTCTCGCGGGCGGCGAATTCAGGTAGCGGGAGTACCGGTATCTGTAATTGGAGCGCTGTTAGCCGCTAGCACTCGAAGCGGCGTCTGGCATGGCTTGTGAAGTCGCCGTGACTGACTGTTCAGCGAAATGGAGAAAATTTTTGAGTAGATACAGGCGAAAAAGGTAGCTGCAATGGCTAACAATGAGTGCAAAGGCGGTTGCCAAGGACAAGCGTGGACTGAGCATGCGCAAAGCCCGCCCAGTATTACGTAATTGCATGTGCTCAAGAGCCGTTTGTCGATTAACCTTGTTTAACTAGCATTAAACATCATTTGTCTGAAAATTGGTCTACTATACCTAGTAAAACAATAGTTGGTGGCTGAGCTTTGAAATTACATTTCCAGCTTCATTAGTCCTTGGACAAACTCCAAAAGTCATAGGAAGCCATTATCAGGCATTGTCAGGTTTGGATTTCAAAGAAGAGTCAGTCAAGTCACACTGGTTCAGGGCAATGTTTGGAAAGAGTTATCAATGAACCTTGAATTCACATATACAAATAAGTTGAGTAGTCAATGTATATATGAACAGCAATTTCAGGGGCCTCTCGCAGTTTATTGTCAAGTTGGTGTATTGATCCTCTCAGTCTGCATGTGAACACAAGACATTAACAATGGCATGATAACAAAGGCAGACAGAAACTAAGTAAACACCTTTATGTAGTGGTACTGGTTTTAGTCCCACTACCTCTACCAAGCCAAAGGTGCATAAATCTGCAAAGTGACAAAGCAGAGACAGCTAGGGTATGACCTTGGGTCATAAGGCTTTAATAGATGCTGTTGTATGGCCTCACATACAAGTATGTTGTATTCCAGTATCACCAGCTACGAAACATGAATGTACATCTTGGAAGTCCACAGCTTCAAATGTGACAGAATCACATGCCATTTTATCTTTGAGGTTCACATGGCCTTTAGGTTTTGACAAAACAGGTCATATGGCTTCCAATGTATAACTATTTTAGTATTTACTCTCAGAACAAGTGACTTTCTAAAAGCAGCCAAGGAAATAGCCACATATTCTCACTTAACTCAAGGCAAACTTCAATTTCATTATGCCTACTGGAGGTTGTGAGGCAACATCCTGCTTTTCTATGGAGCATAGTACAGGTATTCTAAACTAGTGACTTTCAACAAGCATTTTAAAAGGTGACCACATGTAATCAACAAGGCAACAATAAACCAAGGTGCAGTGTCTTTGAAACTCACTTGTATATCTGGAAACAGAGCTTGAGCGAATCGGCGAAATAGCACGAAAAATTAAACTCTTGCAACTGATTAGTCTCGCGTAGCCAGACTCTCACACGATTCGTGTGAGAGTCTGGCTACGCGAGACTAGCAACTGATATGGGTCTGTTACAATCTGAGGCCGTTGCTGGTACGTTAAGAAGGGTGGTCGGAACTAACAACTGTGCGGATGCAAAAGTATGCAAAAAGCTGTTCGCACGTGAGCACATTACGTAATCCCAAATAATTGTTCTTGCCATGCCCCACCCTCTATGTACATATACACTTAGAGTGTTGTACGCATGTGGCTGAGAGTTTGTACCCTCTGTATATTTCCTTCCAATTACATGGAATGGTATCCCCCCCCCCCTCCGACGCCCCAGAGAAATCATCACCGTTTCTACTAACTAGAGATTCCAGACCAAAACGCTCATCTATTACTAGCAGATGAACAACTATTCCAACCATATACTTATTTTAGTGTTACTCTATATCTTCATTTTCACGTTGTCAACCCTAACTAATGTTCTTAGTAGTTACTTGAACGAAGTCAAGAGGCAGTAATTTGAACAGAGCAGCAAAATGAATAGTGTATTCAAGTATCTCGTCTCCATTGTTCGTCTCCGCTCCCTGTCGATTTGCTGATACACTCCAACCAATTGCCAGCATAAGGAAACAGCATCTTACTCTGACGTGCGTTGATTCAACCTTAGTGCCTTCAGGACCGTTGACATACACTGATCTGCCGTCAGGTGGCTGGCCTACAGTGGGAACAAATTTTTCAGAGTGGATCCAAATATATCAGAAAAATTTGTTCCGGGGGGAACCAAGCAAGATCATGGGCTGGATTCACTGCTGTTTGAGTTTTACCTTAGCAAGATCATGGGCTGGATTCGCTGCCGTTTGAGTTTTACCTTAGCAAGATCATGGGCTGGATTCGCTGCCGTTTGAGTTTTACCTTAGCAAGATCATGGGCTGGATTCGCTGCCGTTTGAGTTTTACCTTAGCAAGATCATGGGCTGGATTCGCTGCCGTTTGAGTTTTACCTTAGCAAGATCATGGGCTGGATTCACTGCCGTTTGAGTTTTACTTTAGAGCATTCAATCGAAAAGTTATTTTCCCAAGCTCAAGTTGGCAACAGACAAGGGGACACTTCCAAACTATTTTTAAAAAATTAGCATCATTATGACGTTAAGTGTTGGACCCCCTCCCCCCCCCCTCTTAGTGTCATGGCAAAAGTAGCTGATAGACATACCTGGACTTGAAGACAGTGGCAGATATACATGTAGGACAGTCTAAAAAGGGTGGTTCGAAGTTCATGCTAAAATTAGCGTCATGGCCCTAACCCCCTCCCCCCCTTAGCGTCATACATAGTTTGGAAGTGTCCCCTAACCTTCTCTTCAATTATGCAGAAGCCAACTGAAAAGCCAACTGAAAAGCCAACTGAGAAGCCAACTGAGAAGCCACTGAGAGGGAAATGTGTTCGGCGGGACATTTTCCCCAGGGAAACACATATCACTGTAACACCGTGCTTGCTGGTCAATGCGCGATTCGCATGTGCACTAGTCTCTTCGCAATTCCCTAGTGATATACAAGTTTTCCCCCAAACAGATATCATGCACTAGTGTATTTGGCAGCATTAGTGTCAGTGATACATGTTTCCATGCTGGGTGAACTGTTCCCCTGTCAAAGGTATAAGAGAGTGGTATATCTCAAAACAGTATTTATACTAGGACTACGCATGCGCATGATGCCTCGCGCCACTCCAAGCGACATGCGTGGATGGGGCGCGCGGCGCAGGTGTCAGGCGTTGCTCGTTTAGTATGGTGGGAGTCCAAAGAACAGTACAAAACAACGGTAACGTGAAGAGTGAGCCTAAATACCTGGCTTGTGAACAATCTCCAGTATACGTGCTTTCTACTTTTGAACTCTTTCTTGTTCTTCTGTCGCTTACTTGGCTTTCTACGGTGGGCTGACTTCTTTGCTTTTTTTTTTCTCAGAGTCGGCAGCCGTCCGGGCCGCTGCGTTCAGCAATCGTTTATGCACTTCGCTCCGCAAATACGTACGTTGCGATGGGCCAGTCGCGCTGTTCTCTCCGTCCTCCGTCGGCAAGAAACGTCGTCCCGACTTCGTCGTGTAATGCACGTATCCGACATCCTGCCTGGGCGTGAGCGCAAATTGACATTCCGAGCGTGACCTCAAATTGACATTCCTAAGCGATACCGCAAATTGACATTCCTGAGCGTGACCGACACATACGTACGTACGTACGTAAGCACGTACATTGCGAGAATAGATCCCTCATTCAGAGCCTCGCGCTAATGCGCTCGGCAATCAAATATATGAGATAGATATCAAGTACTTCACTGTATATGTAGGTGCAATTATTTTAAAAAGCAATAACATACAGCAGAGTGTGCAGATGCAAAATTATAGAAATCAGTTTTCTGTCTTCCATGGATCACCAGGTGGTTGAAGGTAAAGCCACTTTTTCGTCCAACAGCTGGCACAGTCTCTTCCCATGGTTGTGGGAAGGGCTAATGGACACCACGTAGGTAAGGCGCTGCATTCAGTTGCTTACCTATAGCTACACTAAAAATACAGCTTTAGTAACGCCAAGATGGTCAGTTTTTATGCCCTGTCGGTACAGTTTATCTGTGCTGGTCAGTTGTCATGTGATAGAAAATCAGGAAATTGGCTTCACAAAGGGCTCAAAATCTGGTATATGAAGAGTAGGGAGGGCACACCAAAAAGTAGGTAGGGATTATATAAAAGTCAAGGTACATATACAAAGCCCTATCCCTACATCTTTTTACACTACAGTTGTTACTCTATAGTGTGAAAGGGATGCAGGGAGGGGGCTTTGTATACTTTGTAAAAACTAACTGGTGATTGTCACTAACTGGTAGTTGTCTGTGAGAGTCACCAAAAATTGCCACAAATATCACTACCTAGCTGGTAGTGACGTTCACCATCTACTTTTTACCTTCACTTTTATATCATCCCTATACCTTGTTTGCATACTTTTTGGTGTGCCCTCCCTACATCTTTTTTACATTTCTAATGTTCCTATTTTCTTTATAGCTATTTATTGCAGAACAGCACAATATAGTGACCTCAAAGATGCATTTTACAACATGTATGAGGACAAACCTCTCAGTAAAAATACAAATCATGGTCATAGGGTGAGTTCGGGGCTTGCAGCTAGCAATGACACAATGAAACAGAATATTGTGGATAGACAGGTATACATGTGGTGACAACCAGTTATACTACTATATGAAGTTCAATACCTCTAACTCTACAGGAAATTCAGTATTTGTTACGTTTGTAGGTACTGGTTGAGGAAATCCTTCATTCTCCTGGCTTACTGGTGAGTCCATAAGCAGAACACTGTGTGACAGGAATCTCATATTCTGGGTTCTGATACCCAGAGGGCTTCTCATACTTAAAAGGAATATCATATTCCGGGTTCTGATATTCAGAGAGGTCCTCGTACTCGTGGCCTAACTTTGTTAACTCATATGCCTCATTGGTAATGTCCTCGTCTCCTGACTTAGCAACATGACCCCAGTTAGCTGGTTCCTTCCTGAAGAAAAATACATTAACCTATTTGATGGCACAAGATCACAGTACTAGTGCTGGTCAAAATATCTGCATGCTAGCTGTGTACAGTCAATCTACCAGTGGAATGGAAGTTCACAATATTTGCAAGAGAACCACAACTTGGTTTTGGTTTTAGTTCTAAAACAAAACCAATTTGCATCCACTGTGTTTTTTTTTTTTAATGCAGGTTCTTATCACATTAGCTATGCATAATTATAAGAAAAATCCCAAACCTCAAGTATGTAATGCAAGACTGCACAGCAGTTAGATTTAGAGTCACTGTAGTTTACAGAACACAACCACTAGTATTACAATGGTCTAGTTCAAATTCAGCAATACATGCCTGTAAAAGACTCAGATTCCTGCACTAACTGTTTGGTTCTCACTTCTTTAAATAGCAGCAGTAGCAGACACAGCCCAGGAATACCAGGAGGAAAACAATAATGACACCTGTTACTCCCAATGTCACCGTCAATGACAGGGTCAGGATTGAAGTTGGCTCCATTGTGGCAAAATTTGTGGGGGCTGAGGAGGTGGGAGTTGAGGAGAGGGGAATGGAGGAGGTGGGAATGAAGGAGGTGAGAATGGAGGAGGTGAGAAGGGAGAAGGTAGGAAGAAAGGAGGAGGAAAGAAAGGAGGTTGGAAGGGACGAAGTGGGAAGGGAGGAGAGGGGAAGGGAGGAGGTGGGAAGGAAAGAGGTGGGAAGTACAGAGGTGGGAGAGAAGGTAGAGGGTGAGTGGCTGGTTGAATTGAAGGATGGTGAAATTGTTGAAGTTGATCCTGATGATAGTAAAGTTGAAGACATTGTACTCTCAGTTGTCAAGCTGCTAATACTGTCATTGCTCATGTCACCGCTACCACTGTTGATCGACTCAGTCACTGTGTTACTACCGTTTCCCATGTTCTGTTCATTTGAACCATCACATCTGCTGGCTCCCACCAGAAAAATGACCAGGATTGGTACCACCACCGCCATATCTGTGCCAGTCTTGCCATGCATGTCTGCAGATCATGTGAGATGGAAGAAAAACTAGAATTAAACAACCCACATAATGGATGTTAAAAGGTTGTACACCATGCTATTTGCTTTTCAAACAAAGTATATATATCTTGGGTGAGTGTGTCAATTCACAAAATTACTTGTGTGGGTGGTTGTACTCAGAAGAAAACTGCTGCAGCTTAATTTGTACACAGACGAAAGAACACGGGTTTTGTACTAAGAACATGGTTCCTGTCCCATTCCAAGGATGTCAGTCCCAGATGAATTTGGTCCTAATAATTATATAATCAATGCCACATTTCCCTGTTACAAGGTAGGCCTAGATATGTCGTTGTGTAGAGAGTCACCAACTGCTCAGGACATGTTTCAGCCAATACCAACCCTCATCAGCTGCTGGGGTGACAGGTAGTCATGTAATACATGTAAGGGTCACTTCCTCTGGCTTGAGTTGAGTTAGCAATAGTAAAAGCTTGGCAGTGGGTGGAGCTGGTACGCAGCACGCGAAGATCAATTGTACCAGCAGAATTGACACCTGTTACTCCCAATGTCACTTTCAATGACAGGGTCAGGATTGAAGTTGGCTCCATTGTGGTGAAAGTTGTGGGGCCTGAGATGGTGGGAGTTGAGGAGAGGGAAAGGGAGGAGGTGGGAGAGGGAAAGGGGGGAGGTAGGAAGGAAGGATGTGGGGTGGGAAGGAAGGAAGGTGGGGATGGAGGAGATGGGAAGGGAGGAGGTGGGAAGGAAGGAAGGAAGGAGCCAGGAAGGGAGGAGGTGGGGATGGAGGAGATGGGAAGGGAGGAGGTGGGAAGGAAGGAAGGAAGGAGCCAGGAAGGGAGGAGGTGGGGATGGAGGAGATGGGAAGGGGGGAGGTGGGAAGGAAGGAAGGAAGGAAGGAAGGAAGGAAGGAAGGAAGGAAGGAAGGAAGGAAGGAAGGAAGGAAGGAAGGAAGGAAGGAAGGAAGGAAGGAAGGAGCCAGGAAGGGAGGAGGTGGGGATGGAGGAGATGGGAAGGGGGGAGGTGGGACTCTGAGGAAGGGGGAGATGGGAAGGGGGGAGGTGGGACTCTGAGGAAGGGGGGGCCAGGAAGGGAGGAGGTGGGAAGGAAGGATGTGGGAGAGGAGGAAGAGGCCAATAGATGAAAATGATGGTGAAATTGCTGAGAGTAAAGTTGAAGACATTGTTAAGCTCTCAGTTGTCAAGCAGCTATAGCATCATTGTCAACACGAGCAGCGACAGTTATATATAACTGTCGCTGCTCGTGTTGACAATGATGCTATCGTTCATGAAGCCACTGTCAATTCCACTTTCACTGTTTTTGAACTGCCACATGTGAACACTTTCACTGTTTTTGAACTGCCACATGTGAACACTTTCACTGTTTTTGAACTGCCACATGTGAACACTTTCACTGTTTTTGAACTGCCACATGTGTTGGCTCCCACCAGGAACATGACTAGGATTGGTACCACCACATCTGTGACAATCTTGCAATGTCTGTGAGATGGAGTAAAAACTATCCTACATTCCCATCTTGAAATTTTAAGCATAATGGATCTTAAAGGCATTACACGACACTTATTTGCTCTACAACCACGTGCACCCACACAAGTAATCTTGTGAATTGACACACACACTCGAGATGTATATATGTACAGCTACTTTGTTTGGAGCTACTCCTAAGTAAACCAACTTGCAGCTGCAGCTTTGTACACAAATGAAATGAGCAAGGGTTGTGTAATAACTCGGTTCTTGTCCCATTCCCAGGATATTCCCAGTTTTGAATTACAATGTCATTATGCAGAGTCACCCACTGCTCAGAAACATGTCTCAGCCAATACTGTCTTCTAATGCCCAAGCTGCTAAGCTTGGTCACTTGTGCATTACAATGCTGCACTGCACTGATGAAGCCTACTTTAGGCCTTTGCCTGTGAGGTTTAAAATAAGCCTTGACACTACTTAGCATCTTGCCTAGCTCAGCTATAAGTGAACACAGGTTCAATGGTGTGAAACAAAAGGAGGAAAAGTGAAAAACCAACAGTCACTGAGAATTGAACCCAGGGCCCCTAGCTTGACCTGCCAATGCTCTCACTGCTCTGGCCACTGAGCTACGGCAACCGGACAACCAGCTTTGATACTGGGCAACCACCAACCCTTACAATCCTCTATAAGTACTGCACAGGCCTTCGCACACTTGGCAACCACTCAGTATGTGCCATCAGAACTTCATTTAGGGGTCAATTAGAAATTCTCTCCATTGGGAAAGAAGTCGTGCCGAGTTGTTTTACTCTAAATACTGCCTGGCAGTCACAGCTCAGTGTTCAGAACCCTGGAAGCTCAAGCCATGGATCCTGAACTTGATTCCCACAGCAACTGCTGGCTCAGACCTTCCTCCACTTTTATCTCATATCATTGATCATGTGTTCATTAAAACCTTGAACCTGTTAACAGCTGTCCGCAAGTTCAGCTATGAATATTTTAACACAAGATACGTAGACTCGATCTTTCTGCACAACTTATCACTGTCGGTCAGTTGCAGCTTTAAGTGATGCTCAAACTAACTCCAGTATAAGTCACTTTCAACATCACTGCTATTCTGCAATTTTATATGAAGGCTCACATCCAGCCATAGCTATACTACCACAGGAAGTCATCAAACTTGCAACATGTACAGTATACCACCTGTATCTCATTACATCCACAATACATGCATTGTTTCAAAGTTTACAGGAAGGGCGGATACGTAGTAACAGTAGCCAATATTTTAAAGAACAAACATCAACAAGTTAATAGTTCCCATCCAGAGGCCAAAACAAACAACTTACATCAATAATCCAGTATGAGTCCCAGTGGTGTAGTGTCCTCCCTCCCGCGCGAAGTGCGGAAGCTCTGAGACTATTGGCTCTTCATCTTGCATAGAAAACACAGCCAGATCCACTTGCTTTTTCAAAATAGCTATCCAAGGTCAGCTTGCTCTTTTATACATGGCCATTTTGTGTGCGCACGTGCACGTGAAAGCGAGTCGTGCAAGTTGCTGACACAGCACGATACCGGCCGTGCAGAACTGGCAACTACTAACTATATAGCTACTTGAAAGCTTGATTTTCGAGTGGTCGGGCATGGCCCTACTAGGCCCATTCCTCGCTACGCCACTGGGTTTAGGTAAGTTGACCTCACATGATTTACCAGGGCACTCAAAAATTCACCAGGGCCTGGGCCCGTATTAGTCTCGCAGGCCAGACTCCGCACGTGAGAGTCTGGCCCGCGAGACTAGGCCCGTATGGGCCCGGGTGTAGCTACGCCACTGAGTATGACTCACAGTTCCCCGTCTAGAGGCCAAAATAGCCCGCGCATGGGAAGAAGACTACTCAAATGCACATGCTCATGCCGTCTGTCGAAAGCACATAAGAAAGTGTTTCCTGGTCTTAGTTTGCACACGTTTTCAAACATGTTTTATTACAGTCGATTGCGTGACAATGCTCCAAGATATGGTTATGCATTACCAGCCTCAATCCGAAGTTGAACTAAAGCTGTGATACACTCGTGAGCCAGCACCTTTCACTGTCCGTGTAGAATGACAGTGCAAATACTATGCCGCCTTTAGGCAGTTCACGTGCAAATATGTACATACCGTAAATGTGTTATTTTGCGTACATTACGCGAGTCACAGCTAGTTACGGACGTACGGATTCACGGAAATTTCGAACGCAGCCGCAATCCACTGTAATAGCTAGCAAGTTGTGATGCAATTTAGTAACTGTTTAGTAAACTCATTAACCCTCGGCGCGCATGCGCAGCGAGGGTTACAGTACTTCGTTTGTCTGTGTGTCTGTCTGTGTGTCTGTGTGTTACAACTAGCTTGGCTTACCAGGCGGCTAAATCTCTGAAGTTTGAACACAGATAGGCTTTAAACTGAATGAGGATGTGTTTAAATTGAGCCGATTTCGCCAAGAACGTTTCGTTCAAGAGTTATGCTGCAGTTCATTTGCCACGGCGACCGCTAGTCAGCCATATTCTGGTCTGGGAACGAGTTCACGCCCTGGGCTGGGATCCCGGGAGTACTGGTCGCAGCGCAGCCGCAGGCTGCGCGCGCGCCGGCCATTCTATGAAAGGGTTTTCTGCGTCCACGTGGGTCAGTTCCAATCCAGCCTAGTTACACGCTATGTACACAATTCAAACCACTGACTGGCACTGCCCAGGGCTTGCTAGCACGCTTGTTAACTTTGACCCGACTTGACAATGCTGATTATGAGCAATTTATACCATTGAGCTGTTTTGTCACTGCTCTGTTGACTTCAGAGATAGCCTGTGATTGTCGTTATAATGTGCAATGATTTAAGACTATAATAAGCCTGGAATGCATAAATAGAACTTACCATGAACAAAATTTGTTAAACTTCATCAGATGCAGAGGAGGTTGGACACACACATGCTCTGATATAACTTGCACAGTTACGTACATGTACTGCCCTAATTACATTCTCCATTGCATTCCAGCTTACAATTAGCTGCTGAAATGAACTAGCTCTACATCTACAAGACTTAAAAAACATTAAAAATGTAAAAAGATGTAGGGATGGCATGCCAAAAAGTATGCAAACAAGGTAGGGATAATGCATGAAAGCAAAGGTCAACATATTGGCAAAGCCCCATCCCTACATCTTTTTCACACTACAGTTAGTGCATGGGGGTCTTCGTAAAACGTACCACAAGTTCACAACCTTTATTACTGGCAGTTCATGGCTGTAGCCTCGTTCTGAGGCCACCTCCTCCTCCCACATGGCCTGGTAATGAGGCTAGTATGACCCTCTTGGTAGCATTATGTTATACAAAACCTCTTCAACAACTTAAGCAGTGAGTTGGAGTAGACTGCAGACTTATGATAGTGTCGTTAAAGTACATGGCATGGTTTTAACCTCGTCCCCAGGCCACATTCCTTCTCCCACATGTTGGCTCAGGGACGAGGCTAATATGATCTAGCAGCATTGCATCAACTGTAGTGTGAAAAAGATGTAGGGATGGGGCTTTGCCAATATGTTGACCTTTGCTTTCATGCATTATCCCTACCTTGTTTGCATACTTTTTGGCATGCCATCCCTACATCTTTTTACATTTTTAATGTTTTTTAAGTCTTGTTTCTGTACTTTTTTGATGTTAATCTCAGTTACAGTTACACGTAAGTGTAATCACAACACCAGAACTTGAAACGGCGTTGACAGTTTAGTAGTGGTTCCAGGCATGTTAGGCCTATGTGTAATGCGCCTATCAATATTATGCCCCACTACCCCCCGTACGGGCAGATGGCGGGCAATATAGGGGCTTTGACCGAAGGAGGCTGCCCCTATAGTCGGGCATTTGATTACCTCTGAAGACATCTTGAATACGGCAATGGTCTCCGTATACTGCACATTTACATTGCGTGTGTCAAATCCCCAGTAATCCCCCACCCTCTGCAAGGGGATTTGATTATAGGGTATGTCCCGTATATTGGGGAAATTGATATTTAAATTAGTCAAATCCCCACCTTGCCCCACTATAGCCCGTACAGGGGGTAGTGGGGCATAACATTGATAGGCGCATAATATAGCCAGCTAGAACCTGATGAAGGGCCAACCACTCAATTAGGCCTATGTGTAATATAGCCAGCTAGAACCTGATGAAGGGCCAACCACTCAATTAGGCCTATGTGTAATATAGCCAGCTAGAACCTGATGAAGGGCCAACCACTCTTCCTACCAAACTTTGTGAAACCAATTTCAGTTGTCAATCACATGACGACTGACCAGCTGCAGCACAGAAACTACTATCCTACTGACAACTGACCATCCTAGCTTTACAGTTCAAAGGCTATTTTTAGTGTAGCTACAAGTAGGCAGCTGAATGCAGCGCCTTACCTACGTAGTGTTCATAAGCCTTGCCCAATGCCGGCGGGAGGAAAAGACCGTGACAGCCAAGCGTACTGCCCGCTGGCGATTTCGCGCGTGTGTACTAGTCTCGCTTCCAGACCAATGACCGTGGTCTTTGGTCTGGGAACGAGACTTCGTGTGCGCATGCGTACAAAATTAGAAAATGGCATTCTAAGCAACGCACAGCAGCCTCAGAGTGTTGTGAATGGCTTTTGTTGACCAGGGTGAACTTGAAGCTATGAAGACGCTGAGTGATCGTAGAGCTCCGCGCTGTGATGAGCATCAGTTTCGTGCTAAAATTACGGTGAGTGCTTGAACCGTTTTTGAGTTATTGTTGTTTGAACAAAAGTCGTAACGAAGAAAGAAGAATACGCACTTTTGCTATCGCACACTTTTGCGTTTAGCTGTCTTCCGCGTGGCTTTTGGCCACTTATATGAGTCTTGCTGATCACAAAGGCACTCAAAGAGGAAGCCTGGATGCTTAAATAAACTTTTTGCTTGTTTGTGGATAAGTTATACGGCTTTTTTAAGTATTGCATATATTGCGCGTTGGTGCCATCCCTACATAGAGAGTCTACCGACTCTCTGATAACCGCTAGCCCCATGTCATCCCCAGCATGAATTGCACCCAGTATCTGCGCCGAGGGTCCAGCACTTCAGTACTTTTCATTTCTATACAGTTTCATTTCACGTGAACAGCAAGTGTCTGCATTCAGATCTCCATAACATGTGATGAAATTTGTGCCATTTATAACTCCCTCCTTTGTTTCCTCCCTCCCTCCCTCCCTCCCTCCCTCCCTCCCTCCCTCCCTCCCTCCCTCCCTCCCTCCCTCCCTCCCTCCCTCCCTCCCTCCCTCCCTCCCTCCCTCCCCCCCCCCCCCCCCCCCCCCCCCCTCCCTCCCTCTCTCTCCTTCCCTCCTCATCCTGACCATAAGGTATACAACTGACATTATACCTACCTGGTATAGGGATTTCCTCAGGAGGAGATTAGGTCCATAGCAAGAAACTTCTTTGACCTTGTGCACCAACAGAACAAGCTGAAGAAGCAATCCAAGCACAACACAATAGGGCTAAGAGGGAGAGACAAAGATGCCACAAAAACATTTTGAAGTTTGCAGAAGTTTTGGATGACAATCAGGCAAGCGGAGTTCCTCCCCAGTTCAGTGGAGAACAGGCACATGAGTATTTCTCCAGCACTTACCAATCCTCACCCCACAAGTACCATACTCCACCATGGATGCCCACAACCAGTGCACCATCAGTGGAGTTCAATGATGTTCCAATCTCCATACCTGAAATCCAGACAGTCATCAAAAGAGCTAGGTCATCCTCTACACCGGCTCCGTTTGACCAGATCCCATACCAGGTATTCAAGAGATGCCCATCTCTCACCCATGCCTTGTTGAGTCTCTTTCAGTGCTGCTGGTCAGCATCAACCATCCCCACCAGCTGGAAACTTGCTGGGATCAAGCTGATTGGGAAGTCCTCAGCACTTGACCCAAGAGAGCCTTCCAACTTACGCCTGATTGCCCTCACTTCCTGTGTTGGCAAGCTGTTCATGACAATTCTGAAGAACAGATGGCTCAAGTTCATCCTGTCCAAGAAGTACCTTGACAGATCTGTCCAGAAGGCCTTTATGACAGCCACACCTGGGTGCCTAGAACACCAATCCAAGCTGGCCTCCATCATGCAAGATGCTAGGACAAACCACAAGTCTCTAACAGTGTGTTGGTTGGACCTTTCCAATCCATATGGCATTGTCCATCACTCACTCATTGACTTCTCCCTCATGCACCAACAGAACTCCGATTGATGGTGCAAGCCCTCTATAGGGATCTATCTGCCAGTGTTATCACTGCTGAGTAGTCAACTCCTGCCATTCCCCTCTAGATTGGTGTATACCAAGGGGATCCTTTTTCAGTGGTGATATTTAACACCGTTATCAACACGCTCGTTGACACCCTGAAGCAGCACACCAACCTTGCTTACACTCTCAAGCCAAACCACCAGATCAACCTCCTACAATATGCGGATGAGTCTTATCGCAAACAGCCCAGCTGCATGCCAGTATCTCCTCAACACTACCAACCAGTGGCTGCTGTGGTCAGGCATGAGAGCTAAGGTGCCAAAGTGCCACTGCCTCACCATCGGGGGCTCTTCCGGCAGGGTTGTGGACCCACAGCTTGTAGTTGATGGCCAGCCAATCCCATTCATTGGGAACAAATCCATCAACTTCCTGGGGATGAAGGTCCAAATGCCAAGTGATACATCTGCTGCAAATCAAGAACTGACGACAAGGTTGAAGCACCTTCTACAAGCTGTTGATGGATGTCTTGTGACCCGCCACCAGAAGCTTAAGCTGTTCAAGCTGGGTATTTGTCCAAGGCTAAACTGGCTCCTAACAATCTACGAATACCCACTAACTTGAATAGAGAGAGAGCTGATTCAATGATGACAAGGTTCCTGAAGAAGTGGGTGGGTCTGGCCAAGTCAGCCAACACTAGCCATCTCTACCTTCCCCAACGTGATGGGGGCCTAAACCTGCCTTCTCCCTCTTCACACCTCCAAGTGTCAAGACAGTGCCAGCTACTCACATCTGGTGACTCTACGGTGGGATTCATTGCAGAGGAGAACCTCAAGTCGGAGATGGCAAGCAAGAGGAAGAAGTTCCGTCCAGCAATGGTGGTGCAAGAAGCAATGAAGGATGTCCCATCTTGGACAAGGAGGGCTCTTCGAATTGTGTCCATGAGGAAGATGAAGATGAAAGCCGGCTAGAGAACCTCAAAGGCCTCCCATGACAGGGTCAGATGATGAGGATTTGCCACACCTGAAGCAGCATCTACCTGGGCTAAATCCATATCCAGTCCCTCCCACAACATGTGTTCAAGTTTGCTCTCAATGTGACTCATGACGTTCTCCCCCACAATGCCAATCTCCACCTGTGGAAGAAGTGTTCTTCCAGCTCATGCCACCAGCCTGATCAGAACCTGATTCATGTCCTGAATAATTGCAAGGTTGCACTAGATCTCCGACGATACGATGATCGACACAATCGGGTTCTACAGGCAATGGCCAACACCATCAGAGATTGTCTGCCTTCCTCCACCTCCATGACTGTGGATCTGTCCGATGGCTATTCATTCCCAACCCACATTGCAGCTACAGACCTCAGACCGGACATTGTGTGGTGGAATGATGATCAGAAGACCCTTACACTGGTGGAGCTAACGGTCTGCTTTGAAACTTCCTATATATATATGAGACAGCAATCACAAGGAAAGAGGACCGGTACCATGACCTGATTGCCGAAATGCGGAAGGCAGGATACACATCCACTCTGATAATGGTAGAGGTGGGATCAAGAGGCCTTCCAAATATGTCTGGGTTCCTGAGACTCTGTGACATCCTCAAACTACGCCGCCCAGAATTCCGCAAACTGCTATTGGACACATCACAGCAAGCCATCCTAGGATCATACAAGATCTGGTGTTCTAGGAACAACACTTTCACCTGAACATTGTTTTTAGTACGTGTGCATATGTTTTCTTGTGCGTGATTATATCTATTCAAGTGTTTTGTGGACAGGGCCCAAGTTATTATTGTACAGCTCCTTTGTATGGACCTATGACAATCTGCTCTTGGATCACCCTCCCCTCATTGAGTTGTACCCATGTATGTGAACAACACAATGAAGAGTTTGTCCCCAAACTGCATCATATTGATCAAGTCCAGCAGCCTAGTTTTTAAACATATACTTTTTGTGAATATGACTAGTTAGTAAGTTATCACTAACATGGCTTTATGTTGACACGGAGGGTGAATGATTTTGAATCTGGCAACAATCTACCATCTTTCTCATTCTGTTACATCTTCACCTGATTGGTCACATTACTAAAGTGACTAACTTACAATCCATTGTATAACCTACCAGCACTGGCACTGTCAAAAAAGTATGGCTGTGACTCAGGTCCTCTGCCAGCAGTATTCTCTGCCTGGATGGTGACCCTGTACATCCTCAGTGGGTTAATATCTGTGAGGTTCTCTGTGGGAACTGCAGGATTTCGTACAGAGATGGTTGTCAGTCTCAGACAGGTGTCAGTAAGGAAGGAGTCTATGATAGGAATGCAGTAGGTAATCCAGCAGTTGGTGATGCGGGCATTGTTGTTTTCTGGTGCATCCCAGGTTAGTCGTGTTCTCCTCAAGCTGAGATTTTCTGATCTCACTGTGGCATTGTCCACCTGACCAGGAGGAGCTGGAAAGAAGAGAAGGAAAGGGTGAGAGCATAGGAAGGGGGAGGGTAAAGGGAGAGGGGGAGAGGAAGGAGGGGAAGGGAGAAGTGATGGTGAAAAGAGATCATGTAACCCTGGGTATAGATCATGTATGAATACAACTTGTCAAATGCCTCAGTATACGGTAAGAAATTTGAATGTGTAGACAGCTCATGCTACAGTCCCGAAGTAAGTTTTCTAAGACTTAATGTGATTGTTCAGAAGGAATGATATCAATATGATGTCAGTAAGTAATCACAAGCTGAAACAAGAGAAACACAAGAAACACGAAAAACACAAGAAAACACACACATGCAGTATAAACCTGAGAAATGAAAGATTCACAAGAAACCTAGATACACAAACACACACACACACACACACACACACACACAGTTATAAGCCTGAGAAACACAAGAACCCCCCACAAACACACACACACAACTATAAGCCTGAAAAATGTGAGAAACACAAGAAACCCAACATACAGCATAATCTGAGATACAAGAACTACCGTTAGCGGGCCAACAGGAAGGAGGGTGGGGCTGCTGGTGATTTTAGATGTGGGGTTTAGGCTAAGGGTTAGTATTAGCACTTTTAGTTTTAATTAACTACCATTTTTGGCTGATTTCGAATTAGTTTGATTGTAGTTTTTAATTAATGGACCAAGGCAGCATCAATTTTAGTTTTAATTACTAAAAGGTTTTATGATGCGTTTTAGTTTTGGTTTTAGTTAACTAAAACAATACTACTATAAAGAACTTAACTGAATGGAACACAGAGCACCAGAACTCATAACTGCAGAAATCTGCTACCATTTGGGCTTTGTGTGAACTGAGTAAATATATACCTGCAGCAGCCACCTTTTAGCTCTATCATTGTAAGCCTATAGGCCTCCCAGCCCTAATCGATAGTGTACAACTAATGCACTGTGGTGCAGCATGTTACATATGTAATATGTAGCTAATGCACTTAATGCATGTGTACACAGATCAATGCTACTAGGGAGATCATTTCATTATAGACAAATGTGAAGCATGCAACAATCTTATACACAGACCTGTTTGTGGAGGAAGAAGGAGATATGGAGAAGCAAGATGGAGGAAGAAGGGGTGTTGAACTGTAGGTTTTACCATATAGTATTGCATTCATCACAAAAGCAGATGTACAAAGTTGCATGCAGAGTGTGGTGGCAATGTAGCAATGCATACAAGTATAATGACCCAGCTATAGCTGTATCAAGAGCGCATAAGAACGGGCGGTAGTCCAAACATATTAATACATGTGTGTGTATATACACACATGCAGCTACATCCAGATGCCCTATTTATAACAAACATGTACCCCACCTAAAGATAGTGATGTAATATACACATGTAGCACTAGCAGGCAATCTGAACACCTTCCCTTTCTTCTCCTCCTGCTTCTTTAATGTGTTCCCCGTTGCTGCATTCCTCCTTCTCTTCCTCCTCCTCCCCCTCCCATTTTCTTCCAATCTTCCATTTTCTTTCTACCCTCCTTCTCTCCTCCTTCCTCCATCTCTATGCACATATGCATCCTGTAACAGTGTTACCATCATAAAAGAAAAAAAAAGTGTTACCATCACTCTCCTTCAGCTGGCCAAGTGAAGGCAAGTGAAGGTGTGATATAGTGTAGGGGTATGAGTGTTGCAATTGTGACCTCCAAGGAGAGGAATGTAGGGATACCATGATGTTAAGTGATGCCAATATGATGGCACCGTGAAGTCTCAATAATGTACTGACACTACAGAAATGGGAAACAGAAGGAGAATCACTCTTTGGATCACTCTATTTGCGTGTGAACCACTTTGAATGACATTTTAAGAACACCTCACTGTTTGCAGGCTAAGTGCACACAATAACTTATGTGTAGTAAAAGCACCAATTACTATTCTGGTACATTCTGTATATAGATGAAGTTCTTTGTGTACAATTTGAATTTTTTTTCTAGCAAATATGCACAGATCAGTTTGTTATTGCAGCACCATGCCAGTACACAATGACTGTATAATACTACTTCATGTATGACATCATCAATAATCTACTTCTACTATGTATGTGGTACACACGTGGTGAAGTTCTGTAGCCTCTTCTGATGTAACATCAGAAGAATAATGGCAACTGCTCACAGTTCATGGCACGCCCAGACAGAAAACCTATAGATAATTTGCTTAGCAACATTTGGCAGTATCCATGCATGGACTTTTTCACATGTTTATGAAATAATTTTGAGCATACATGGCCCAATTGCTAGCCTAAACTGTACAAGATAGCTGTTTTTATATATCTCACCTCAACATGGCTTCCAAGTAATTGATGTGGGGGACAGGGGGAGAATTTGAGCATGGTCCAATGGCCCATGATATATAGCCAAAACTACATGTTATATCTTGCCATATGGTTTGTAAGTAAATGCTTGGGGGGGGGGGGGGGGGGGGGGGGGGGGGGAGGAGCATGTTACAACATATGAAGCTTTGGATACATTGCAGAACAGCAAAAAAATATGGAGACCTCAAGATGCATTTTACAACATGTAGAGGGATCGACAAACCTCTCAGTAAAAATAAAAATCATTGTCATAGGGTGAGTTCAGGGCTGGCAGCTAGCAATGACACAATGAAACAGACAGAATATTGTGTGGATATACATATCATGTGATGACAACCAGTTATGCTACATACATGAAGCTCAATGCCATACATACTTGTATAATGAAACATCACACCTAGACATATGAACTCTACAGGAAATTCAGTATTTATGGGTACTGGTTGATGAAATCCTTCATTCTCCTGGCTTACTGGCAGTACCCTCTGTGACAGGAATCTCATATTCTGGGTTCTGATGCCCAGAGAGGTCCTCATACTTGTGGCCTAACTCATATGCCTCAGACTGTGTAGTTGTAATGTCTTCATCTCTTGACCTAGCAATATGATCCCAGTTAGCTGGTTCCTTCCTGCAGTAAAAGTACGATTAACAGATCACACCGCTGGTTTGGCTATGTCAATCTACCAATGGAATGGAGCTTCAACTAGAAGTCAGGCCAATATGTGCTATATACAATATTTGCAGGGGAACCACAACTTGTGGTCACTTTTCTTGAGCACTGGTATTTGTTCCTACTCATATCTTTTGTTCTGTTGCATGGAACCAGTTGTACAGCTAACCCGATACTTTGCTGTGCTGCGGTCAACTTGCAAATCATCCCTGGCTATGTTAGGCCTATTCTTCAACTTGTACATACGTATCTGCTTCTGGAGTCTGATTCATGTTTGGTAGGTCTAGGAGTGATTAGTGATGGAGTAGAGAGTGCTCTTGTGTATAAGTAACACTTTTGCCTACCATGGCAATACACAGTACTCATGTATAGTCATGTAGTAAGCATGTAAGGGTACACATCAACTGGGAGTGTTGTACAGGTGTTATAGTCTCTATTAAGTTATTGCACCCTTACCTAGCATCCTGATGAACAGAGAATTTTGCTCTATGACTCCTCGTTATGAAGGCAGCAATCAGTGCTATGATGACAACTGTCACGGCCACAACTACTATATCACAGCAACCACTCCACCAATGATGGCTGCAGTGCTGTCTGATGTGGTTGTTATGGTACACTGTGGATCACCAAAGGAGTGGATGAATACGGGACAGCTGCTGTCCACATCTAGACGCACACCTTGTACAGCAATGGTGGAGTCTGTTTGAGAGACAAAAGTTTTCAAATGTGCTAACAGCAGTGAGGTGTTGGTTTGAGCAGTACCGCAAAGTCTTGCTCGAAATGTCACTTGCTGATCTGAGTTCTCAAAACACTGAAATGCGCCTTCAGTGATGCACTCTGCACTGAGCCCACACTGGCAGCGTTGATTAACATTCTGAACCACTGCATTAGTGATGTCATTTAACTTGGCATTCCTGTCAATCCCCTGTAGATAGTATTCGAGTATAAATATATCATGGTCAATAACCCACTTATATATAAAGCTGTACTTACAACCCATTCCTGGCAGTCTCTCAAACCAGTCCCACTCAGCTGCAGCTGAAACAAAATTGCTAGACAATAGAGTAGATGAACTATGTGAACACATGTATACTAGTGAGTGTACATATAAGTGCTAGTGGTGTGTGTGTACAGAAGGTCTATTCCCAATACATGTGCAAGCAGCCAGTGCTGTGTCAGTGTGTTAGATGAGCAGTGAATCTATGAATGTAATTTCTGTATTCTGCGAATGTACATCACAATCTGCAAATTCTATGCAACAGTTAAGAGCTTCCAGCTTTGGTTAGGGATGTTCAACAGGTGTAGGAGCACTTTGCACTCCAAAAAATGTGCATAGAGAAAGAGAGGTTGCTGTCTAAGTCCAAGGTGGAGGGCTGCATGAGATACAACTTGCAGGATGAAACAAGACTTGATAAGTGGCTGTTGATCCAGCTATACCACAATGCTGAGATTGTGGTATTCATGAATTAATGCAATCTCAAGATTACTATGATCACTGAAGCCATTGTACCATGGAGGCAGATATAATGACATTCACAAGATAGTGGACTATCCACAGTAGAGTTGAGACTTGTTTTTTTTCTGGCAAGATCACTGGTTCTGTGCAGAATTCATTCACTGGACTAACCTTCAAATGTGATTAAGTGCAGAGAAGGCTTGAGTAAATCCTAGGAAAGGGCCGCATTGGCATTTAATAGCGCCTTGAAAGCCATTCTCCGGGGTGTACAGCGGTCAGTTTGCCAGATAAGCAAGTAAGTTAGCGTGATTTTCGAATGTACAGGTCAGTGTATGCTCACCATAGCTTGCCGTACTGCCAGGTAATATAGTGTAGTGCCATCGAGTCCTGTTATGTTGGTCATAAAGCTTTCACAACTGAATGAGTATATCCTGTCCATAAAGTGTGGGCGAGTTAATTTGTTCGCCCACATAATTAAATTCTCTCTACCTGTGACGTTTCTCACGTGATAAATTTTACCAGGCTCTCCTCTTTCCTTTCGATTTTTCATTCATCCACGGGGAGAGCCTGGGAATGAGGCTACTATTGTCATATGTCTAACTCACACGAATGTACAGGAGTCAATGGGAGCCTTGCAGGTACACACAGTTTATGAAACCGACTACAAGTCTTATGAGAATCTGTATCAAGTACTACAATTCATGTGATTCATATCAGGTACTGCAAGTCACGTGCGCTACGCCTGAATGAAATCGAAGGCTCTGTATGATAAAATCATTGTCATCATAGTACCATGCTATACCGGATAAGATATCACTTGTTTGTTGCCATTGGCGATACAGAAAGCAATGAACTTGAGTTTTTTTTCAGTACAGCTTTGTACCATGGTTGAAACTAATAGCTATTCTCCAACAAGGGGATATAAGATTTTATTGGAGCATGGGCATATATTGGAAGATCATAGTACTATCCAGCCTCATTCCTAGCTTAACAACGCACGAGTACGACACTTGGTTATAGGCAGAAACTAGTGGATTCTGCTTTTGTTTTGATGGTATGTATAAATCATGGTTTCATTCGTTATGTACAAGTATCTGATTACTGATGGTGTCCGAAAATTACTCACTTACTACTGAACACATTGACCATGTGTGTGCACTTACTATAAATGCATAAAAAATACCAGCGTGTGTGTTAGCATCACGCATGAAGTAAACACTGCATTTGTACTTACTGGATACTTGACTGAATACTTCAGTCACTCTGCTATCATTGAAACCACCATTCTGAAGAGAACAGGGAAGGGGGGAGAGAAGATGATAGTTTCACATTAAGCAGTTGTTCAAGGCTGACATTGGTTTTGCACAGCATCTCTTTTACTTCTCTCTCCCTTGTCCCATGTCACTCTCCCCGCTTCCTGTTTCTCCCTCCCCTCCACATGCTTATGTTCCATCTACTGCTATTTGTCTATTCGGTTGGTTCTAGGATTATGTCATTTAAGCAACCCAGAAGTCAGATTACAGATCACATACCAGTACTATACAGCAGGATATTTTTGTGATTTTTGCAATCAAGCACCAGCATGTGGAAATTTCTTCCTGCAATTTTTTTTTGCTGGCAACGAGTTGAGAAAGCTGAGCACATTGCTGTTGAGCCACGGATCCACTAACTCAACAGAGAATTGACCCACCTAGTCATAGAAACATCTAGCAACTGCGAAAAAATCTTCTTCTACAATCAATCAACGCGCCTTTTGTTACCACAACTGCAAAAGGATCCTTGGAGTTAGCTTGCTCCCTTTGGCATGATAGTTCTTCGCTGACAGCGACCCACACACTCTGATAAGTGTGGTAGCCTCTTACCATCATTTTGACGTTGAAGTGCACACTGAGTTCCCTAGCATGCAGCCAGACCCAACCCGGTCTAGACTATTCCCCAGCAGGGTTGCCATTTCCACGTGTGAAATTGTAGGGGGTGTGGTCACAGATTGTGACTTTGTCACAAAATTAAAAATCATGAAATTTCCCACTGGCTGTTGGTGATTTGTGAAAATTTTTATGGTTGTAAAATTTCCCACTTATGGTAATGTAAATTCTATTTCTTGGTAAGACAACCTCCTCCCCCTCCCTCTCAGCCACCCTCTCTTTCTCCTTTCCTTCATCCCTCCTTCCCCCTCCCTCCGTCTGTCCCTCTGTCCCTCCCTCCCTCCCTCCCTCTAGCCTTGTCCCCAGGTCCCGCCCAAACATTGCGAAAAGGGGCCTGGTCGTATGTGCTGAGTCAGCATATTATGTAGCCAGCTACTGTTGACGATGGCATTACAGAGTAGATGAACAGATCTTGCTACGGAGCGACTACAGACAAATCCTGTGAGGCAAGAGCAGCAACCTAGCAAGCGTAACTACGCTCTAAGTTTCTGAAATCCGAGGTTTATGGAAAGTCTGCTAGCCTCGTTCCCATTTTCAAATGGTCTTGGAACGAGTCTACTACTTTCACGTGTCAAGAATTTAGTAATTGGTAATGGACGAACATGATTCCTCTACTCCAAATGAAGACTGCTGACACAGCACATACGGAAATTTTTGCAAGTGTGACCAGGCCCTTTTCCCAATTTTTGGGCAGGGCCTGGGGACAAGGCTACCCTCCCTCCCTCCCTCCCTCCCTCTTCCACTATACGCACAACTCACAGGGTCACTGGAGTAGAGTCTTACAAAGAACACATATGGCTGATTTTCATGAAGAGGGGAATTCACAAATTCCATACTACCCAGAGTGTAACGCTGATGATCCCCAATGATAAATGTTCTCTCGTAGTTGGTCACACTAATAGCAGCTGCAGCGTAGGTGGAGAGTCGGTTCTCAACATATGGACGAAGTGTGTTATCGGGGACAGCTGTCCTGGTGTTCATGTTTGGCGTACCATTGGGTACCACAACTACCTTGTAGTGACTGAAGGGAGGAGAGGGAGGGAAATAGGGGGGAAGGAAAGGAGGTAGAAACGGAAGGAGAAAGGGAGGAAGAGAGGGAGAGGAGGAGGGAGGAAGGGAGGGAGAGAGGAAAGAAGGGAGGAAGAGAAGGAGGAAGGGAGGGTGAGAGTGAGGAAGGGATTGAGGAAAAGAGGAAAGAAGGGAGGGAGGGAGAAGGGGAAGAGAAGAGGGAAGAAAATGAGGGGTGAGAGTGAGGAATGGAGGAAAAGAGGAAGGAAGGGAGGGGGGGAGAAGGGGAAGAGAAGAGGGAAGAAAATTGGGGGGGAAGGTAGGGCAAGAGGAAGGGGAGGGAGTGAGAGAGCAGGTAGGGAAGAAGGGAGAACAGGAAGAAAAAGAGGGGGGAAGTGGAAGAGGAGGGGGGAGGGAGGGAATGGAAGAGAGTGAGGGTCATACAATTGCCATAAGAATCAGCTAGCCTACTCCTTTCTTGTGGGGGGTGAGCTGGGCCTAATGGAGGGCTAGAGCTTCTCAAGCATTAGGCACATGCAACCAGTAATTAGCTTGTCCCCGACTATAATGACACATTGTCCAAAGCTTGGGGGTAAATCACTGGGGGCGGAGCCTCCAGGTATTGGCCCAGCTCAGATCACGTCTAATTAAGACGGAGAAATGTAGTCTGAAGAGGGGGTTGGGTACATGGGTGGGAAAATTTTTGAGTAGATACAGGCGAAAAAGGTAGCTGCAATGGCTAACAATGAGTGCAAAGGCGGTTGCCAAGGACAAGCGTGGACTGAGCATGCGCAAAGCCCGCCCAGTATTACGTAATTGCATGTGCTCAAGAGCCGTTTGTCGATTAACCTTGTTTAACTAGCATTAAACATCATTTAATCTCCTTATACTGTGCGTATACATGGCTGCTGGATGCAATCCACGCATTATACCATACTCCTTTCTTGTGGGGGGTGAGCTGGGCCTAATGGAGGGCTAGAGCTTCTCAAGCATTAGGCACATGCAACCAGTAATTAGCTTGTCCCCGACTATAATGACACATTGTCCGAAGCTTGGGGGTAAATCACTGGGGGCGGAGCCTCCAGGTATTGGCCCATGGACGAAGTCTTACCCCCAAGAGAGGAGAGGTAGGTAGGATTTTGATTAGTGTACATAATGTGACTTTATAACAATACTTGATCTCAGTGTCATGACCAGTTAAATGGTTGCTGCCCATGATTAAGCAATGGCAGAAAATCAAGAAGAGTAACCTACCTAAGCAGTAGGATCAGTTTATCAATGAAACAGCAAACGGAGCCTGGGCAGTGGCAATTTTATGCTGCCATAAATGAAAGGGGGCACACTGATCATTCGCTCTCTTCAGCTTCGTGCACTAGCTGGTACTATTGCTTAAGGGGGAAGAAACCGCTTAGCCAACTTAACATTGAAATTGCCTTCTGCAATATCCCTGCTTGTCTCGGCAACAGGCATCCTCTAATAAATGCTGTGGAACAAGCACTCAACCATTAAACTCAGTGGCCAACCCACTACAGTAGATAGAGAGAGAGACTACATATGGAGCTGCAATCATAGACATAACCTTGTAGCTTGTCGTGGCAGAAGCAGCAACAGAAAGACGTAGTGGTTATGGTGTGGCAAGCATTACACATAACTTAATGGTTATATAGCTCATCTTGACAGGCGTCCTTTGGGAATACTGTGGAGCAAGCATTCGAGCATCTTAACTCAGTGGCCGACACACTACAGCAGATGGGAAATGTTATGGCATATCATGGCTATAAGCAGCAAGCATTGGCCATAATCTTGCGGTTATGGAGCAGCAGCATTAGATATAACCTACTGGTTATGGTGTGGCAAGGATTAGACATAAACTAGTGGTTACAGAGTAGCACACATTCGGCATAGCCAAGTGGTTATGCTGCGGCAAGCATTAGGTATCACCAGCAAGCGTCAGACATAACCTTGTTGTAGGGTATGTAGCAGCAATTATCTTTGTGGATATCGTACAGGGACAATCTGGTGGTTATGGTATGCCAAGCATGGTGCAGTGGCTGTATGTGTAATCCTGCGGTTACACATGGTTCAGGGGCAACCAGTATCTTTGTTGCAGTTGGAGCCATTTGGTCCAATAAATGCGACAACTTATGTGGTCCTGAATTGTAAGCAGTGAAAAACTTGTTTGCGACAAGACCATTGGCAGAGCCTGCCAAATGGACTGCTGATAGGATCATATCAAATTTTGCCACAATGAAATACAAGCATCACATCAAGCACGTCACTGTATAGGATCCTTACTGGTGCCGGCCGGTATTTATAATATGAACAACAGCCCCATTATCGCATCGGCATACAACAGACTGGTTAGCCCATTGGGCACCCCAAATACCCGCAGCTATAACAATTGGTAACAGCTCTTTAACAGTTATGTGGCTGTCGATGATTGCTGCAGGCCATTGAAGCTGAAACCAAGAATGAAGGCACCGCAGCCCCATGAGCCGGAGGCATCAGACGTAAGGATACATCTGGCGTGCTTTTTGCATCATGGATAGGCCAATCCATTGTGTGATGAAATGGGCCCAGCATAAAATATTGGAGCAGGCTTCGATGTTCAGCCTGATGAATCCCCTGGCTGGGCGATGGAGAGCAGACTTTAGCAAATCAATGAGGCAGCGAATAAAATTACAGCCTGGGCGAACAACGATGCTGGCATCATGCAGTTGTCCCACCAGTGACTCTAGATCCCTTCATTTAGATGGCTCCACTTCTGAAGTGTGGATTGAAGGCACTCAAGCTTCAACTGGCAGGGATTGATTTCTTGTCATGCATGCCTGAGCAGGTGGAGAACCCAAGTAAAGATACAGCAGTAAATAAGCATTGTCAAGGATTTGACCACTGATATGTATGCTTCTGAATGTGAATGATTGCAAGATCACAGGAATGGTGAGATGCTGTTAGTAATGGTAGGCAAACCAAATTAATGTAGTAGCAGAGAGCGTTTTTATTTATTATTATTATTATTTTTTTTTTCACCTTACACATGCCTGCATGATCTTGTGGAGAGCCACTAAACAACTAAACAAGCATCGTTGTACAAGAGGAAGCAATGATTACAGATATGCCTGTCAGAGAATCGCAAATTATAGCAATAATGAAGGCCGAGTAATGAAAGGCAAACTAGAAGGCAACAGCAGAAGAGCAATTATTTTATTTATTTCCACTCACCTATGTGCCATGCAAGTTGAGAACAGAAGGTACAGACACAGCAGCTAAACAAGCATTGTTGTACTTATACCGATACATGCTTGCCATGAATGTGAACAGAGAAAGGATCATATAGCAGTGATGAGGGACTGTGCATATCGATAGAATGTAATAGCAGTGAGCATTTTTCTTGTCACATGCCTGGGCATGTGGAGAACAGGAACTATCACAACTTAATATACATTGCCAGCAAAAGGATGCTTTGATCACTGACATGCCTGCTATTGAATGCAAGCGTTTGAATGATCGTAGTGATGATGAGATAGGCAAACTACAATGTAATAACAGAGAGCATTCTTTTAAGAGGGGCTTTGGTCACTGATATGCCTGCAGGTGAATGTGAACATTGCAAATCCTAAGAGTTATGAGTAATGAAAGGCAAATTAGACTGCTATGGCAGGAAGCATTTTTGGTTTGTTTGTTTGCTTGTTTTCTCTTTTCTTTTTTTTAGGAAACACAAATACAGCAACTAAACAAGCATTGTTGTACAATGAGATGAGGCTTTCATGTCAATGATTGCTGATATTTTTGCCAGTGAGCGTGAACAATGAGCAAATCATAGCAATGAAGAGGGGTTATGGGTAATGATGGGCAAGCTAGTAATAGCAGAGAGCATGTTTTCATATCACGCATGCCTGAGCATGTGGAGGACAGGAGATATAACTTAGCGGAAAATAAGCATTGTTAGAATAGATCATAAGTAAATGAGGAGCCATAAGTAGTAATAGGCAGACAATGTAATAGCAGAGAGCATTTTCTTGTCACACATGCCAGAGCATGTGGAGAACAGGAGATATAGATACATACATGCAGTAAGAGAATAAGCATTGCTGTGCAATAAGAGGAGGCTTTAGCCTCAGTGATCACTGATAGGCTTACCAGTGAATGTTAACATTTGCAAAGCAACATCACAGTGATGACGAGACACTATGATTAATGATAGACATATGTAGAAGCAGTGAGCATTTTTTTTTTTTTTCTAGTCACACGTCAGGAAAATGTGAGAATGGAGAATGTGAAGGTTATGATGAAGCAGACACAACTTGATAGCTGCGATGAAGCAGACAATGTTCTGATTATGGAGCAGCAAGCCTTGGACAATACTTGATCAGAAGTGGGATAACCCAGTACATTGGCTAGCGTGTGCATTGCTGCAGCCCTTGTAGGTACAAGTAACAGTTATGGAGTGGGAATCAGTGTAACCTAGCGGTTGCAGATCAGCAGGAAGTGGGCATGACCTGACAGTTGTGATGCAGGCATAGCCTGGCCATTGGGGATGGGTGACTATATATTTGGCAGCCAGCAGTCAGGAGCCACAGAAAGTTACCAGATTGAGGGTATTTAAAGTGTGATGTGTGACGGCACCATGGTTAGGTAGATGGAGGATGAAGATAAGGTCTGAGTGCTGGGACCAGAGTATGAAACCCTGGTGAGACTGTGCATAGAGGGGTGGGAATAGTGCCACATGTTGGGTGAGAGATCGCTGGACAAAAAGGCATAGGCATTAATTAGTCCAATGGAATAGTATTTGGCATGCAGTAATGGCTGAGTTGGGGCGGTTACATACGGAGTGCCAGGCGTTATGGGTAGCCTAGTAAGTTAGTGTAATGTGATATGAATATGTGATAAGGTACGCAAGCCTGCTTAGCTTTGCAGCAGCAGTGCAATGAGCACCTAGAATAAACCGGTGATAATGTTAAGGTGGACAATGTGTGCAATCTGGAACAGTGGGCATTGGGCATAGCTTGGTGATTATGGTTCAGTGGCATAGCCTGGCGGTTGTCGTGAGATGCATTGAGCATAACCTGGCACCACTGTTAGGGGTGCATACCCAGGTGTGATCATTGTAAGCAGTGTAGAGAAGAATGCAATAGACCAAGCAGACCCTTCTGCTTGGTCAATCACTACTATCAACCGTATATCTTTTGGGGCCGAATAGCCAACCAAATAGAATCTGACTGGTTGAGGTGTGATGGGCACTAGGACGTGCAGCTTGTGTTAAGCAGACATTGTAAATTGGCATGTATAGCACGTGACCTGCATGGTAGCTGTAATGAACGAGCACTGGGCATTGGACATAACCTAGCTTTGGAATTGGCAAGTATTTGTACGTTGGGCATTTGGAAGCTCAGGACATTGACCGGGATGTTGTTAAGTTATTCGCATTTGAGGGCAATTATCAACGACCATTGGCAGCAACTCCACCTGCGATGCTAGTGGCTTAACCCATGCAGATGAGGTGTAAGGAGGCTGGATTAGTTCAAGATAAATAACTGATAACAGCTAACTAAGCAGTTTCTACTTGTTCTTTGCTGGTAGCTTGTCGACAGTTATAAATTAGCTCCAGTTTCCTGCGTCCTGCTTCCTGCTTAGGCTTCGTATCATCACAGACTTAGTGATATCTTGTCACACATCTGGAACAGCCACCTAGAGCATATACTAGATGTGTGTCGCATATATGCAGAATATGCAGATCCAAGGTTAGTAGGTGGTTGGCATTTGGCATAATTTGGTGCGGCAGTAGTGTATGTGTAGCAGATATTGGCACAATCTGGTGGTTATGGTGCGGAGACAACCTGACAGTTGTGGTAAAGCAAGCATTACGCATGCATACCCTAGCAGGTTTGGTATAGCAAGCAATGAGAATAGCCTAATAGTTATGATGCCACAAGTGTTATGGTTATAGAGTGCCAAACAACCTAGCAGTCGTCGTGCAGAGAAAACATAATGGTTAAGATGCGGCAAGCATTGGTGGATGTGGTGCAGGGAATTAGGCATAACCTAGTGGTCGTGAGCATTAGTTGCAGGTTATAGAGCAAGCATTGGGCATAACTTTGTGGTTATATGGAGCAGCGAGCCGCATAACTATGAAGCAGCAAGCATTGGGCATAACCAAGTGGCAAGCTTTTGGCATAACTTTGCAGTTATGGAGCAGCAAACATTGGGCATAACCCAGCAGTTATGGAGTAGCAATCACTAGGTATAAGCAAGTGGTTATGGAGTAGCAAGCATTGGGCATAACCCAGTGGTTATGGAGCAGCAAGCATTGGGCATAACCCAGCGGTTATGGAGCAGCCAGCATTTGGGCGTAAGCAAGCGGTTATGGAGCAGCAAGCATTTGGGTGTAAGCAAGCGGTTATGGAGTAGCAAGCACTAGGCATAAGCAAGCGGTTATGGACCAACAAGCATTGGGAATAACCAAGTGGTTACGAAGCAAGCTTTGGCATAACTTTGCAGTTATGGAGCAGCACAGGGGTAACCAAGTGGTTATGGAGCAGCAAACATTGGGCATAACCATGGAGTAGCAAGCACAGGCATAACCAAGTGGTTATGGGGCAGCGAGCATTAGGCATAACTGAGCAGTTATGGAGCAGCAAGCAATAGGCGTAATGGAGTGGTTATGAGGCAGCAAGCATTAAGCATAACCGAGTGGTTATGGAGCAGCAAGCAACAGGTGTAACCGAGAGATTATGGACCAGCAAGCATTGGGCATAACCAAGTGGTTATGGAGCAAGCTTTGGCATAACTTTGCAGTTATGGAGTAGCAAGCATCAAGCAGTTATGCAGCAGCAAGCATTGGGCATAACCAAGTGACTATGGAGCAGCAAGCATTGGGCTTAACTTAGTGGTTATGAAGGAGCAAGCATTTGACATAACCTAGTGGTTACGGAGCAAGCATGTATTAGGCATAACTGTATGGTTATGAAGCAGCAGGGATTTAGCATGACCTAGCTTTTGTGAGCAATACGTGTTACATAACCTGGCGGTTATAGAGCAGCAAGCATTCTACATAACCCAGTGGTTATGGAGCAACAAGTATTAGGCATAACCTTGCAATTAGCAGTAGACATTTTAGCATAACCTCATGCGTATGGCGCAGCAGGGGTTCAGCATAACCTATAGTGATTATGGATATTTGGCATAACCTAGTGGTTATGGAGCAAGCAAGTGTAAACTGGTAGTAGATCAGCAAGCATTCGGCAAAACGCTTGAGGCACAACCTTGAGGTTAGAAAGTGAATTCATTAGTTATACTGACCTGTGAACAGCAAGCATTAAAACTAACCTAGTGGTAATGGAGCGGCAAGTATTCAGCATAACCTAGAGCTCATGGAGCAGCAAGTATTACGGCACAACCATGAATATGGAGCGGCCAACATTAACCAAGGCATAACCAAGTGGTTATGGTGCAGCAAGCATAAGGCATAAGCTACCTACTAATAGGAATCGATAGCTATACATACCAGCTTGCAGGAGGATGCCTGAGAAGAGAACGCGAGGTGGGGGTGGTGCTCTCGCGGGCGGCGAATTCAGGTAGCGGGAGTACCGGTATCTGTAATTGGAGCGCTGTTAGCCGCTAGCACTCAAAGCGGCGTCTGGCATGGCTTGTGAAGTCGCCGTGACTGACTGTTCAGCGAAATGGAGAAAATTTTTGAGTAGATACAGGCGAAAAAGGTAGCTGCAATGGCTAACAATGAGTGCAAAGGCGGTTGCCAAGGACAAGCGTGGACTGAGCATGCGCAAAGCCCGCCCAGTATTACGTAATTGCATGTGCTCAAGAGCCGTTTGTCGATTAACCTTGTTTAACTAGCATTAAACATCATTTGTCTGAAAATTGGTCTACTATACCTAGTAAAACAATAGTTGGTGGCTGAGCTTTGAAATTACATTTCCAGCTTCGTTAGTCCTTGGACAAACTCCAAAAGTCATAGGAAGCCATTATCAGGCATTGTCAGGTTTGGATCTCAAAGAAGAGTCAGTCAAGTCACACTGGTTCAGGACAGTGTTTGGAAAGAATTATCAATGAACCTTGAATTCACATATACAAATAAGTTGAGTAGTCAATGTATATATGAACAGCAATTTCAGGGGCCTCTCGCAGTTTATTGTCAAGTTGGTGTATTGATCCTCTCAGTCTGCATGTGAACACAAGACATTAACAATGGCATGATAACAAAGGCAGACAGAAACTAAGTAAACACCTTTATGTAGTGGTACTGGTTTTAGTCCCACTACCTCTACCAAGCCAAAGGTGCATAAATCTGCAAAGTGACAAAGCAGAGACAGCTAGGGTATGACCTTGGGTCATAAGGCTTTAATAGATGCTGTTGTATGGCCTCACATACAAGTATGTTGTATTCCAGTATCACCAGCTACAAAACATGAATGTACATCTTGGAAGTCCACAGCTTCAAATGTGACAGAATCACATGCCATTTTATCTTTGAGGTTCACATGGCCTTTAGGTTTTGACAAAACAGGTCATATGGCTTCCAATGTATAACTATTTTAGTATTTACTCTCAGAACAAGTGACTTTCTAAAAGCAGCCAAGGAAATAGCCACATATTCTCACTTAACTCAAGGCAAACTTCAATTTCATTATGCCTACTGGAGGTTGTGAGGCAACATCCTGCTTTTCTATGGAGCATAGTACAGGTATTCTAAACTAGTGACTTTCAACAAGCATTTTAAAAGGTGACCACATGTAATCAACAAGGCAACAATAAACCAAGGTGCAGTGTCTTTGAAACTCACTTGTATATCTGGAAACAGAGCTTGAGCGAATCGGCGAAATAGCACGAAAAATTAAACTCTTGCAACTGATTAGTCTCGCGTAGCCAGACTCTCACACGATTCGTGTGAGAGTCTGGCTACGCGAGACTAGCAACTGATATGGGTCTGTTACAATCTGAGGCCGTTGCTGGCACGTTAAGAAGGGTGGTCGGAACTAACAACTGTGCGGATGCAAAAGTATGCAAAAAGCTGTTCGCACGTGAGCACATTACGTAATCCCAAATAATTGTTCTTGCCATGCCCCACCCTCTATGTACATATACACTTAGAGTGTTGTACGCATGTGGCTGAGAGTTTGTACCCTCTGTATATTTCCTTCCAATTACATGGAATGGTATCCCCCCCCCTCCGACGCCCCGGAGAAATCATCACCGTTTCTACTAACTAGAGATTCCAGACCAAAACGCTCATCTAGTACTAGCAGATGAACAACTATTCCAACCATATACTTATTTTAGTGTTACTCTATATCTTCATTTTCACGTTGTCAACCCTAACTAATGTTCTTAGTAGTTACTTGAACGAAGTCAAGAGGCAGTAATTTGAACAGAGCAGCAAAATGAATAGTGTATTCAAGTATCTCGTCTCCATTGTTCATCTCCGCTCCCTGTCGATTTGCTGATACACTCCAACCAATTGCCAACATAAGGAAACAGCATCTTACTCTGACGTGCGTTGATTCAACCTTAGTGCCTTCAGGACCGTTGACATACACTGATCTGCCGTCAGGTGGCTGGCCTACAGTGGGAACAAATTTTTCAGAGTGGATCCAAATATATCAGAAAAATTTGTTCCGGGGGGAACCAAGCAAGATCATGGGCTGGATTCGCTGCCATTTGAGTTTTACCTTAGCAAGATCATGGGCTGGATTTGCTGCCGTTTGAGTTTTACCTTAGCAAGATCATGGGCTGGATTCGCTGCCGTTTGAGTTTTACCTTAGCAAGATCATGGGCTGGATTCGCTGCCGTTTGAGTTTTACCTTAGCAAGATCATGGGCTGGATTCGCTGCTGTTTGAGTTTTACCTTAGCAAGATCATGGGCTGGATTCGCTGCCGTTTGAGTTTTACCTTAGCAAGATCATGGGCTGGATTCGCTGCCGTTTGAGTTTTACCTTAGCAAGATCATGGGCTGGATTCGCTGCCGTTTGAGTTTTACCTTAGCAAGATCATGGGCTGGATTCGCTGCCGTTTGAGTTTTACTTTAGAGCATTCAATCGAAAAGTTATTTTCCCAAGCTCAAGTTGGCAACAGACAAGGGGACACTTCCAAACTATTTTTAAAAATTAGCATCATTATGACGTTAAGTGTTGGACCCCCTCCCCCCCCCCCCCCTCTTAGTGTCATGGTAAAAGTAGCTGATAGTCATACCTGGACTTGAAGACAGTGGCAGATATACATGTAGGACAGTCTAAAAAGGGTGGTTCGAAGTTTATGCTAAAATTAGCGTCATGGCCCTAACCCCCTCCCCCCCTTAGCGTCATACATAGTTTGGAAGTGTCCCCTAACCTTCTCTTCAATTATGCAGAAGCCAACTGAAAAGCCAACTGAGAAGCCAACTGAGAAGCCACTGAGAGGGAAATGTGTTCGGCGGGACATTTTCCCCAGGGAAACACATATCACTGTAACACCGTGCTTGCTGGTCAATGCGCGATTCGCATGTGCACTAGTCTCTTCGCAATTCCCTAGTGATATACAAGTTTTCCCCCAAACAGATATCATGCACTAGTGTATTTGGCAGCATTAGTGTCAGTGATACATGTTTCCATGCTGGGTGAACTGTTCCCCTGTCAAAGGTATAAGAGAGTGGTATATCTCAAAACAGTATTTATATCAAATATATGAGATAGATATCAAGTACTTCACTGTATATGTAGGTGCAATTATTTTAAAAAGCAAAAACATACAGCAGAGTGTGCAGATGCAAAATTATAGAAATCAGTTTTCTGTCTTCCATGGATCACCAGGTGGTTGAAGGTAAAGCCACTTTTTCGTCCAACAGCTGGCACAGTCTCTTCCCATGGTTGTGGGAAGGGCTAATGGACACCACGTAGGTAAGGCGCTGCATTCAGTTGCTTACCTATAGCTACACTAAAAATACAGCTTTAGTAACGCCAAGATGGTCAGTTTTTATGCCCTGTCGGTACAGTTTATCTGTGCTGGTCAGTTGTCATGTGATAGAAAATCAGGAAATTGGCTTCACAAAGGGCTCAAAATCTGGTATATGAAGAGTAGGGAGGGCACACCAAAAAGTAGGTAGGGATTATATAAAAGTCAAGGTACATATACAGAGCCCTATCCCTACATCTTTTTACACTACAGTTGTTACTCTATAGTGTGAAAGGGATGCAGGGAGGGGGCTTTGTATACTTTGTAAAAACTAACTGGTGATTGTCACTAACTGGTAGTTGTCTGTGAGAGTCACCAAAAATTGCCACAAATATCACTACCTAGCTGGTAGTGACGTTCACCATCTACTTTTTACCTTCACTTTTATATCATCCCTATACCTTGTTTGCATACTATTTGGTGTGCCCTCCCTACATCTTTTTTACATTTCTAATGTTCCTATTTTCTTTATAGCTATTTATTGCAGAACAGCACAATATAGTGACCTCAAAGATGCATTTTACAACATGTACGAGGACAAACCTCTCAGTAAAAATACAAATCATGGTCATAGGGTGAGTTCGGGGCTTGCAGCTAGCAATGACACAATGAAACAGAATATTGTGGATAGACAGGTATACATGTGGTGACAACCAGTTATACTACTATATGAAGTTCAATACCTCTAGCTCTACAGGAAATTCAGTATTTGTTACGTTTGTAGGTACTGGTTGAGGAAATCCTTCATTCTCCTGGCTTACTGGTGAGTCCATAAGCAGAACACTGTGTGACAGGAATCTCATATTCTGGGTTCTGATACCCAGAGGGGTTCTCATACTTAAAAGGAATATCATATTCCGGGTTCTGATACCCAGAGGGGTTCTCATACTTAAAAGGAATATCATATTCCGGGTTCTGATACCCAGAGGGGTTCTCATACTTAAAAGGAATATCATATTCTGGGTTCTGATACTCAGAGAGGTCCTCATACTCATGGCCTAACTTTGTTAACTCGTATGCTTCACACTGTGTGGTTGTGATGTCCTTGTCTCCTGACTTAGCAACATGACCCCAGTTAGCTGGTTCCTTCCTGAAGCCAGAAAAATACATGATTAACCTATTTGATGGCACAAGATCACAGTACTGGTCAAAATATCTGCATGCTAGCTGTGTACAGTCAATCTACCAGTGGAATGGAAGTTGACTATATGCAATATTTGCAAGAGAACCACAACTTGGTTTTGGTTTTAGTTCTAAAACAAAACCAATTTACATCCACTGTGTTTTTTTTTTATGCGGGTTCTTATCACAGCTATGCATAATTATAAGAAAAATCCCAAACCTCAAGTATGTAATGCAGGACTGCACAGCAGTTAGATTTAGAGTCACTGTAGTTTACAGAACCATAGATAATAGAGTCGTAACCGGGATTGGAAACATCTCACGTGATGCGCATATATTCCATAGTTAAACGCGCGGACACTCCGCGTTGCAGCTGTGGGTTGCCTTGAGGGAGAAGGAGCGACCGACCGACAAGCAAAAAAGCTTCAGAAGCGAGAAGTGTACTGAAGCTGGTGAGTTTTGTGGGGTACTATGCGGTTTGGGAAGGGTTGCGCTACAATTAGAACTAAAATTTGTGTCTGATAGTTGATTCTGGTGTAGTCATTTTAAAGCTTTAAACAAGCGCCTCTGTTTAGTTAATCTTTTGTGAAGCAGTTGCTCTCAGTGTAGGTTTATGGCTTTAGTTTAGAACGTTTCAGAAGAAAGCTCCGAGTCTGAAGTATTGCATAGTAATAATTTGTGATGCTAGAAACATTTTTTCCTTCAGTTACAGAAGCTATACTGCCATATTTAGCCTACGGTAGGTAAAGAAGTTTGTGAAGCAGTTGCTCTCAGTGTAGGTTTATGGCTTTGGTTTAGAACATTTCAGAAGAAAGCTCTGAGTCTGAAGTATTGCATGGTAATATTACACAATGCCATAAACTTTCTTGGGGAGCAGTTTGTGGGGGAGAGATTATGGACATTTCATTTTTGATGTAGGCCTAGCTCTTGTCTAGTCTTGTTTCCAGACCACTTTTTTTTTGCCCGCTGAAAAGTAGTCTGGGTACGAGACTAGTGTCGCAAGCCAGACCCACTTCTGCAAGAAAGGAAGGGTCTGGTGAACTACATACACAAGCCGTGTCCCACCAGAATGCAATTAGCTGGATGATGTAACCAGATTTCAAATAATGCACTCTTGAATTACCTGTTGCGGAGTAAGCACACTCTCTGAGAAGTATAGTCAAAGTGTTTTTACAACTCCTGCAGTAGTGGAAAATATGTCCTAGCTCTCTTTCGCTTGTGTACGCAGTTCACCAGACCCTTCCCTTTATTTTTGCGGAAGTGGATCTGGCTTGCGAGACTAGTACGAGACTAGCTCTTGTCTTTGTGTAACAGTTATATAGTTTTTTTGGCTACATGTATGCACTCCCTGTACACATTACAGATATGGGTGGGAGAAAATTTTAGTTGGGCATGCATTGGCAAGAGAGAAGAGAAGAAACATGACGCACAAAACACAATCTTACTCCGTATCTGCAGGGAACCGCCAGTCATGATTACCATTCACAGTACCAATTCCATGACAGCTAGTTGATATCTAGCCACCAAGTCTGGTGCAAACTTATCGCTACGCTCCCAGCATTCCAAGCCCATGTTATGTTTTCACTCACCCTCAATGACTGATTCTTCTGATCCTGTGGACTCTGCTTCAACGACCCAATTCTCTGGTTTTCAGTGCCAAAGAGGTTGTGTACATGGCAACTCAACATTCAAGAGTTTGTTAGCAGTTACTTTGTACAACTGTATAGTGTATTAGTGTGTGTATTTATTAGTGCATTGCCATTGTTATGTGCTCTTGCAACTTCAGTGTACATGCATGAGGAGCCTCTCTAGTCGTGCTCCATCTTTTGTAGCTGTAGTGTATAGTTACTCCAGCTGCATGTAAACCACTGCATCTGAGCGTCCGACGCGATAAACACGCACTGGTTTCATGGCTCCGGACCGCCACGCTCACCTCACCTTATTATGTGCGTTACCGGAAGTACTACTTCCAGTAACGCGGAATGGCCGCGTTAATTGAGATGTTTCCAATCCCGGTTACGACTCTATTATCTATGACAGAACACAACTATATTACAATGGTCTAGTTCAAATTCAGCAATACATGCATGTAAAAGACTCAGATTCCTGCACTAACTGTTTGGTTCTCACTTCTTTAAATAGCAGCAGTAGCAGACACAGCCCAGGAATATTAGGAGGAAAACAAGAAGGATGACACCTGTTACTCCCAATGTCACCATCAATGACAGGGTCAGGATTGAAGTTGGCTCCATTGTGGCAAAATTTGTGGGGGCTGAGGAGGTGGGAGTTGAGGAGAGGGGAAGGGAGGAGGTGGGAAGGAAAGAGGTGGGAAGTACAGAGGTGGGAGAGAAGGTAGAGGGTGAGTGGCTGGATGAATTGAAGGATGGTGAAATTGTTGAAGTTGATCCTGATGATAGTAAAGTTGAAGACATTGTACTCTCAGTTGTCAAGCTGCTATTACTGTCATTGCTCATGTCACCGCTACCACTGTTGATCGACACAGTCATGTTACTACCGTTTCCCATGTTCTGTTCATTTGAACCACCACATCTGCTGGCTCCCACCAGGAAAATGACCAGGATTGGTACCACCACCGCTATATCTGTGCCAGTCTTGCCATGCATGTCTGCAGATCATGTGAGATGGAAGAAAAACTAGAATTAAACAACCCACATAATGGATGTTAAAAGGTTGTACACCATGCTATTTGCTTTTCAAACAAAGTATATATATCTTGGGTGTGTGGGTCAATTCACATAATTACTTGTGTGGGTGGTTGTACTCAGAAGAGAACTGCTGCAGTTTAATTTGTACACAGACGAAAGAGCAAGGGCTGTGTACAGAAAACTGCTGCAGCTTAATTTGTACACAGACGAAAGAACACGGATTGTGTACAGAAAACTGCTGCAGCTTAATTTGTACACAGACGAAAGAGCAAGGGCTGTGTACAGAAAACTGCTGCAGCTTAATTTGTACACAGACGAAAGAACACGGATTGTGTACAGAAAACTGCTGCAGCTTAATTTGTACACAGACGAAAGAGCAAGGGCTGTGTACAGAAAACTGCTGCAGCTTAATTTGTACACAGACGAAAGAACACGGATTGTGTACAGAAAACTGCTGCAGCTTAATTTGTACACAGACGAAAGAACACGGATTGTGTACAGAAAACTGCTGCAGCTTAATTTGTACACAGACGAAAGAACACGGATTGTGTACAGAAAACTGCTGCAGCTTAATTTGTACACAGACGAAAGAGCAAGGGCTGTGTACAGAAAACTGCTGCAGCTTAATTTGTACACAGATGAAAGAACACGGATTGTGTACAGAAAACTGCTGCAGCTTAATTTGTACACAGACGAAAGAACACGGATTGTGTACAGAAAACTGCTGCAGCTTAATTTGTACACAGACGAAAGAACACGGATTGTGTACAGAAAACTGCTGCAGCTTAATTTGTACACAGACGAAAGAGCAAGGGCTGTGTACAGAAAACTGCTGCAGCTTAATTTGTACACAGATGAAAGAACACGGATTGTGTACAGAAAACTGCTGCAGCTTAATTTGTACACAGACGAAAGAACACGGATTGTGTACAGAAAACTGCTGCAGCTTAATTTGTACACAGACGAAAGAACACGGATTGTGTACAGAAAACTGCTGCAGCTTAATTTGTACACAGACGAAAGAGCAAGGGCTGTGTACAGAAAACTGCTGCAGCTTAATTTGTACACAGACGAAAGAACACGGATTGTGTACAGAAAACTGCTGCAGCTTAATTTGTACACAGACGAAAGAACACGGATTGTGTACAGAAAACTGCTGCAGCTTAATTTGTACACAGATGAAAGAACACGGATTGTGTACAGAAAACTGCTGCAGCTTAATTTGTACACAGACGAAAGAACACGGATTGTGTACAGAAAACTGCTGCAGCTTAATTTGTACACAGACGAAAGAGCAAGGGCTGTGTACAGAAAACTGCTGCAGCTTAATTTGTACACAGACAAAAGAACACGGATTGTGTACAGAAAACTGCTGCAGCTTAATTTGTACACAGACGAAAGAGCAAGGGCTGTGTACAGAAAACTGCTGCAGCTTAATTTGTACACAGATGAAAGAACACGGATTGTGTACAGAAAACTGCTGCAGCTTAATTTGTACACAGACTAAAGAACATGGGTTGTGTACTAATAACATGGTTCCTGTCCCATTCTTAGGATTTCAGTCCCAGTTGAATTTGGTCCTAATAATTATATAATCAATGCCACATTTCCCTGTTACAAGGTAGGCCTAGATATGTTGTTATGTAGAGAGTCACCAACTGCTCAGGACACGTTTCAGCCAATACCAATCATCAGCTGCTGGGGTGACAGGTAGTCATGTAATACATGTAAGGGTCACTTCCTCTGGCTTGAGTTGAGTTAACAATAGTAAAAGCTTGGCAGTGGGTGGAGCTGGTACGCAGCACACAAAGATCAATTGTACCAGCAGAATTGACACCTGTTACTCCCAATGTCACTTTCAATGACAGGGTCAGGATTGAAGTTGGCTCCATTGTGGCAAAATTTGTGGGGGCTGAGAAGGTGGGAGTTGAGGAGAGGGAAAGGGAGAGGTTGGGGGGGGGGGGGGGGGGGGGGGGGGTAGGAAGGATGTGGGGTGGGAAGGAAGAAGGAACCAGGAAGGAAGGAGATGGGAAGGAAGGAGGAGCCAGGAAGGAGATGGGAAGGAAGAAAGGATGTGGGGTGGGAAGGAAGGAGGAGCCAGGAAGGAAGGAGATAGGAAGGAAGGTGGTGGGACTCTGAGGAAGGAGGAGACAGGAAGGGAGGAGGTGGGGATGGAGGAGATGGGAAGGGGGGAGGTGGGGATGGAGGAGATGGGAAGGGGGGAGGTGGGGATGGAGGAGCCAGGAAGGGAGGAGGTGGGAAGGGAGGAGGTGGGGGTGGAGGAGCCAGGAAGGGAGGAGGTGGGGATGGAGGAGATGGGAAGGGACTCTGAGGAAGGAGGAGCCAGGAAGGGAGGAGGTGGGAAGGAAGGATGTGGGAAGGGGGGAGGTGGGACTCTGAGGAAGGAGGAGCCAGGAAGGGAGGAGGTGGGAAGGATGTGGGAGAGGAAGAAGAGGCTGAGTGGCCAAGAGATGAAAATGATGGTGAAAGTGCTGAGAGTAAAGTTGAAGACATTGTTAAGCTCTCAGTTGTCAAGTTGCTATAACTGTCGCTGCTCGTGTTGACAATGATGCTATCATTCATGAAGCCACTGTCAATTCCACTTTTACTCACGGTTTTTGAACTGCCACATGTGTTGGCTCCCACCAGGAACACGACTAGGATTGGTGCCACCACATCTGTGACAATCTTGCAATGTCTGTGAGATGGAATAAAAACTATCCTACATTCCCATCTTGAAATTTTAAGCATAATGGATCTTAAAAGGCATTACACCACACTTATTTGCTCTACAACCACGTGCACCCACACAAGTAATCTTGTGAATTGACACACACACTCGAGATGTATATACGTACAGCTACTTTGTTTGGAGCTACTCCTAAGAAAACCAACTTGCAGCTGCAGCTTTGTACACAAACAAAACGAGCAAGGGTTGTGTAATAACTTGGTTCTTGTCCCATTCCCAGGATATTTTGAATTACAATTTGGTGGCCCTCGATGAACCAAATTGCCACGTAAAAAGGTAAGCCTAGATGTCATTATGCAGAGTCATCCACTGCTCAGAACATGTCTCAGCCAATACTGTCTTCTAATGCCCAAGCTGGTAAGCTTGGTCACTTGTGCATTACAATGCTGCACTGCACTGATGAAGCCTACTTTAGGCCTTTGCCTGTGAGGTTTAAAATAAGCCTTGACACTACTTAGCATCTTGCCTAGCTCAGCTATAAGTGAACACAGGTTCAATGGTGTGAAACAAAAGGAGGAAAAGTGAAAAGCCAGCAGTCACTGGGAATCGAACCCAGGGCCCCTGGCTTGAGCCGTCAATGCTCTCACTGCTCTGGCCACTGAGCTACGGCAACCGGACAACCAGCTATGATACTGGGCAGTCACCAACCCTCACGATCCTCTATAAGTAGTGCACAGGTAGTGCCTTTGCACACCTGGCAACCACTCAGTATGTGCCATCAGAACTTCATTTAGGGGTATTCTCTCCATTGGGAAAGAAGTCGTGCTGAGTTGTTTTCTGACTCTAAATACTACCTGGCAGTCACAGCTCAGTGTTCAGAACCCTGGAAGCTCAAGCCATGGACCCTGAACTTGATTCCCACAGCAACTGCTGGCTCAGACCTTCCTCCACTTTTATCTCATATCATTGATCATGTGTTCATTAAAACCTTGAACCTGTTAACAGCTGTCCACAAGTTCAGCTATGAATATTTTAACACAAGATATGTAGACTCGATCTTTCTGCACAACTTATCACTGTCGGTCAGTTGCAGCTTTAAGTGTTGCTCGAACTAACTCCAGTACAAGTCACTCTCAACATCACTGCTATTCTGCAATTTTTATATGAAGGCTTAAATCCACATGGTTGCCATAGCTAATGCCTATACTACTACAGGAAGTCATCAAACTTGCAACATGTACAGTATACCACCTGTACGTATCTCATTACACCCACAATACATTGTAAAGTGTGTTTCAAAGTTTACAGGAAGGGTGGACATGTAGTAAAGAACAAACATCAACAAGTTAATAGTTCCTGTCTAGAGGCCAAAACAAACAAACATCAATAATCTAGTATGACTCATAGTTTCCCCATCTAGAGGCCAAAACAAACAAACATCAATAATCTAGTATGACTCATAGTTCCCCCATCTAGAGGCCAAAACAAACAAACATCAATAATCTAGTATGACTCATAGTTTCCCCATCTAGAGGCCAAAACAAACAAACATCAATAATCTAGTATGACTCATAGTTCCCATCTAGAGGCCAAAACAAACAAACATCAATAATGGGAAGAAGACTACTCAAATCCACATGCTCATGCCGTCTGTCGAAAGCACATGATAAGAAAGTGTTTCCTGGTCTTAGTTTGCACACATTTTCAAACATGTTTAGCTACTTCATGAGGCAAGTTGTGATACAATTTAGTAACTGTTTAGTAAACTCATTTCTATACAGTTGCAAGTGTCTGCATTCAGATCTCCATAAATATGTGATGAAATTTGTGCCATTTATAACTCCCTCCTTTGTTTCTTCCCTCCCTCCCTCCCATTATTATATTAAACATCTCCTTTTTGCATGTGAGGGTATATACAAGGAGGCCTAGAGATATGGCCATTGTCTACATGCTGAGCTATTGCATGGCACAAATAAATTGGCTGTCTCTATATATAGTATAGGGGTAGAATAGAAAGATAGAACAACATAGAAATTAGGATATGGTAAACTAAGTTCTCCTCCCTCCCTCCCTCCCTCCTCCCTCCCTCCCTCCCTCCTCCCTCCCTCCCTCCCTCCCTCCCTCCATCCATCCCTCCCTCCCTCCCTCCTTCTCTCTCTCCCCACTTCCCTCCCTCTCTCTCTCTCTCTCTCCTTCTCTCCCTCCCTCCCTCCTTTCCTCCCTCTCTCTCTCTCCTTCCCTCCTCATCCTGACCATAAGGTATACAACTGACATTATACCTACCTGGTACTCGTCCTCCGCCCCTTCATTCTCATTCTCGTGAAGTAAGCTCACATACTGGAAACTGCTCTGGTGGTATGCTAGCAAGCTTTGGAATGTCTGACGAGGAAAAGAGAGAGAAAGGGCGGAAGACTATGAACTATGCATGCTGCATGTTTTGTGATTTCATAATTAGCCAGGCCTTTCTGTCTCCACGCTGCAGTATGTTTCTGCACACCACAGCTGATCAAGAACTGGAGACAGGTATAAGACCCATAGGAACAAGGCTAGTAGCTGTTTGAAATATTGTGTGTGTGGATGGGGGCATTGGCTGTTTCAGAGCTGCCAGGTTACCCGGGCAGGCGACACGCGCGGTGGAGCCGCTATGTCACAGCCGAGTTTCCATAAGCAATAACCACAATTGACCAGAATTTTACCTGGGCAATGCCCGGGTCTGGAACCGCCACTGGATGGGGGATACATCTAACTAACTACCTATCCCTCCATTGGAGTGGTGCTGTACATTCTGTTTTCTTACACGAAGACACATGTTCATGCCAGGCCCACACACACACACACACACACACACACACACAGAACTCAATTTCTAGCCCAAACTGTATTACGTAGCTTTTATATATCTCACCACAACGTGGCTTCCAAGTAATTGATATGAGCATGCCCAATAGGCCCATGGTATATAACACAAACTGTATATATATAAGATAGCAGCTATGTGTTGCCTCAATAAGACTTCTAAGCAAATGCTGGTGTGTGTGGGATATGGCCATGGGTGGCTGACTACTTCCCCATCTGTACCCTCTACCTCACTCTTAAGATGGAACAGAGGGATAAATGTGAGATAGATTTTGTAGTTGTATCTACATGTACCAAACCACTTTATGTGAGTTAATTCCTTGTTCCCAGGCCTTCCCACCATCCAGTTTTTGATCGCTTGCAGTATGCAAAATACTGCTAGCGATACAAAACTGGATGCTGGAAAGGCCTGGGAACGAGGCTAGGTTAATTTCTCTCAGCACTGATGCTAACTGACAACTTCATGGAGTCAAGCACAGAGAGCAGACAGTATATGCATGCAATGACAACTGGTTGCTAGTCTCATTCCCAGGCCTTTCCCAGTTTTTGATCACTTACAGCGACCAACAACTGAAGGTGGGAATGGCATAGGAATGAGGCTAACTAGTTGTTACGTACACAAATCTAGATGCCACGTAAACTCATCGTGAAGCATACAAAATAAGCCACTTAGCTAAACATATAATGTCTGAAGGAATTCATAAAAGTACTCATCACATTCATGTTACTGTTTACTCTTTCCACTTTCCAGACTTCCTGGTGGGTACATGGGCAGGACCCTCTGAGACAGGAATCTCATATTCTGGATTTTGATGTTTGGAGAGGTCCTCATACTCATGGCCTAACTTTGCTAACTCATATGCTTCACACTGTGTGGTTGTGACACCTTCATCTTCTGACCTAGCAACATGAATCCATTGAAGTGGTTCCTTCCTGCAGCAAAAGTACGATCAAAATATCAACACGCTGGCTATAGTATATGTACAGTCAATGGAATGGAAGTCTGATATATAGTACAGAAACTTGCACTTGCTAATGTTGATGACTGGAAGATCTGTATTATAAAAATTGAAACACTGGCAAATAAGTTAGGTGTAGCTAGGTGCAACACTATATATGGCCTCTTACCCAACATCCTGATGGACAGAGAATTTTGCTCTATGACCCCTTGTTACAAAGGCAACAATGAGGACAACTGTCTCTGCAACTATACTAACCACTCCACCAATGATGGCTGCAGTGTTGTCTGTCGGTGGTGCGATAGAAGTGATGTAGTCATGGGTGTTGTCACAGAGGGACTTGCTGCAGTGCTGTCAGCTGTGGTTGCTGTAGTGCATTGTGGATCACCAAAGGAGTTGATGACTATGGGACAGCTTCTGTCTACATTCAGACGCACACCTTGTACAGCAATGGTGGAGTCTGTTTGGGCAACAAAAGTTTCCAAATGTGCTAACAGCAGTGAGGTGTTGGTTTCAGCAGTACCACAAAGTCTTGCTCGAAATGTCACTTGCTGATCTGAGTTCTCAAAACACTGAAATGCGCCTTCAGTGATGCACTCTGCACTGAGTCCACACTGGCAGCGTTGATTTATATTATAATCATGTTCAATAATCCACTTATAAAAAGTTGCACTTACTTCCTGACAGTCTCTCAGACCAGTCCCACTCAGCTGCAACTGAAACAACATTGCTAGACAATAGATAGATGAACACATGTGGGTGACATTGTATAATTACATCTAGGCCTGCATTTTTAATGTGTTGTGGTTGTCCTGTGCACAGTGCCATCATAAGTACCAATGGTGTGTCCTACCTGAGTAAGGTCTATTCCCAATTTCTGGCTTCTATAACAATGCACAAAGACAAAGATTACTTCACTTTTCATCCAAACCAAAAACAAAAGGAGGAAGGGAGACTAATTTGTTTAAAGTCAGGGCTTGACCTATAGCCACCGTGTTACAAGCTTGCAGGATGGAACAGTTCCTGCTGTTGGTCCATAGGGTGAGTCATGTTAGCTCTGGCAGCATAATGTACAATGTTGCATGATATTATTAAATATTCCCTGATTTCCAAGATTACCAAGACTGTGCAGAATCTATCCACTGCACCAAATGCAGTCATGTTAGTAACAGTAGCTGGGGGTCCCTCTCCAGCCCTGGTGCTGGCAGTCACACGAATGTTGTACGTGGTCCCTGGGTTCAGTCGGTCCAATCTGTAGGTAATACTCCCAGGATTGTTGTTCTGCACTGGCACAATCCTGTCCTGTGTACTTGGACACTGAGATATATAGCACACCTGTTTATGGTAGGAGGCAGAATCAAAGGAAGAGGTGAGAGAAATGGAGGTGAAAAAAGTAGAAGTGATGGAGGGGCAAAAATATGTGTTGTGACAACCTCCAAGCCAATCAACTCAGATTCCATCCTCTGTTACACCCTCTCCCACTCTTATGCTCCCAGCCTCCGTGAGGACTAGAATAAGGCTACTTCAGAGAGAACCTGCTTCGTGATGTTGTAGAGGCACCATCAGCAGAAGTAAAGAACAATCTTCTCACCAGACGCATCTATATACTATTGTGCTGAACAGTATATGGTACCAGAGAGCAACAACATGCACGTACAGGAATATAAGCCACCAGAAGCATAAGAAGCATGAAAGAGCTCTGAAAAAGGTCACTGAGCTGAAGAAGAGATCAAAGAAAGAATTTCGAGAGGCCAAGAGAAAGGGATTTCCTCAGGAGGAGATTAGGTCCATAGCAAGAAAACTTCTTTGACCTTGTGCACCAACAGAACGAGCTGAAGAAGCAATCCAAGCACAACACAACAGGGGGAGACAAAGATGCCACAAAAACTTTTGGAAGTTTGCAGAAGTTTTGGATGACAATCAGGCAAGCGGAGTTCCTCCCCAGTTCAGTGGAGAACAGGCGCATGAGTATTTCTCCAGCTCTTACCAATCCTCACCCCACAAGTACCATACTCCACCACGGATGCCCACAACCAGTGCACCATCAGTGGAGTTCAATGATGTTCCAATCTCCATACCTGAAATCCAGACAGTCATCAAAAGAGCTAGGTCATCCTCTGCACCGGCTCCGTTTGACCAGATCCCATACCAGGTATTCAAGAGATGCCCATCTCTCACCCATGCCTTGTTGAGTCTCTTTCACCGCTGCTGGTCAACATCAACCATCGCCAACCTACCAGCACTGGCACTGTCAAAAAAGTATGGCTGTGACTCAGGTCCTCTGCCAGCAGCATCCTCTGCCTGGATGGTGACCCTGTACATCCTCAGAGGGTTAATATCTGTGAGGTTGTCTGTGGGAACTGCAGGATTTTGTACAGAGATGGTCAGTCTCAGACAGGTGTCAGTAAGGAAGGAGTCTATGATAGGAATGCAGTAGGTAATCCAGCAGTTGGTGATGCGGGCATTGTTGTTTTCTGGTGCATCCCAGGTTAGTCGTGTTCTCCTCAAGCTGAGATTTTCTGAACTCACCGAGGCATTGTCCACCTGACCAGGAGGAGCTGGAAAGAAGAGAAGGGAAGGGTGAGAGCACAGGAAGGGAGAGGGTAAAGGGAGAGGGGGAGAGGAAGGAGGGGAAGGGAGAAGTGATGGTGAAAAGAGATCATGTAACCCTGGGTATAGATCATGTATGAATATAACTTGTCAAATGCCTCAGTATACGGTAAGAAATTTGAATGTGTAGACAGCTCATGCTACAGTCCCGAAGTAAGTTTTCTAAGACTTAATGTGATTGTTCAGAAGGAATGATATCAATATGATGTCAGTAAGTAATCACAAGAAACAAGAGAAACACAAGAAACATGAAAAACACAAGAAAACACACACATAATATTATTACAGTGGCGTAGGAACCGTAGCGGCCGTAGCGGCTTTGGCCGCTACACTTTTTAGGCCGTAAATTATAACCTGCATGCTATAAGTTAGCTCAAGCTAGCCTCGTTCTCTGGGAGCGAGGCTAAGGCAAGCAGCGTCTTCGTTGCATCAGTCTCATATGTAGTTACATGCGTACATTTCCGATTAAAGTACACTATAAGGTGATCGAAATCTTGGCAATGAGATGGCTTGGTACGAACATAGATGATAAAGACTTTAAAAACATTAAAAATGTAAAAAGATGTAGGGATGCCATGCCAAAAAGTATGTAAACAAGGTAGGGATAATGCATGAAAGCAAAGGTCAACATATTGGCAAAGCCCCATCCCTACATCTTTTTCACACTGCAGTTAGACAGCGTGCTTGTAAAAGTACATGGCGCATGGCATGGTTTTAGCCTCATCCTGAGGCCACTTTCCTCCTCCCACGTGGCCTAGGAACGAGCCTAATTAAATATGACATGATCTAGCATCAGCTGTATAGATATGTGTTCCTTGTAGGTAGCTACCAAGGTTAGTATATATTTTTTTGCCGTGACAGTGCACCATTGTTATATGCCTCTGGCATAACCTAGACACTGAGCTCGAGTGGGCTGCAGACTGATCATAGTAATCAGTGTGTAAACTCAAGTACTCATGCACAGCATTAATAGCTGCTTAGATGGCTGCAGATTCAGCTCTCAACTCGAGCACGCTGTCTAACTGCAGTGTGAAAAAGATGTAGGGATGGGGCTTTGCCAATATGTTAACCTTTGCTTTCATGCATTATCCCTACCTTGTTTACATACTACATCTTTTTACATACTACATCTTTTTACATTTTTAATGTTTTTAAAGTCTTGTTTCTGTACTTTTTTGATGGTAATCTCAGTTACAGTTAGACCTAAGCCTAAGAAGAATATTTTAAGTGTAACCACAACACCAGAACTTGAAACGGCGTTGACAGTTTAGTAGTGGTTCCAGGCATGTAATAAATATAGCCAGCTAGTACCTGATGAAGGGCCAACCACTCTCCCTACCGAACTTTGTGAAACCAGTTTCATGATTCAGTTGTCAAAGCCACATGACGACTGACCAGCTGCAGCACACTGACCATCCTAGCTTTACAGCTCACTAAAGCTGTGAGTAGAGTGTAGCTACAAGTAGGCAGCTGAATGCAGCCCCTTGCCTACGTGGTGTTCATAAGCCTTGCCCAATGCCGTGGGGGGAAAAGACCGTACCAGCCATGCGTAGCAGCGTAGCCTGTGTACTAGTCTCGCTTCCAGACCAATGACCGTGGTCTTGGGTCTGGGAACGAGACTTCGTGTGCGCATGCGTACAAAATTAGAAAATGGCGTCCTAAGCAACGGACAACAGCCTCAGAGTGTTGTGAATGGCTTTTGTTGACCAGGGTAAAATCATAGATATATGAGACGTACGTCTCATATATCTATGGTAAAATTGAAGCTATGAAGACGCTGAGGGGTTGTGAAGCTGCGCGCTTTGACGAGCATCAATTTCGTGCTAAAATCAAGGTGAGTACCTCAGCCGTTTTCGAGTCATCGTTGTTTGACAAGTGGTCTGAACAAAGAAAGAAGAAAGAAAGAATACGAAAAATGGCACTTTTGCTACCGCACACTTTTGTGTTTAGCTGTCTTCCGCGTGGCTTTTGGGCAACTATATGAGTCTTGCTGATCACAAAGGCACTCAAAGAGGAAGCCTGGCTGCATGCTTAAATAAGCTTTTAGCGTGTTTGTGGTGAAGTTATACGGCTTTTGCTTAAGTATTGCATATATTGCGCGTTGGCGCCATCCCCACATAGAGAGTCTACCGACTCTCTGATAGTAGATGCGTACTGTATTATCTATGGTACGAAGCTAATGCAGATTTTCAAAGAGACTACTACAAGCGACGAAAGCTAGCCGGGCGGTCTCCTGGGAACGACGACGAAGTCAGGTTTTCCACATAAATTGAATATTGTACTGGAGGGTTGGTAAGGTCTGAGAACGAGGCTAGAATATTATGCGCCGTTGAAAAAAGGCTAAAAAATTCGCCGCCGCGCTATACGCGCGGCGAAATTACTTTCCATTTTCTTAGCAGCGCTTCGCGCGGCACAGCATGGCCTCTGCACTCCAAATTTGCTTCCTACATGCAGTATAAACCTGAGAAATGCAAGATACACAAGAAACCTAGATACACAAAAACACACACACACAACACACACACACAGTATAAGCCTGAGAAACACAAGAACCCCCCACAAACACACACACACACAACTATAAGCCTGAAAAATGTGAGAAACACAAGAAACCCAACATACAGCATAATCTGAGATACAAGAACTACCGTTAGCGGGCCAACAGGGAGGAGGGTGGGGCTGCTAGTGATTTAGATGTGGGGTTTAGGCTAAGGGCTATTAGTATCAGCATTTTAGTTTTAGTTAACTTCGAATTAGTTTGATTGTAGTTTTTAACGGACCAAGGCAGCATCAATTTTAGTTTTAGTTTTAATTACTAAAACATTACTACTATAACACAGAGCACCAGAACTCATGCATGACTGCAGAAATCTGTTACCATTTGGACTTTGTGTGAACTGAGTAAATATATACCTGCAGCAGCCACCTTTTAGCTCTATCATTGTAAGCCTATAGGCCTCCCATGCAGCCCTAATCGATAGTGTACAACTAATGCCTGTGGCGCAGCATGTTGGATGTAATATGCAGCTAATGCATGTACACAGATCAATGCTACTAGGGAGATCATTTCATTATAGACAAATGTGAAGCATGCAACAATCTTATGCACAGACCAACTATGTTTTGTGGAGGAAGAAGGAGATATGGAGGAAAAGAGAAGCAAGATGGAAGAAGGGGTGTTGAACTGTAGGTTTTACCGTATAGTATTGCATTCATCACAAAAGCAGATGTACAAAGTTGCATGCAGAGTGTGGTGGCAATGTAGCAATGCATACAAGTATAATGACCCAGCTATAGCTGTATAGTAGTCCAAACATATTAATACATGTGTGTATATACACACATGCAGCTACATCCAGATGCCCCATTTATAACAAACATGTACCCCACCTAAAGATAGTGATGTAATATACACATGTAGCACTAGCAGGCAATCTGAACACCTTCCCTTTCTTCTCCTCCTGCTTCTTTAATGTGTTCCCCGTCGCTGCATTCCTCCTTCTCTTCCTCCTCTTCCTCCTCCTCCTCCCCCTCCCACTTTCTTCCAATCTTGCATTTTCTTTCTACATGTACCCGCCTTCTCTCTTCCTTCCTCCATCTCTGTGCACATATGCATCCTGTAACAGTGTTAACATCACTCTCCTTCAGCTGGCCAAGTGAAGGTGTGATACAGTGTAGGGGTACGAGTGTTGCAATATACAGTGACATCCAAGGAGGGAAATGTAGGGATACCATGATGTCAAGTGATGCCAGTATGATGGCACCGTGAAGTCTCGATAATGTACTGACATTACAGAAATGGGAAACAGAAGGAGAATCACTCTTTTGATCACTCTATATTTGTGTGTGAACAACTTTGAATGCCATTTAAACATTTTTAAAACCACCTCACTGTTCGCAGGCTAAGTGCACACAAGAACTTATGTGTAGTAGAAGCACCAATTACTATTCTTGTACATTCTGCATGAAGTTCTTTATGTACAATTTGATTTTTTGCTCTGGCAAACATGCACAGATCAGTTTGTTATTGCAGCACCATGCCAGTACACAATGACTGTAACATCATCAATAATCTACTACTGGAATATGTATGTGGTACACACGTGGTCAAGTTCTGTATCCTCTTCTGATGTAACATCAGAAGAATAAAGGCAACTGCTCACAGTTCATGGCACGCCCAGACAGAAAACCTATAGATAATTTGCTTAGCAACATTTGGCAGTATCCATGCATGGACTTTTTCACATGTTTATGAAATAATTTTGAGCATACATGGCCCAATTGCTAGCCTAAACTGTACAAGATAGCTGTTTTTATATATCTCACCTCAACATGGCTTCCAAGTAATTGATGTGGGGGACGGGGGGGGGGGGGGGGGGGGGGGAGAATTTGAGCATGGTCCAATGGCCCATGATATATAGCCAAAACTACATGTTAAATCTTGCCATATGGTTTGTAAGTAAATGCTTGGGGGGGGGGGGGAGCATGTTACAACATATGAAGCTTTGGATACATTGCAGAACAGCAAAAAAATATGGAGACCTCAAGATGCATTTTACAGCATGTAGAGGGATCGACAAACCTCTCAGTAAAAATACAAATCATTGTCATAGGGTGAGTTCAGGGCTGGCAGCTAGCAATGACACAATGAAACAGACAGAATATTGTGTGGATATACATATCATGTGATGACAACCAGTTATGCTACATACATGAAGCTCAATGCCATACATACTTGTATAATGAAACATCTAAAATGACACCTAGACATATGAACTCTACAGGAAATTCAGTATTTATAGGTACTGGTTGATGAAATCCTTTATTCTCCTGGCTTACTGGCAGTACCCTCTGTGACAGGAATCTCATATTCTGGGTTCTGATGCCCAGAGAGGTCCTCATACTTGTGGCCTAACTCATATGCCTCAGACTGTGTAGTTGTAATGTGTTCATCTCTTGACCTAGCAATATGATCCCAGTTAGCTGGTTCCTTCCTGCAGTAAAAGTACGATTAACAGATCACACCGCTGGTTTGGCTATGTCAATCTACCAATGGAATGGAGCTTCAGCTAGAAGTCAGGCCAATATGTGCTATATACAATATTTGCAGGGGAACCACAACTTGTGGTCACTTTTCTTGAGCACTGGTATTTGTTCCTACTCATATCTTTTGTTCTGTTGCATGGAACCAGTTGTACAGCTAACCCGATACTTTGCTGTGCTGCGGTCAACTTGCAAATCATCCCTGGCTATGTTAGGCCTATTCTTCAACTTGTACATACGTATTCCTGAATATCTGCTTCTGGAGTCTGATTCATGTTTGGTAGGTCTAGGAGTGATTAGTGATGGAGTAGAGAGTGCTCTTGTGTATAAGTAACACTTTTGCCTACCATGGCAATACACAGTACTCATGTAGTCATGTAGTAAGCATGTAAGGGTACACATCAACTGGGAGTGTTGTACAGGTGTTATAGTCTCTATTAAGTTATTGCACCCTTACCTAGCATCCTGATGAACAGAGAATTTTGCTCTATGACTCCTCGTTATGAAGGCAGCAATCAGTGCTATGATGACAACTGTCACGGCCACAACTACTATCACAGCAACCACTCCACCAATGATGGCTGCAGTGCTGTCTGATGTGGTTGTTATGGTACACTGTGGATCACCAAAGGAGTGGATGAATACGGGACAGCTGCTGTTCACATCTAGACGCACACCTTGTACAGCAATGGTGGAGTCTGTTTGAGAGACAAAAGTTTTCAAATGTGCTAACAGCAGTGAGGTGTTGGTTTGAGCAGTACCGCAAAGTCTTGCTCGAAATGTCACTTGCTGATCTGAGTTCTCAAAACACTGAAATGCGCCTTCAGTGATGCACTCTGCACTGAGCCCACACTGGCAGCGTTGATTAACATTCTGAACCACTGCATTAGTGATGTCATTTAACTTGGCATTCCTGTCAATCCCCTGTAGATAGTATTCGAGTATAAATATATCATGGTCAATAACCCACTTATATATAAAGCTGTACTTACAACCCATTCCTGGCAGTCTCTCAAACCAGTCCCACTCAGCTGCAGCTGAAACAAAATTGCTAGACAATAGAGTAGATGAACTATGTGAACACATGTATACTAGTGAGTGTACATATAAGTGCTAGTGGTGTGTGTGTACAGAAGGTCTATTCCCAATACATGTGCAAGCAGCCAGTGCTGTGTCAGTGTGTTAGATGAGCAGTGAATCTATGAATGTAATTTCTGTATTCTGCGAATGTACATCACAATCTGCAAATTCTATGCAACAGTTAAGAGCTTCCAGCTTTGGTTAGGGATGTTCAACAGGTGTAGGAGCACTTTGCACTCCAAAAAATGTGCATAGAGAAAGAGAGGTTGCTGTCTAAGTCCAAGGTGGAGGGCTGCATGAGATACAACTTGCAGGATGAAACAAGACTTGATAAGTGGCTGTTGATAGGACTATACCACAATGCTGAGATTGTTATTCTTTTGGTATTCATGAATTAATGCAATCTCAAGATTACTATGATCACTGAAGCCATTGTACCATGGAGGCAGACATAATGACATTCACAAGATAGTGGACTATCCACAGTAGAGTTGAGACTTGTT